>CM040983.1:5427488-5449180 GCA_022985145.1 Pangasius djambal | reverse complement strand
GTACTGTGTGTCAGTGGGAGTGACGGCTGTAGTGTATCAGTACTGTGTGACAGTGGGAGAGATGGCTGTAGTGTATCAGTACTGTGTGTCAGTGGGAGTGACAGCTGTAGTGTAACAGTACTGTGTGTCAGTGGGAGTGATGGCTGTAGTGTATCAGTACTGTGTGTCAGTGGGAGTGACGGCTGTAGTGTAACAGTACTGTGTATCAGTGGGAGTGACAGCTGTAGTGTAACAGTACTGTGTGTCAGTGGGAGAGATGGCTGTAGTGTATCAGTACTGTGTGTCAGTGGGAGTGACGGCTGTAGTGTATCAGTACTGTGTATCAGTGGGAGTGACGGCTGTAGTGTATCAGTACTGTGTGTCAGTGGGAGTGATGGCTGTAGTGTAACAGTACTGTGTGTCAGTGGGAGTGACAGCTGAAGTGTATCAGTACTGTGTGTCAGTGGTTAGTAAAATCTGCACTCACCACTTGTTCAGCTCTGTCTCCGCGTGTTGAAATGTAGGACACTCTATATTGACGCACATTTGAGCCCAGCAGTTCCCACAATGCGACCATGCTGAATGTAGTAAAATCCCTCAGCTGCAGACCTCGCACACCCATCCTAACCACTACAAATATGCGCACATTAAAACAATCAGCAAAAAAACAGTGCCTTTTTACAAACTCTTAATCCAAAATAACTCCAAAGCCATCCCACATACCTGCTGTAGTTGTGGTGGTAGTCGTAGTTGCCACTGTTGTTGTTCTAGCAACTAAAAGAGGGGAAAAAAGCATTATATAAATATATTTTTTGAAAGGCTAAAAATTATAGAAAGAAACATGGCAAGTTCTTGGAGCAATAATTTGGCTGTCAATTATTGGTGCTAGATTATCTGTAGTTTCACTTATGGTATTAGTGCTGTGTTTGGTGTTTGATTACCTGCAGTTCTGTGTTTGGTGTGGAATTAGTGCTGTGTTTGGTGTTTGATTACCTGCAGTTCTGTGTTTGGTGTGGAATTAGTGCTGTGTTTGGTGTTTGATTACCTGCAGTTCTGTGTTTGGTGTGGAATTAGTGCTGTGTTTGGTGTTTGATTACCTGTATTTCTGTGTTTGGTGTGGAATTAGTGCTGCGATTGGTGTTTGATTACCTGTAGTTTCACTGATGATATTAAGGCTGTGTTTGGTGTTAGATTACCTGTAGTTTCACTGATGGGATTAGTTCTGTGTTTGATGTTAGATTATCTGAAGTCTCACTGATGGGATTAGTGCTGTGTTTGGTGTTTGATTACCTGTAGCTTCCCTGATGAAATTAGTGGTGTATTTGGTGTTTGATTACCTGTAGTTTCACTGAGCATGACTTTCTCACTCTCAGCTTTGTCTTTGTAGATGGCCGTGAGAGTGACCACATACTCAGTTAGCGGCCTCAGACCCGTAATCACATAAGAATTCAGATTACTACCAACCACCATCTACAGAGACAGTGAGAGAGGGAGAGAGAGAGAGAGAGAGAGAGAGAAAGACAGAAATAATTTTACATTATATCATATTAAAAAAACAGAAAACGCTGATGATGATAAGCTGATAAGATATAAAGCCTGTGGGACCTCTATATACAGACAGATAAATAAGTAATAGCGAACCCAATATCTGTAAACAGCAGCGGTGATAGGCCCAAGTGAGGTAAGTTCTTATAAGGAATTATAAAAATCTGGAGAAAATACCAGAGAAGAACAAAAGAGGATGTGAGAAGTTAAAACCTGGGTGTATCATTAGTTTATTTGTTATCACTTTTAATAAGTATTAAGGAAGGAAAAATATCAGACAAAAGCAGTGAGACAGAAAGTGAGAGAGAGCAATATGAAGAAAGAGAGTTGTGTATGTTAAAATATGATGGTAAAAAGCATACGGACATTTCAGAGTTTCCTTATTTATTAATTTAATCTTTGACATATTGGTGTGATTAAATTCAGATCTGCATGTCATGTTTTAACATGCTTTAGTGCCAACATGTAATTTGTAAATGTGTAGACATGGTTCTTTATCATTAGTCCTGAGAAACAGGCAAAACACTGTTTTGAATTGGGGACCTGGATTTCTTAGGTGGACCACACACCCAAGTTTGCCTGGATCTCATTTTTTGCCTGGATCTCACATTTTTTCGAGGTTACTACATAACTACATTTTAACATTACTACTCACCAAATGCAATTTTATTCATTTTGATATTTTTGGTATTTAATTAAATTCTTGCAGAGTATTGTGTATTTGAATTAAGAACATTCATAAGTCATATTCTGTTATCCTTTCAACATGTTTCTTCATTGAAGGTCATTCTATTCAGCTTCTGACTATGTCATTCCAGCACGTTGGCGCATGCTGCATCCCCTCAGGGTTGAGGATAGGTCCAATCTAAATGTTCGAGTTCTAAAAATAATAGAAACCTAGCTAAAAAGGGTTCACATAATTACCTGCAAGTCAAAATATTTAAATCTAATTTTGGCCTTAAACAGGAAACACAAGCTCCTCTGACTAAGATCAGAAAAATAACTCCCCCCCGCCCTTTGATTTATGTTTTTCCTCGATCTTGTATGACTGCATAAATGAGGGTGTGCTTTGTGTAAATTAGATGTATATGAGGGTACAATGGGCTGTGTAGTATGCATATATATATGTAAATTTGGGACTAGTTGATGGGAGCCTGTTGACACACAGCTGATTCATCATTTTACCACTTGTAATTTGACATACAGTTTCATGAATCAGACACAGATTTATTCTTACATCATACATACAAATCTGTGATGAGTAAAGGCTAAGAAGCAATTTATCTACTAAACAGAGAGATGAATCCTCCTGCCTCATGAGTGTATGCACAAGGGTATGGTTTCTGTTGTGATGGTAGGACTCTGTGTGTGGCTACACTACCTCTCTGGTCTCTCCTCCATTGGCTGGCGTCCAGGAGAGCCTGTAGAGAGAAATGTCAGATGCTGCATGCTGCCAGTTCACTCTGAAACTGTCTGTGGTCACCTCACTGCTTCTTACGCTCACTGGGACAGGAACCCGCTCTACACACACACAGACACAACACAAGAACCACGGCTGCTGCTTGGTGCTTAAAAGTGATTTTAAACAGTGTGATAAACGCATGTGTGGTCATTCTCACTAGTTCTGAAGCTGTCTGTGAGGGAATCAGCTTGTCCCTCATCGTAGATGGCATAGATGGCCACGGTGTACTCTGTCAAAGAGGTGAGGTCACTTAGCAACTTCGTGGTAACCCGACCCACTTCAACCTAATGAAAGAGATTAAACAATTATTTAAATTAAATACTACATGCATACTACACTGGCGTAAAAGATACTAGACAAAAGTGTGGTTAGTTTTATGAACCCTGCTGTTCTGTTCATTACTAACCCAGACCATCCCTCAAAATCGCAAAGCACATTAAACATTGATGGTTTGTTGGGAACTTAAATAAGGGATTGGAAAAAATGGAATAACCTCTTAACATCATATTTTCGTTTCAATTTTACAAACACTAGATCTTTTTTTTTACACTTTTATTTCACCTTGTTATTATCAGGGTGAAAATGACCTGAGCATCCGTATAACATAAATATATTTTAAATGCATTTTCATGTTTATTAGAACAGCTTCGATTTGGAACAGAACTTGAGCGCCAAACTCAACACTTTCAGTGTACTGAAGATTTTCTGCAACAGAAAAAAAGAAAAGAAGGAGGAGTGTGATTATTCATCAGTGTAAATCTTCACCTCATTGGTCTGAACTCCGTCCGTCTTCACATACATGATGCGGTAGCCTTTCACTTTACGAGACGCAGCCTCCCAGCTGAGCTTAGCAGAACTGTGAGTCACGTCAGTGATACGCAGATCTCGTGCAGGACTGAGAGGAACTGGAGAGAGAGAGAGACTCAGAACCAACCATTTTCACACATACAAGACACCACTGAATTACGCTTTTCACATCTGATCACACCAGCTATCTAGCTGTACGAGTGAAAGAATTGTTTTGTTACTCAGCAATTATGAGGAGCTGAAATATGATGTTAGGCTTCTTTCAAACTAGGCTTTTTTTTTTTCCTCAACGGATAGTACACATATTATATGAAATTCTTTGGGAAGTGGCTGCAAGGCAGACTGAACCCTTTTAAGCACTGCTGGAAGCATTTTTCATCACAAAAGTTAAAAAATTAAACTTTTCAGAAAAGTGAAGAATGACATCAAGCATTTTTTATCTCCCAGCCAAGCGAGAAAAAAACAACATGGAGGGCAGGGCCATTAGAAAAAACAGTGAGTGAATATGAGGATTTTTAACAATATGTTTAAATGGAGAAATATTTCAATGTCAATATTTTAACACTGCAATGTAACTAAAGTTAAAGAATTGTTTTGGGATGTTCATTGGTATCTGAAGTCACAGACGGGTTCCACTTGAAATACGCTGCATGCATTGGTGTAAATGCAGACTATTTACACAAGCCCTCCTAAGCCAATCTCAGGCAAGTTTCCACCTGCTCACAATAATAATAATAATAACAATAATAATAATAATAATAATAATAATGCAAGCTAATTAGCATGTACTGACTATGACTCAGTGGTAGCATTGTTATAGTTACAGTATGAGCAGTGTATGAGCTGTTTTTTTCATTTTAGCACTAAAGATGGTCCAGACAGGACTTTCTCTGCAGCGGTTTCATTTTAGACGTAATATCTAAAACACCCAAGTCTCTGAAAGCAGCTTTCTCCTGGAGGAGCAAATTGGATACTTCTATCTAGCTTACTGGTTTGATCAGATACAAATCAGAACTTCATTATTTTTTAAATATACATATCGCATAAGGCAAAATGCATATGTCATCGCACACACACACACACACACACACTTACGTGTGGTCTCCTGGCCTGTCCGGGGGTCGCTGGCTTCATCTCCATACATGGCATAGACTGTGACTGTGTACTCGGTTGCAGGAGTCAGACCATCCAGCTCGATCTCAGTTACACTGTCTGCTACTTTAACCTACACACACACGCACACCCAAATGTACACATACAAAGTCAGTAAGTGAATTTCTTGAATTAAAGGACCATCTCATTGCTGTCTCTAGTCATAATTTGCAAAGCAGTGCTTTGGTTTTGGAGGTCAAGATTTATTATTTTATGACAATTTTATTGGACTATGCTGTACTTTTATTTGTTTCCTGTTTTTATTGCATGGAGGCATAGAAAAGAATTACAGGGTTAAAAATTTAATGAGGTTAGAAATCTTTTGGGCTGTGACTAAGTGAAAGCTCTTACCCTTTTGCATCACATTAAACATGTGTCAATAATACTGCAGGTGATAATAGTGTTAAATTAGTTCCTAAAGCAAGTCTCAGGTCAGTTTAGCACACTCTCTCACCTCCTTCTCATCCGATGAGCCTGCCTCACTCAGTGGGGCGTACAGGATCATGTATCCAGAAGCCCCTTCTGCAGCAACCCACTGCACCCGCATGCTACTGTGTGTGATGTCATACAGATCCAGGTTATTCACCATGGGCAAAGCCACTGGGAAACACACACACACACACACACACAAAATTACAAAATGGTTTCTTTTGCACGACCATTACTGAGCTTCAGCAGAAGGAGAGAAATATTGCATTGAGAGAGAGAGAAAGAAATTGCTTAGATTGTACCCTGTATCGATTCTATTATAAATGGCTCTGTAGGAAATGGTCTGCCAAATCAGTAATGTAAATGGAGCAACAAAAGACACAAATCTATTTTTATCTGATTACAGCACCATCATGGTATTACATTTTAAACAGTTAGTCATTATAAGTAAATGGTGTAGAATTTTTCCACCTCATACGCTACTGTTCACTCTCTTACTCCCAAGCAGTCATTCATATCACCATAGCAACCAAAGCAAAACAGCAGAAACTGGGAAGCAACATTGATTTTTTTGACCCATATATTCGGCCAGATATTTGTTTCAAATATATGGGATAAATATATGAATGAATGAATGAATGAATGAATGAACAATAAATAATAATAATAATAATAATAATAATAATAATAATAATAAAAAGCAGCAAGTAAAGGTGCCAAGTATTTCCTGGCCCGACTCCTTAGCGCAAGAGCAAGAGCAAGACCAAGAGAAACCAGGGTCGAATTTAGATTTTTTTTTAAATTTGAAAGTAATACATCAAGCCTTTGCTGAGACAGTGCCTCAATGTTTGTTTTCAGTAGCTCTTACTAGTTGCAAATGAACTTGAACCTTGTTTGTTCACGTCAGGTCATGTTGCTGAACATACAGTGTGTGCCAAGTTTGGTATAAGTATGTAAAAGCGTTCCTTACTTCCTGTGTGCCAACTGATTAATTTGTTGGTAGGTTATGGATGAACATATAAAAAGATCTTGCTTATAAAAAAAATCCAATAAAAAAATCCAATAGATTTTGTTCAGAGTGGTCTCATGATTCTGTGATGATAAATGATGTAAATTTTGTTTCTATGACATTGCACTGCAAATTTCTTAATGCAAACTTGTCCAAATTTTGTTCTGCTGATGGCACTAGTTTGCTTGTGAGGCATACACTATAATTACGGTGTAGGGAGCTGATGCTGTCCTCTAGTTTTGTGCCAAATTAAAAAAAAAAAAGTTAATGAAGTATTCTAGACTCCCATGTCAGAGTACAATAATAATAATAATCATAATAATAATAATAATAATAATAATAATAAAGAAAAGAGATAATTACAATTGGGTGTCTACGCACCTTGGGGTGCTTGGCCCCTAACAGCAACACCAATAATAAAACATCAAAAATAGGAAACAACTACTTCCTACTTTTTTTTTTTTTTTTGCAAACGTTTATTCCACCTTTTTTTTAAGTTCCAACACTAGACAATATGAAAACACAACTGTTAAGCTGTTAAGTAATACAAAGTGCACTTATTTAATTTAACGTGTGAAAATACTCTGTTCATGCCTGATTTAATTTCTTTTTTCATTTGCTACAGGTGCATTCTCTCATTTTGTTTCACAGCTTGAGACTATATTCTTCATTCTATTCCCATATTTTAACAAACAATTCTGTTTAATGTTTGAACTGTTCCTGGCAACAGTTCTGTCACACTAACAGTTATGGAAGTATTACAAGTACCTTCTCATTATGGTTGCACAGTATTATGTTTAAAATCTGACAGCTGTTATTTCTGTGTGAGCTACATTCTAACAATTAATACATTTAAAAGAATTTTAGAGTAAAATCTAATCAGCCTTACGGTCATAAGAATCAAACTATGGATATATAGGTACTGTGGAGAGCACTTGTTATTAGCCAATACTTATTGTAATGTTGTGTAGAAGAAACTACAGGTCCTGGGTGTTGCCAGGATCTTTGGTTCATATGACTCATGCTGTTAAAATTCTGAAATAATCTGCCAACAATGTTTGCTAACTGCACCATTTTTAGATTTGTTACACCTGCACATGTGCATGATTTAAAAAAAAAAAACTCAAGACAAATAATGCTTTCTGTGCCACCATAAGACAATTCAATGGTAAAAGAATTACTGTAAGAAAACAGACCAAAATATGGTTAGGAAAAGTACTTATTTTGAATTTAAGTCTGTAGGGAATCCTAATGGGAACCTCAAGTGAAACCTTGAGCTATACAGTTGCTCCACAGTTTTACTGTCTAAGGATCATGAATATGAATTGTAAATATCCTCCAGGAGATACTAAGAGGAAACAACAAACAAATAGGCTTCAGTAAATTTAATTTTTTTTATCTGGTTCTTGTTCATCAATAACAATCTATATTAAATCCATACAAACTGTTCTTGACTCTGAAAAGGGCTTTTTGTGCAGTTTTGCACTGAATTTTTGCAGCTTAAAAAAACATTTCTAATACATATAAATAACCTGACTCAACCATCTCTCCAACCAAAAGAGATATATCACAGGCTTTTTTGTGCTTTGAAACACAGGGGCTCTGAGCTCAGCTGCTTGGTTACAGCTTGGTTGTTTTTAGCTCATCTAGTAATCTATCAGTCTTTGCCAAAGGACTGCACAATCCCAAATGTATACACACACACACACACACACACACACACACACACACACACACACACACACCTGTCATTTCTCTCAAGCTCCATTAACTTTCACACAAGGTTAGAATCACTGCCGTGTATTCGATGTGTGTGTTGGAGTGTGTATATATGTATGTGTTTGTATGCTAGGAAAACAGGGAATAAGGATATCAATCTTGCTAATGTATTTGTATCCCAGTTGCATTCCCACTGTCTGTGCAGCGAAGCTGGATGAGGTCAGGTCTGAACTCCATAGCGCAAGACAGCTTTGACATCCACACATGGCAACACACCAAAAACCACCAACATGGACACACACACATACACACACATACACACACACACACACACACACACACACACACGCACATACACACACAAACATAGTAAACAAGTGATTTGGAGAAATAAATTGCAGAGTTGGTCTAATTGAAGCTCCTCTGAGTGATTAACAAGTAGGTGACTCACAGTGCCTCACGTGTTATCTCACTGTTGCAGCCTGCTTCTGATGAAGCTAAAGGGGACATGTTAGAGAGCTGCTTTCATACTGTGAAGCATATGCTATAGAGTTGCTTCTGGAAAATAAGGAAATGTTCCAGAGAAATTGTTTTGCAGAGTTCAGATTTGAATCCTAGCTCTGCCAAATACTGTCTATGATCTTGGGTACCTAGAAATGTAGTTGG
The DNA here is from genome assembly GCA_022985145.1 of Pangasius djambal. Classification (NCBI taxonomy): domain Eukaryota; kingdom Metazoa; phylum Chordata; class Actinopteri; order Siluriformes; family Pangasiidae; genus Pangasius; species Pangasius djambal. Next base: position 5,440,412 of record CM040983.1, on the reverse strand, counting down.
CTGCATTCTAACCGAAATGGGTGCCAAAGACCAAAACAACTTCACAACAAAGTTGTGGAACGGTACACATAGAGTGAAAAGTTTTCCAAGGCTTTGAAGATACCCTGGAGTGCTGTTAAGTCCATCATTATGAAGTGGAAAATGCATGGCACCACCCACAGTCTCCCAAAATCTGGGTGTCCATCAAAACTACACGATCAGCTTGAACGGTTCTGCAAAGAGGAGTGGGGAGAGAACTCAAAATCCAGGTGTGCCAACACTGGGGAGAGCTACCCAAAAAGACTGGTAGCTATAGTTGTTGTAAAAGTGTCTCTACCAAGTTTTTTTTTTTTTTATTAAAATGAATTCACTGCATTCATGTGGTATGCTGTGTTGTTTGAATCAGGGAAAACAATTTAGTGAATTTAAATTCATGAAGTTTACAGAACCTGATATGACAAATTGTAAAAACTTTTTGAAAGTGTGTGCATTCATTTCCTATCCACTGTCTTTTTTCATCATTGAGTCTGACTTACAAACCATTCAAGTAACTTCTGAGATTTACTCCGAAGGCGTTGTGTGCATTAGAAGAGAGTTCAGTGTTCAGTTTGCTACACAGTTACATAAAGACATGCTGTAGGGGAGAAAGACCTCTCACACTGAGAGCTGGCTATGATTGAATGATCTCCTCAGAGACAGAATGAGTCAGTAGAGGAGTTATCAGAGCAGTGGTGTGTCGGAGCAGGAACTCACATGTGGTTTCGCTGCCTCTTAGACCTTCACTGGCAGAGTTACTGTAGACAGCGAACACAGCCACTTGGTACTCAGTCACAGAGTTCAGATGCTGGAGGACCACCGAGTTCTGATCACCGTTCACCACCACCTACAAATTGTTTAACACATCGCAACATGGAAAATTTAATAAGGCACAATGCAAAGATACAGTTCCTGTGACAAAAGGGATTACAGAAAGAAAGAAAGAATGAAGAAAGAAATAGTAACATGAAGGCAAATGAGGCACGATGCAAGTGTGGGTGATCAATGTGTGTTTTCTTTAGGGCCAACCACAAAGCAAAGTCATGTGTGGGTCAATACCCAGGTAGGCAGTAACAAACTAGAATACTCAATGATCATAATCTGAAGAGCAGGTGACAATCCAAACCAGAAAACATGATACTGACTCAGATTTAAAGACATATATGCATGATAAGACTTTGCAACAAGGCACAGAAACACCAAAGTTCTAAGCATACAAAATAATATATGAGTTAACATGGAACAGGTGAACACAATTGAGGAAGAAAACAATGACAGGATGCAGGAAGAGAAATGAGCTTGTCACCATGGTAATAGAAACATAAAGGATCCATGATAGACTGCAGATAAAAAAAAGAAAGAAAGAAAGAAAGAAAGAAGAAAAGGAGAGAGAGAAAAAGAGAGAGAGAGAGGACTGCAATAATTGTTTGTGATACTCATTGTTAATTATCAAATATTCAGACATTACATTTGGTATAATTTATTTACTTAAAGAACACAAAAAAATTTCCTTAATCACTTACCTCTATTTTTTTCAAGAGCTAGAACTAATTTTGCACACTTTATTGTGTTATATGTTTAATTTAAAATGGATTAAATTTTAAATTAAATTAAATTTATCCAATAATGACGAAGCAAAAACAGACTGTGGTGAAGGTTCACCTTTTAACACGATATCGACCCAAAACATGCAGCCAAGACAATGCTGGAGTGGACAGGTCTCTGAATGTCCTTAAGTGGCCCAGCCAAAGCCCAGACTAGAGCCCCACTCACTTATGTTATACATATGTCTGTTACTGACATAATTTTTTTTATGTTACAGTAGCTCTATATTATAAATCTGGAATTGAAAAAATTGTAGGGTGGTCAAGGTATGGAGTCACAGAAAATTCATAATGTACATTTGTGGTCATTTTGCCCAACAAGTTTGTTACCCCTGCCACAGAACATCTGTTTATGGACCTAAAGATGGCAGTTCATAAAGGTTCCCCATCCAAACTGATTGAGCCTGAGAGGATCTGCCAGGAAGAATGGGAGAAACTGGCCAAATCCAGCTTGTAGAGACTTACGCATAAAGACTCAAATCTCTAATTGCTGTCAAAGCTGCTTCTACAAAGTATTGGAAAAAGGGTCTGAATACTTGTCCAAAAAAGAGATTTTAGTTTTTAATTTTTAATACATTTGCACAAATTCCTATAGAATTGATTTCATGTTTTCATTATGGGTTATTATGTACAAATGAATGGTCAAAAAAGTACATTTAATTTAAACACAAAACTGAAAACTATAGAGGTCTGAATACTTTCTAAAGCCGCTGTACATCTTGGTAGCACATAAAGCTTCATCCTTGGTAGCACATCACTGCTTCATCCTCAGCTTATTTCCTAGATTTGGAGCAACTGCTACCCTGCTGCTAGCATAATCATCTCATGTCATTTACAAAGAATTTAATAGTTTAGATTAATTAGGCTTCTAATGTGCTGTAATGCTTTTAGAAATATAAACCCACTACGTGCCTCTATCTCATGTCCATGTATACACACACACACACACACACACACACACCTCCTCTGGCTTGCCTCCTCTGGAGGCGTAGTACACCACTCTATATTTCTCCACTGTTCCGGGAGCGTGGGTCCAGGAGACACGGAAACTCCTAGCTGTGACCTCAGAGGTCACAAGGTCACTGGGTGCATCAGGAATGGTATAGGAGACGGATTCACCTACATTCACACACACACACAACTTAGAAATACATATCAATGATCTACAACTATACAGAGAGCACAAAGACACATACAAGTGTACACGTCTTTAATATGTCTAATTAAGATTGACTAACAACATTGTCTTTTTATGAGTCAGCTTAAGATCATATATGGATGTCCATGGATGTGTGTATTAGTCAATTAGAGTGTTGTATGCTCTCTAGGTGCTGACCTTTGATCTCCCTGTTGAGATGCTCCACACGCTGACACACGATCCTGGTCAAACCCTCCACTATTGAGCTCATTACATTAAAGTCAGCCACGTTATACACATGGGTCTCTTCTGGGGGAGACGCAATCATCCTCAGCTCATTTTCATCAGCATTCTTCACACCTACACACATACACCAACACAAAGAATAGTGTATACTTCCAGTCCTGTATTGATACAACATAGTCATCTATGATAACATTCATTCAAAAGAAAAAGAAGAAGAAGAAGAAGACGAAACTAAGTGGTGTGTACTGTATGATGGTGCAGCAGATTCGTACCAATGGCAAACAACTCTATTCCCGCATCTCTGAGACTTTGGGCGGGGCCGATGACATCATCCTGAGATTTCCCATCCGTGATCAAGATTCCGATTTTTGGAACATCTGTCCTGGATCCAGACTCAGGTTTAAAGCTGTTCTCAAGAATGTACATTAGGGCTAGACCTGCAAACACACACACATACACACACACAGGTGATGTCACTGGGTCGCCACATTCTAAGCTGTTTAACACATCTAGATGTAAATATCAGGAAATGAAAGCTGAAATTCTGATTTATTTATGTCTCATATTCATCTTTTGATCTTAACGCCAAATGTATTCAGTGAATACTGAAAAAAAAAACAAGAGTTGACCTTGCAGTTCCAATATTTTCGGAGCGGACTGTATATACCTGTTAGTGTGTTTCCTCCCTTATATGGCAAATTCTTCACAGCATTGATGACCTCTTCTTTTGTGGAGTGTGTGTTAAGGTGCCACTCAATCCTTGGATCACCACTGTACTGAGCCAATCCTGTACATCCACACACACACGCACGCACGCACACACACACACACACACACACACACACACACACACACACATAGAATGATCCATCTTTAAATGTCATGTATCATATGAATCAGCTATGTCATGATGTAAGATATGAGAAAAAGCGTCTCACCGATACGTGTCTGGTCCGAGCTGATGGAGAATGCTGTCACCAGACTCTCAAGGAATGCACGCACCAGACGGAAATTAAAGCGCCCTATACTCCAAGAACCATCTACCAGAATCACGATATCGGCTATCGCTGGAGTTTTACACGTGAATGAAATCTCTGCAGTCAGCAAGAGATAGAGAGAGAGAGAGAGAGAGAGAGAGAAGCCCATGTGAACTAAAAAAAGAGTCGTAACCCAGAGAAATGTAAAAATGTGTTACAAAAAACTCTGCTCTTTATTTTTGCTCTATGATTTTTTTTTATGATAATAAAAAAAATTTCTGTTGTCGTAATTACTTTACATGCCTTCTGTCCATAGTGTTTTCAATTATCGATTAAAGTATCTAATTTGTTTTAGATGCAGTATCAGAAAACCTGAAGTGGTGAGACAAACACATGAACAAGCCCATACACAGTTTACAGAAAGGATTTAACCCAGAAGGAGAGCTGAGCTAGTCATAAGCTGTGCAGATATGCACGTATCATTTCTCTCCTGCTCTGATATTTAATTAAAGAATTGTGACCTACTCCATCATTCTACATCATTTTCACTCAGAATTATAGTCATTATAACAAATTATACTCACTTTAATCCAAAAGCATAAGTTTATTATAACTATATAATTATACATATTGTATTATTATACTTAGAGAGACAGACAGATATCAGACAGACAGAGAGACAGTTAGGGAGACAGACAGGCAGACAAACAGAGGGCGACAGACAGACAGAGAGACAGAGAGACAGATAGAGAGACAGAGAAAGATGTAATATGTGGCTCATTAGCTTCTCTGAAAAGACCCTAACATGTTTTCCTTTTTTGAAAAACTTTGAATTGGCATATTTATTGTTTGAATTTCACAACATAAACGATACACAGTTTTTTGTTACTTTAAATATGGTTTGGTTTTGACTCAAAAATGTTGCATGTGTGTGTGCGCATGTGTGCGTGTGAGAGATTCAGAGAGAGAGAGAGAGTGAGTAAAACCACAAGACAAAAAAGCAGCAATGGTTTTTTTTATTCTGTCTGAATTGATTCTGTATTACACAAGTATTACACAACCTTATTCCTCCTGTGAAAAATAAATGTGAATGAGTAACACAACATGATCAATCTGACAGCTCCCCTGTCTCAGACTGATGGTGACCTGTAGAAAAAGAAAACACAAAGCACTGCTCAACATAAATTCATCATAACACACACACACACACACACACACACACACTACTCATAACCGCATTCCCATCATAGCATTCTCAGAATTTGCAAGTGTAGACCTCACTCCTTCACTTGTATAGGGTGTGATTGTGGAAGTGTAGAGAGGGGAGGATTGTGGAATGTGTTGTGTTAGTGTGTTTCCTCCTGAGGCGTTCAGGGTGGCTACCACATTACAGCAAACAAGCATACAAGAGGATGTAGAAGCCACTGAGGAGACCAGTAGTTTGTAAATCCAGTACTCCTGCCATCAAAGAGTTACCTTGTTAACATGTTTAAACACATGCCTAAAGCCTTAACGTGAAAATCTGTGTCTGTGAGTATCAGCCTTCACACCAGTTTCTGGAAGCAACAATCTTTGTCTGACAGGTAAATGTTTTTATTAAACACACAGTATGAGTCTAAGATTGTCTCCTGTGTCTCAGTGTCTGTCAATATATTTGAAGGTGGTGTGGCCTCTATACCTGTCAGTCTAAGTTGTAAGTGAAGGAGGCGTGGCCTCTATACCTGTCAGTCTAAGTGATAAGTCAGTCTAAGTGGCAAATAGAGGAGATGTGGTATCTATACCTTGAGTCTAAGTGGTAAATAGAGTTGGAGTGGCATCTGTACGTTCGGTCTAAGTGGTATATGGAGGAGGTGTGGAATCTATCAGTCTAAATGAAGGAGGTGTGGCAACTTTAGCTATCAGTCTAAGTAGAGGACCTGTGGCCTCTAACTTTTCAAATCTATCACTTTTTTCCCCATTTGACTCAAACTGCTTGCACAATTGCAATTATTGTATTTGTACTGCATCACATCACATAGAAACAATATACTACAGAAATATAGGACAAAGTGCATATTTTATTCACTGTATAGTCAAGATACATCTCAAGAGATGATGTTTACATCCATACTTCTCAGAGTTAACATTAAAACATCTGTAGAACTGTAAGCTATACAGCATTTTTTTTCCTGACTAAATTAAATATTAAATTTTGAACACTTCTTTCATTTCTGCACTATAGTACCATTTCTATGTCTTTAAGTTTGTAAACCACATGAAGTTATGCCACCACATGTGATAAGGAATGTGGCTTTTGCCACCACTGCAAGATTGAGGAATATAAATTATGTGCAACTTTTACTGTCACTTAATCAGTTGATCATGAATGTGTCAAAGTTGCAGCCACTTGTATATAAATATAGGGGAATAATCGCCTGCCCTCCATGGTCGTGCTGCAACTCGCCTCACAGTTGAGTTAATGTGTTCACCACAATTTGCCTTCATTGCCCATAATACCATTTCATGTCTGCTATCAAGTCTGTACAGATTTGGAATGTGATGCACACACACACACACACACACACACACACACACACACACACATACAGTCAAGTCCGGACGTATTTGGACAGTGACAGAGTTTTTGTGATTTTGCCTTTATATACCACCACAATGGATTTGTGATCGAATTGTAGACTTTCAGCTTTATTTTAAGAGGTTCCACAACAATATAGCACTTACCATTTAGGAATTACATCCATTTTAAGCAAAGTACCTCCATTTTCAGGGGCTCAAAGCTATTTGGACAAAGTGACATAATTGTAAATATAATCATAATTTTAATACTTGGATGAAAATCCTTTGCAGTCAATGACTGCCTGAAGTCTGGTGCCCATGTTATCAAAACTCAAATTCTGAGTTTCCTCCCTGGAGGCCTTCACTGCAGCCACCTTCCATTGGCAGCCATACATGCCCATGCCATAACACTGCCTCCACCATGTTTGACACATGATGATATACTTTGAATCATGAGCTATTCCTTTCTATCTCCATACTTTTCTCTTCCCATCATTCTAGTACAAGTTAATCTTAGTTTCATCAGTCCAAAGAATCTTATTTCAGAACATGGGAGGCTTTTATAGATGTTTTCTGGCAAAGTCTAATCTGGCTTTCCTGTTCTTGATGGCTGTAATTCCTAAATGGTAAATGCTATATTGTTGTGGAACCTCTTAAAATTAAGCTGAAAGTCTACACTTCGATCACATCTTGATTGTTTTATTTCAAATCCATTGTGGCGGTGTATAAAGGTAAAATCACAAAAACTCTGTCACTGTCCAAATACTTCCAGACCTAACTGTGTATATATATATATATATATATATATATACTATAAACTTCAGGGGTTAGTCTGTATGAGGCAAGAAGGGTCACTGGTCTAAGGAAATGCACACACACACGCACACTCACAAATTTATGCTAATGATTTACATATTTACACATGTATTTTTAATCCATGAGAAAACAGGAAACAGTATGGAGTGATTCATTTCCTCATGTCTAACTTATTTAGTGGCTCACTTTAAACCTGCTCAACAGAGAGGAGGACCTGCACTGCCAAGATAACATTCCATGCAAGGTTTAAGAGGTAGGAAACAAATTACATTTGCTTATCAAAATGTTGCTGGTCCTGCACACTCACCTCCAAACTGTCAGCGATTTTGTTCTTTAGGTTACACACTCAAGCACACGCATGCACACAGAAGTGTTACCACACAACCCTATGGGAAATCAGAGAACCTGGAGTTCTTCACACACTTCTCAACACTAGACAAGTAGAAGCAAACAATTTGTGTGTGTGTGTGTGTGCCCTTCTCACTATCCCGTTTGCCTTTACCACTCTGCTACAGCTCCTTTCACAGCATCAGCAGTATGCACGCATACACACACACACACACACACACACACACTTCACATCCACGTCAGGATGCAAAGAAGAAAAGAACAAAAGAACAAAAGTGCACTGTGACCACAAACATAATTCCACTTTTAAAAACCAAAATAAACAATACACACACACACATACACACACAGTCCTATAAACTCTGCCATGACTACATAGGACTCAGAGTGTATAATATCTTAGCAGCTGTTGAAAGGTAAGTATAGCTGTTACAGGCCAATTACAGCCACAGTATTAGTGTTTAATATCCTTCCTGCCCTGGGAGAAAAAAGAGAGGAGGAGAGAGAGCAAAAGAGAGAGAGAGAGAGAGAGAGAGAGAGAGAGGAAGGGAGGGATAACAACAGGGTGTGGAGAGGGCACACCTGCATGCCCCAAGGTAGAGTGTGTGAATGAGTGAGAGACAAAGAGAGAGCAAGAGAGCAAGAGAATGACCATAAGAATAAAGGAATTCAGCAAGTATGGACATGGAGAGTCAACAAGATTTCAATTAGGTAATGAGGGCAAAGAGAGATGGAGAGCAAGAGGGAGACACAGAAAGAAAAACAATTAGCTACCAGACAAATGATAAGTAAGTGCACAAATGGTGTGAGTGAGTCATGGCTGCACATGCTGTCTTGCCCAAAACTCGCCAGTGATGCATCGCACATTTATCAAGACTAATGCTCACACAAACATTCATTCATCTTCAGTAACGCTTTATCCTGATCAGGGTCATGGTGGATCTGAAGTTAATTCTGGAAACACTAGACACGAGGTGGGAATACACCCTGAAACAGGCGCTGCAATCTTGGTACCCTAATATGATTAAAGTTTTTACAGAGCTCTGGAGTGGACATGGTGTACTAAATTGTGGTCAATTTAGTTTAATATGGCCATGAGATAAAAAACAATCTAGGACACAAAGTCACAAAATTTAGATCATTCTTGCACTCAATGTGCTATGTCGAGTTCTCAAATTAAAAACTGAACGCATTTGATTAGTTTGTGCTCCTCTAAACATGTGCCATGATTTAGTCTGATGGATGAAGCAGTCGTCTACTGTCACTGGACTATAGCTTAGGTGTACTTCATAAATCTGTTATTGATTCATTAATGTTCACTTTTTCACTGAAATACATAATGGAGACATACTGTGAACACTTGCCTCCTGTGGAGTTACTGTGAGCAAGAGGACATGACTGAGAAGATTAGGGGTGCAGCAGATAACTATGTAACTTGTTACCCTGGAGCTGCATTCATTTCTCAGTTAGTGTTAACTTGTTCTAAACTACAGTTAAATTCATCTTAAGGCAGGGGTGTCAGACTCAGATTCTTCCACGAACACATCAGCATTTTTGTGAGCCTTTTAAAGGTCATAAACTAAGTCTATACATTTTTACACCTCCAGCACTAGGTAGTAGAGACATTATGTTTTTGGGTTGTCTGTACATCTGTCTAAGATTCTTGTTAATGTGATTTTTCAAGAATGAGTGATTGTTTGTAGGACGTATAGGGAATTCACCATAACCAGGAGATCTGGAGACCAAATGACCAAGCAGGGTCAAGGTCACTCCAAGGTCAAATGTCTGAAATAGTTTTTCTTCAAAAGCTTCTTTCTTGTTCGGAGTATATTTTTCAGGGTATTTGAGGAGTACAAATTAGTAACAAGAAGGACTAGGCTTGTTGGTGGCGGAGGCTTCCCCATCTGAGTTCCACTTGTTTGACATATTATCTTTCTATTGATTAACACCAATAACCAGCTCTGAAAATAGAATAGGACAATTCTAGAAAAAAGAAGTACTAACAGAAACTATTCAACTGTATCCACTATTAGCTGATAACATTTATAAAACTGATTAAAGTTGTCTTTTAATATATAAAGTATAGACTATCAATTAGACTAATTCATTCACTAGAACAGGATGGTGGGGGAAAAACAAGAAATGCTCACAGATGGTCAAAAAAACAGCCTAAATGTAAAATTTCAGACTAGATGAAGCCACTTCTACAGTCACCTGTATATTCTATGCTGAGATTTTTAAAAAAAATTGTCTTTTACGTTGGAACGTGATTCTGAAGTGACTCACTTTATCACTTTGTATGAATTGTCTAAACTATGGGAAAAAAACTAGTCCACTAGTTTTTTTATTACTGGTCGACTAGTAAAAATTAACATCCATCCAACCTCTAATACATATCTGTTTTCCAAATATCAAAAATACATAATTTAAAGGTAAGAAGCAGATTTAAAAAGAACTCACAGGGACTTTTTTGTCTCTGTGCCCCATCAACTTTTCTTTTTTCAATATATTTATAGCTCTCTGCACTCTCTACTTAATCACAGAAGTACATTCGCATTTCTGAATCTTTTTTTAGACGTGGGTTTGACTTGCATCAACCGCAGCACACAGGCGTCCATTTTAACCAGAGTTTCAGCCGTGTGAGGTGTGAGCCAGTGCGCGCTGTACAGTGGTGCATGAGGAAAGCGAGCAGTCGGTATGTTTCATGTCTGGTGAGAATTGTAGATAGCGTGAAAATGTTGAGTAGTAGATACTACAGAAAGCAGTTTCAATATTATTTTGCGAAAGGCCAGCTGAAACGAGGCAGTGGGCTGTATGTGGCCTGCAGGGCCTTTGAGTTTGACAAATGTATCTTAAGGTATGACTGCAAATAGCCTGTGTAATTGAACAAATGAGTCTTGACTTGTTTTTAACATTGCCTGCAGGATCCAGTCATAAATTAGTTTATACAATCTGTTACCTTTTATTAATATCCAGTGTTTTACACACCTCCTAGGCACATTGGTTAGAAGACTGTATGGATGTGCAAATACACACATGTTAATAGGAAGAATCTGTATTAAATGGATTAATAGATATAATCCTCAAGGTGAAAATGTCTTTCCAAAAAGTCCCTCTTTCTCGTTTGTCACCCCATGCAAAAAATTTCTTGATACTCACTGATTTATTCACTGACATACTCACTCACTTATCACTCACTCACTGACTTTCTGACTGAGTCATTGCTCTTTCACTCACTCACTCACTCACTCACTGACTCACTCATTCCTCACTCATTCATCTCTCACTCACTGACTCACTTACTGACTCACTCACTCCTCACTCATTTATCACTCACTCACTGACTTTCTGACTGAATCATTGCTCTTTCACTCACTGACTCACTGACTCACTCACTCCTCACTCATTCATCTCTCACTCACTGACTCACTCACTCCTCACTCATTTATCGCCCACTCACTGACTTACTGACTGAGTCATTGCTCTTTCACTCACTCACTCACTCACTGACTCACTCACTCACTCCTCACTCATTCATCTCTCACTCACTGACTCACTCACTCCTCACTCATCTTTCACTCCCTGACTGACTCACTCACTCTGGTCACTGAGACTGAGGAGTAGGAGCTCAGTGGTGTAGTGTCAACTTTCTCTTAGTCTTCTTTAACAAACACACACACACACACACACACACACACACACCATCTCCCACTAATGCCATGCTACTGAAGCCAAATGCCTTTAGGAGAATTCCAGCTTTCATCTAACTCTGTCTAAATCCATGAATCAAACATGTTGGGCCAAACGTGACATTTTTAAACCTCGCAGTTTTGCAAAAAGAATTGTTCAATGTAGTAAAACCTAAAATAGTTTTTCAATCCAACTCGCTGCCATAACTCCAAAAACACAAATGATTTCTTTGCACTAAAATCATGCCATCAATGATGGTTCATAATTTCCTTTTTGCTATTATAATTAACAAATTAAGCCTTAAATAATTAAGCATACAATAAATTACAGCTAGTTTACTTTATGTACTTTAATCTATATAATAAAAAATTTTTTCCAGACAGATGCATCAACCTTAAGACATCACACCAAACGTGACCAAATTATAAGGAAAAACTGGAATAAGGAAATAAGAAGTCTAAGAGCCACTGAGCCTTGTTCATTATAGTTGCAAACGGTTTCAATCTGATCATAGTTCATAATGAAATGTAGTTCATGAAGTTTAGCATCAGCATGTTGCCTAATTTGTAAACGTGAATCACAATGTGCAGATTCAGATCAGCTCATTATCAGATGATCAGCTCATTAGTTCTTCAACTGAGTAACAGGTACATTTGTGTATAAGAGGCATCACAAAAAGCTCTGACCAAGATACGGACTGTCAGTAAATGAAAAAAAAAAAAGAAAAAACTATAAACAGAATTACATAGCTACCAGCTGGTGAAGTTGGAATGCGGTTACATCTTTTATCTAATCTCTTATCTAAGCTTAAACAACTTTATATAAATAAATACTGTGTATTGCCATCAAAATGATACCGTTGATTTCAGTAAGAACAAAGGAATGCAGAAGACAAACCTGTTGAGTTGTCCTTTCCTCTGTTAAAATTATTTCTTATTTCTAGAAATAAATATTTGAAATAAGCAAAACTATCTGCCAATAGAAAAAGAAAATTTCAAGCTTGAAATGAGTATATCTAGAAATAAGCTTAATAATCTTATACTTGTTCAAAAAAATGGAGAAACATAGTAAATATACATAATACAGTCAAATGTATCTAGTATACAATAAACCAAATATAAGATTATTAAATCTATTTCTAGAAACTTTTCACTAATTACAGCTAGAAGTTGTCTTAATTTTGCTAATGTTAATCATTTATTTCTAGAAAGAAGCAAAATTATCTGTACAGTAAAATAAGAAAATTGAAAGCTTGAAACGAGTAAAAAAATGTCTACAAATTGGTTTAAAAATCTAATATTTGGTTTACTGTAATCTTAAAATAGGAGATAATAGATACACTATATTACCAAAAGTATTCGGTCACCTGCCTTGACTCACATATGAACTTAAGTGCCATCCCATTCCTAATCCATAGGGTTCAATATGATGTCGGTCCACCTTTTGCAGCTATTACAGCTTCAACTCTTCTGGGAAGGCTGTCCACAAGGTTGAGGAGTGTGTTTATAGGAATTTTTGACCATTCTTCCAAAAG
>CM040983.1:5401692-5427388 GCA_022985145.1 Pangasius djambal | reverse complement strand
CACAGGTGGCATCCTATGACAGTTCCACGCTGGAATTCACTGAGCTCCTGAGAGCGGCCCATTCTTTCACAAATGTTTGTAAAAACAGTCTACATGCCTAAGTGCTTGATTTTATACACCTGTGGCCAGGCCAAGTGATTAGGACACCTGATTCTGATCATTTGGATGGGTGACCGAATACTTTTGGTAATATAGTGTAGATTTGACTATATTATATAAGAATACATTTGACTATGTAAGATATTTTCACTTGTAGTCATTTTTGATGTGTGTATGATGGTAAATTGGGGCACTGTACACACATTGTATGATATGTAAATGAGCGACTAGTAGATAGGAGCTTGTTTTCACGCAGCTGAAGCTGATTCGTCATTTGCCCTCAAATCAATGCTCACTTTGACGGTGTACGAGAGTCTCATGAATCAGACACAGATTCATTTGTACTGTGCACTTAAATCTGGTGTAAGACAATTGTACAGAAAGCCAATTCATTTTCCATGTTCCCATTTCAAGTCTTAGAATTGTCTTTATGTCTTAGAATATGTCTTTTACTCTGTGTACTTTAAGCAATTAGTTATTAATGAGACTAGTATTTAGTTTTTTTGGATGTACTGTAATTTCCGAAATGAGATCTTGTCTTCCGTTTCTTTGGCCAACGGCTAAACGCAAGGTAAGCTTGGAACATTAAAGTAGCTGAATATCACATAGCTATACTGCATACACATCCACACCAGTGCTCCATAGCTCCACTAGCTCCTTACACATACACTGGACAACCTTATGTAGGTAAACAACAAGCCATTACAGACAGCGACTAAATAAATAAGCTGCACAAACCATATACACACACAGTGCCGACATGCACAGACCGGCTGACCCTGTCCAACATCTAAGTGTGTTGTCTTACTGCTGATTCAGGTCAGAGTTTGACCCTACAGTTCTGAGGTCTGACCTTACCTTCGATGATCTCGTTTCCCTGCTCAGGCTTGCTGTTCTGCCTTGCACTGTGAGTCAGTGGGCTGCTGTCACTCACCTCTGACCTTGAAGCTGTGGATCAGTACATACCGTTACACACAACACTTAACAAAACACACTGTTAGACTTGCTGCACTTAAGCTAGATGTACACTACACTTCTTAGATCTAATGAATGTATCAGACATTTAGGAAACTCATGCTTAATTTCTAAGTGTTCCTGTGTTATTGTCACTGGCTAAGGAGTATGTATGTATAGTATGTATTACCCATAATGCACGGTGAGCATATGTCAGGTGAGTGACTGTGAATGAAACTAGCTCATTTAAATGATTTGTCATAAATTAAAATAAACATAATAATTGGGTCTGCAACATTCCCCCTTGTGTGTATAGTCTGACAATTATTAGTAAGAATAAATCCTAATTCGGTATCCTACCGAGCGTTTACAAGTTCTTGCCTGCATTTAATCTATTTTGGGTTTGTTTTTGTCAGACTTATGCATCACGCTTAAGAGGTAATCATACCAAATGTTTGCTTTGCTATTTTCCTGACTGGAATGAAGCAATAGTAGGAACATTTCTAAAAGTCAAAATTTCAAATCTAGTAGAAATCATGTGGCACACGCACACACACACACACACACACACACACACACACACAAACACACACAGACACACACCCAAAAAAAAAGCTGACATAGCACATCTGGACAGATTTGTTTATATCATGAAATGAACAGAGAAGAAGGGTAATCTTCTTTTTGGTTTGTGGAGTCTTTTTTACATAATACATTATAAATGTTCTGTGTTTGAGATCCAGTCTCTACAGTCGCCTGCACGCTTTTTTTTCCCCTCAGAGCTCTCTGCTTTATGCATCTGTGCTTTATCTCTCACACTCATGTACTTTTTAGATGTAACAATCAAACATGCTTGGAGATATTATAAGGCCTTCGATAATTCAAGATCAAGATAGCAAAGATAAAGATTGACACATTTAACCTTTGAATCTTGAAAGAAATTTGCTTTCAAGCCTGCTGATAAAATTGGGCTAAACATCCTGTAGTGTACAACCAGCTTTGCCAATATAACACTTATCGATAAACACCTCAATAGCACAGACTTACAATAATGCTGAACAGTAAACTGTAATCATAATGCTAATCAAACTCGTTCTGAAAAATTATGATCAATGCACACAACTACTATCAATATTCAGATCAATATATCAATAGACTGCAATATATAAATTACAAAATAAATTTTACAAATTGTACATGCTGATAAATTACCTTTATATGTCCCCAGGAGTGGTTTACTAAACTGAATGCCACTGACAGTGAAGACTTTAAAGCTGTATTCTTTACTGTTATCAAAGTCTGTGATCACAGCTTTGGCATCTTCCTTCGACACCTGCACGTCTCTCTCTCGTTCTCCTGCAATTCAAGAACACAAAAAAGCATGTGGTTCACTGCCAGTCTGCATCTAACATGAGGTAGGTTGCACTAGGGACTGAAATTCATCAGCAAGTGCCAGATTTAATAAAGAGCTGATTGCATTTTAATTAAGAACAAACATCTGAGTATAAACCAGAAATAAAACAAAGAACCTAATGGATGAGTTGGTCCAAAGAGGTTTGCAGGAAAATAACAGGAGAGCTCAATGAAAAATGAAATCTCAAGCAATGAAATACAAAGTGCCCCAGATATAGTAGGGCAAAGATTTCGCTTTTACACAGAAAACCCTTACTGGTTAAACAGGGGCAAACAATAAGATTCAGATGCTTTAAACAGAAACTCTCACACAAAATGCACCCAAATGAACATGGATGGCAAATTTGTTTTGTTCTGATTCATGTGATTTTTAGAAATAACTCTTAATCTCAAACGTTGAACTGAACCTTCAAATTATTGTCAGGCCATCAAACTATTAATTATTTATAATGTATACTATTCATTAAGCCACAAGATTAATGTGTGTTTTACTGCAGTCATTGCTCCTATTTAGACAATTTACATTTTGAAAAAAGCTGAAAGTAGTAATAGTTTTGTCACACATTATGACTTTTAATGTGATAACAAGTTTTTTATGTTGTACAGCTTACTAACTAGGCTGATGGAGAATTTCTCCTGCACTGTCCTGTTGCTGTCTGAATAAGTCACTAAAAACCAGAGCCAACCAACAACAACAGAAAAAAATTTCAAATATTATATATATATATATATATATATATATATATATATATATATATATATATATATATATATATAATGACTCAGACTAAGTTTTGTTATTAGATATGCTAGATATGTTGGTGCATACTTAGTAAATATTTTAAAAGAAATTAACCTTAATGAACATTAATATTTATACAAAACAACAAACTAAAACTAAACAATCTAAAACTAGGCACATGCTATTTTCTTTGGCATTCCCAGCATACTGCATGTCTGACCATTTACTGCATGCTAATGTTACGTATATCGCAATGCTGTTGAATTCTTGATTCTGTTTTCAGGACAGAGCACTTTGTGCTTTGAGAAATTAGGGAATGAATGGTAATAGCTGCTATAATGTGATAATGTGGTGCCAGGGCCTTACTTGTTTTGCAGATGTTCCACAACATTAAATGTTGTTTAATAAATCTTTAAAAAATTAATCATTGACAAGGTGCTATGGTATAAGAGGAATAACACAGGAATGTGCTGTTATAAAAAAAAAATCAACATCCAGGTGGTAATAGTAACTTCACATCTTTGCTGTATCACGCCATGTTATCATTGATTACTTTCCTATAAAAGAATGGCCCATAGCATTTACAAGGTTTCCAATATCAACTTAACACACTTTTTGCCATTTTATCCTAAGGGTGTGCAGAGGTTTGCACTTGACTATGAGTTCAGTCTGGTATTCCCCTAAAATCAATCACTGTACAACAGCGTTCTCCCACTTTGGCCAATGTGGTTTGTTCTTCCATTGCCATGTCCTTTATTTGCATACCAAGTTGTCATCAGTAAGTAAACCATCCCTGTTGTTTATCTTAATATGCTGATTGCCTGGCTAAGAAACAAATCAAAGAAACAGCTGGCTGAGGGATGAATCCATGAAGCCAAACATCATGAAATCTTGTGAGATTCGGGATGCTTGTAGTGCTAATACAGCACTTCACAGATCAGTGTATTCCTGCTCTAACAACCCTGAGCTAACTCACCATCTAATTATCCAGTTCTTCATGAGCTAAATTAGATGTGTTAAGAACAGAAAACACCAAAAAGAAGGTGTGAATGTGGGCTGTCATATAATGCACTGAAACAATTAGAAGTTATTTGGTAATATTTTCATAATCACAATTGTGGCAGTTTTTTTTTGTTGTTATAACATTTTTAGTAAACTGACTACGCATTTAAATACTTTGTTGAATTCTTGATTCTGATTGGTCAGAAGTTGTTGATTAATTTTCTATAACAGCAGCTCTGACAATAGTTCTGACTCTAATATAAATTGCAGGTCCATGTTCTAATTAATTATTGTCTCTATATTAACAACTAAGTGAGATGGATTGGCATAATCTGGCATAACTGGCAGATGCTCCACATAATCTAAGCCTGTAAGAAACAAATCAAAAGAACATATTATGGTGAAGTTTTCTGCAACATTTTGGAAGGGGTCTCTATTGTTAGCACTATGTAACAGTGATAGGCAAATTTACCACGGTAATGTCTTCAGAACAGAGGACGTTATGCCTTGTGGTCCAATGTTTCTGTCTGAACTTTAAGAGAAAGTGAGGGAACAACTGTTTATAGCTATTATGGCGTAATTGGTAACAGGAACTAACTTGTTTCATGGATGTTTCACAACATTAAATGTAAGTATAAAATGATAAAAGAAACCTTTTAATAATAAAGAAATTTTCATTCTTTAATAAATAAAATATATATATATATATATATATATATATATATATATATATATATATTGCTGCTGTGTAAGAGGAATAAAACACTGGTGTTAAAGCGAAATAATTAACGTTGTGATGGTAACAGTAATTCCGCTTTGTGTCAGGTCACAAATTATTTTCCTATAACAGTATACCCTGTCATATTTGTGTCCTTTCTTTTCAACTATATTAGAGAGTGTGGTGTAAGGTGAACGGCACTGGACTCAAGCTGTATCAGAAGTGAAAAAAAAAAAAACACCTTCATCTCCAAACATTTTACACACTAGTATCCACACAAACATTGTTTTGCAAATCACAATTCTGCTATAGTGGCCACAGTGATGTAAACGACTCCTCAATTGTCCTGACAGCTTTAGAGTGTAAAAACAGTGGAACAGGTCCAAATCAATATGGATTACTGGGACACTAGCTGATGAGTGTGGCTAATTTTATTCACATGTGTGTGAGACCCAGTTTCTTGCTGGAGGTGACATGATAATAATATGAGCCAAACAAAAGTGAGCCAAATATTTAAATGGTCACTCTCTCTTTCCTTGACTCTTTCTCAGTGAGATTCAGCAGAACAGCCTCACTGGTCAACACTACATTTTTCATCATTTTTCACCGCAGTACACACACATAGTCTGTCCTCTGAGAGCCTCTGGAGGAGAGTCAGTGCTGCCAAATGTGGACTGAAGACAATAAACTCCCAAGCAAAAATGATCTATTCACAAAAAAAATTCTAATTCAGTCACAACATTCACCATGAAACTACAAAAGCTTCGTTATTAAATGAGAATGAATATTAAAATTCTAACAACTGTTACAACTCATTCTCATCAGAACCAGATGAAACGATAAAAAAGTGTCTTTTGAAATAAAAAAGAGGAACTATTAGCTGTGTGGATCCTGATACAGATGAGTTTTGTCTCATATAGCCAGTAGGCAGGTCACGAAACAAAGATACTGTGTAGGCACAATGGAGCAAAAGGTCACAGAGAATTCAACAAGACTCCCACAATTTACATTTTCCACATTTAAAATCTATGAAAGATTTCAAGATCATAAATTATTCATTAATTATGTTTTTACTACTAAATCTCCAAAATGTTTTCATTTGAGGTGACTGGCTTAAGCAAAGGAAATACAAGATAGAAGATAGAAAGGGAGAGTGAAAGAGGTCTGAGGTTAAGGACTATCTAACTTATAGTACACAGTGATAGAGATATAGTACACAGTTTACTCTTCTGGTTTACTATTCTGTGGACACGTGACCATCACACCCATGTGTGCTTGTTGAACATCCTATTCCAGATTTAGTCCCCCTTTGCTGTTATAATAACCTCCACTCTTCTGGGAAGGCTTTCCACGACATGGAAAATGGCTGTGGGAATTTGTCCATTCAGCTACAAGAGCATTAGTGAGATCAGACACTGATGTTGGTGAGGAGGTCTGGGGTGCAGTGGGCGTTCCAGTTCATCCCAAAGGTGTTCAGTGGGGTTGAGGTCAGGGCTCTGTGCAGGACACTCGAGTTCTTCCACTCCAAATTTAACACACCATGTCTTCATGGAGCTTGATTTGTGCACAGGGGCATTGTCATGTTTGAACAGGTTTGGGCCTCTTAGTTCCAGTGAAGGGAAATTGTAATGCTACAGCATACTAAGACATCCTATACAACTGCGTGCAACAACTTTGTGGCAACAACTTGGGGAAGAACCACATATATGTGCATGATGGGCAGGTGTCAAACTTTTGGCCATAAAGTGTATTATGTTGTGTATACTATGTTGTCAATATCTTAATTTGATGACATTGTGCACTTCAAAGGGCTTGCTATATCAGCTGATATTTAAAAAATAGTCTATTTATAGTCTTATAATCCCCCAATTTGTGTTCCATTATTTCCATGTCCAGTGATCATATATGATGACTACCATGACTATCTACTTGAAAGAAGAAAGAAAAAACAAAGAAAACAAAATGCATTTGTAGGTGTAAAATCTCTAAACATTATTACACTAATATTATGGACTTTGTTCACTTTGAACAGAATCACAGAGTAGTTTTATTTATGGTGAATGTTACACCTATTAGGAGGGAGGTATAAGTTTTAACTTATAACTTAAGTCTACGTTGAAACTATATCATTTGGTGCAGCTGTAAATTATTTAGTAGTTTGTAAAATCAAACATAGTGGTCATTTAGGTCCAAAAAAGGCTACAATAGAGCTTATGTTCAGCTAGTTCAACAGGCTGCTAGAAATTTTTCATTGACTAGCTTAATATAAGTTCCTCTGCTTACCTGAGCCAGAGCTGTAGATGAATCTGTAGCTGTCAAACTCTCCTTTCGGTTCCTTCCAGGACACACTGAGCATGCCTGAGCCTAGCTCCTTAAAACGCAATCTTCTAGGAGCAGGCACTGCACACACACACACACACAAACACGCACAACACAAACTATTTGTATAATATGCAGGTGAATGTGATTTATATTTAAAAGCATTCCAAGAAAATTGCAGTAATTTAGGACAAGAGTTTTTATATCCCTATACCATCCATCATTTAATCTCCTATGCAGAAACTAAAATCAGAAAACAAATTTCAGAGGCTTTTTAAAACTCAAAATTTTTTACAATTTTACAATTGGATTTTAAAAATATATATTGTAAAAGATTTTCTGATACAAACTACAAGTTATAGAAAGTAAAATGGTAAGAAGTAGAAAGTGAGTTGTTGTTTTTTCAGTGAAATCCAATCGCAATGGATATTGAAGTTGGCCTTGCTGGATACTACACCCAACCTATGTCTGTTGATTCTCCATACAGTATTATATTTTATATGTGATGCTTAAATAGCACAAGACAGGCCACTGTCATGTATTCATTAATCATTGTTTCTTGTTTACTGATATTTTAATATCTTCCCAGTTTTGCCTGCTGTAATTTGACTGGATATGTCATGTTGGACTTGTCATCTGTAATCTGAAAACAGCATTAGTAAATTTTCTGCTTAAGTTTATTATTATTTACATAGTACATAATAATAACCTCAAAAAGTCATTTGTTTTGTTTTCTGATAATGGTTTCAGAAATGGAAATCAAAAGAATGGAAGGTACACAGTATAACAGGAGTGAATGTTTATCATCTGCAAAGCAAACACACTCTTCGTGAAGCAGCTTAAAATCTCCAAGATAAGGTTAAGGAGTATGTTTGAGTGGCAGATGGTGATTAAATTAGTCTGAGCTCTATAGAGAGAGATACACATTTTTTCATCCATCTGTGTTCGAGAAACAGGAAACCACAGATGTCACAAAGAGTCAAGTCACGCACTTTCCCTTCATACATTTGTAGTAAGGTGTTAGTAATGAACTCGTTGCTTCAGCTCTGGAGGACAGGCTCAGGAACAGAGCTTGACCTAACCGGAGGTCATATAGAGGAAAGACAAGGTTTGCATTCCAATATTGCAAAAATGCCCTTATTAACGTCCCCATACTAAGTGTGCATCACATGAGCCGCCATCTTCAGCACACAAGGAGCAGAGTTTTGAGTCTGAACATAGTCAAACTAGAGAGAAAGCACAATGCTGCTAAAAGCTATCAATTTCAAAAAATTATACAAACAAACTCTTTTGAACTATGAGTAAAACATGCTTGCTTAAAAGCTAGCATGCAAACATGTGCTAGTGAGTTTTGCATCAGTTTGAAATGACTTAGGGTAAGTCTATATTAATATTGATTCAATACCTCCAAATGGGTCATCCATTGAACTTCACTAGATCTGATAAGCCCTTAAGATGGTGACAGTGATTGAGGGGGAGTCAAAGAAGGTGTCTTAACACAGTATTGGAACACAGCGTGAAACTGTAGGATCTGAAATAGCATTGTTTTGTGTCTATTTCGCTTTAGAAAAATGGAACAAGTCAGACAGACAGAGAGACAGACAGACAGAGCACATTCACCATTCAGCATTCTTCATTTCATTTCAGCTCCACAGGCAAAACTAATCCAAACCCATGCCAACACACACACACACACACACACATACACACACACACACGCATCTCACACAACTCCAAAACTGTACCAGTACTACACTATGTCTATATAAATATATATGCATCCACCAATTCCCACAAACTCATTCTTGTGTTTGTGTCACTGTTAGCAAGCAAAGATGCAAAAATATTTTTTACATACCCACACTGACCGGAGAACAGTGCGGAGAGTTTTGTACAGGTATGTAAAGAACAGCCTCTTTACTGCTAATATTAGAGTTTATAAGGATGCATCAAGTCAAGCATTGTATAATAATATACCAAACACACCAACCTTAACATGGGGAAATGGGCTTTCTGCACGGCTTTTGTGATTCTGTAAAATGAAGATCTCTCTTCTGAACAGGATTCTAAAGTACATCCCGGTTCAGTCCTGCGGTGTTAATTCATCTTATCACTTTCTGCATATAGTTCGTAATGTTGTTCGTACAGATGTTTAGCTGGTGCTTTAATATGTTCAGTCACTGGTTGTGTTTCGAGCTAAGAAGTCTTAACCTTCTTCAGACTTCTAGCACCATTACATAGATTTTAAGTGGACAGGTGAACACAGCTGTGATCACATTTTGCTGTGAGAGTTTCCTAAAGTCTGATCAGATTGTAGTCTATTTGAGAGAAAAACTGCTTTTGGACATCATGGTGGAAATCCTTGCTACGATTCTTGTTCCAATGAGCATACCTGTGTTTGGTATGCTAGCCAGTGGTTAATGTATTATGTATATTCATCAGTATGTGAGACTTTTAGACACAGATATATGTTACCATTTGAAACACAAGAAGTCCAAACAAGTTCTGGTTTTTATGATATCCCAAAGTGGCGCCTGGGTTTGGTCCAATTTTACTTGGGAATTCAGTAAAGCCTGTGTGAAATGATCTCTCCTGTATCATAACTTTGTTGACCATCCTGGAGAGGAGGCAAGTTCCACTGCCATGACTCCAGGTTGTCCAGGTAAAAGTGTCAGCTGGAAATTGAAGCTAGGATCTTTAAAAAAACCGTCTCGAAGATGCAGTGTGAAGCCTGGACTCTCAATTTTGACTTCAGTGTTTAGAGCCTCTATTCCAAGAGGAAATCAAAGAAGTTATTTTGTAGCAGTGAACTGTAAAATGTGAGCCAATCAAACTATAAGCTCTGCAGGAAAGGTCAAGAACAAGAATTATTATATAAAATATGAGGCATGTTTTGCTATGAAAGAGCAGATGAGAGGACTGTTAGGATGACAGATGTGACTGTCAGCTCCAAATGCTTTGGTCAATTCAAAACCAGCATTAATTATTTTCCATCTGTAACCAACCACACATGAATGTCAAACCAATTTTGTTATAGGCTGCCTGCAAACTGATATTAATCCATGTAGTTCAAGTCCAAATGCCAGGGCTTCAATGTCCCAATGAAGATTTAATGAGACAAAACATTCATTTTAATAGTTTAAAATGTGCTTAATTACAGGAATTCTGTGTCAAATAACAAACATAATATTATATATTTCTGCGAAGCATTCTTTTGGTTCAGAAATCTGTGCTGGTGCTAGTTTCAACGTTTCCTGCCCGTGGCTTTACAGTTAAAAACGCTATCGTGGTTAATAATAAATGAATCGCTTGAGGCATTCAGTCAGCATGACTGTGCAGGACTTAGTACTTCAGAATTATAATTTCCTACCTAATTAGGACTGTAGCTATGCTGTATGTAGTATCTCTCTGCAGGAAGATAAGGGTCGACGAGCAGTGTGCCAATATGGCAGGTGAATGAGGAGAGAAGGTTTGGGGCTGAAAATGTTTGCTGCTCTTTCCTTAGTCATAGGCAGATCTTAACCTGTCCACTGGACATGCTCCAGGTGAGACAGTTCTCTGCATGAACACTCTCTTTATAGATAACTTTTAAATTAGTCCAAGGAAGAAACACATTTGGTGTTTAAGTTTAAAATGTTTGAACTTCAATACTGCTTTAAATGTGTTTATACATAATCTTTAAACAGTCACATTTACAAATAGTGTATAAGAATGTTTGAGCAGTCGGACATTTTATAAAACAGCCAGTTTTTGGGGGTTTTTTTTCTGGCAGACCTAGCATACATCTGGCAAATTTCAATATGCTCCATCTCAACAAATACTACCTGTTGGTAACAATACAAAATTGCTTAGTACTTTAGTAATCAATTTGGACATTTTGCACCATACAGTGATTCTTCTATTTTTGCATATTTGCCACACTTAATTGTTTCAGATCTTCAAACAAAATTTCATATAAGACAAAAACAACCTGAGTAAACACAAAATACAGTTATTAAATGACCATTTCATTGAAGGAAGAAAGTTATCCAACACCATCTGGCCCTGTGTAAAAAAAAAGGTAATTGACCCCTTAGTTATTCAATCAAACAAATTAACCAAATATAATCAGTAATTGGGTTCATTTACACTAGACACACCCAGGCTTGATTACTGAATCTAAACATCACTTAAATAGAAACCTTCCAGCAATGTGTGTAGGCTAAGAGGTCTCAACAAGCAACACACAATGCTGCGATCAAAAGAAATTTTGGAAGCAATGAGAACATACTTATTCATGGCACGGTACATAATAAAGAGAAAGAGGAAGTTTGGGACCAACATTCAGCTATGAAAGTACTTCTGAAGTTGCAGAAGGTGAAATATTTAAAATGGTTGACATAATGGTTGTTTTATTTGAAATATAATTGAGACAGACAAGTGACTGAAATTAAAGGAAAATGTTTGCTTTTTCACGCTATAGAGGACATTTATTTATTAATTTTGTTGGCATGGTGTGGGTCTACTTTTCCTTTTAGAGTGAAGTGTCACTGCAAATCAATACAAAGTTCTTCTGACTGATCACCTACATCCTATGGTGAAACATTTCTATCCTGACAAGATGTATACTGTTGATCACGGTGTACTTCTCAACCGGCTACACCACTCCATTGGACTTAATAACACCGTCTTGCGCTGGTTTGAGCCATACCTCACAGACAGATCTGAATTTGTGGCCATGTGAAGCTCAAGGTCCTGTTCACATGCTGTTGGATGCGGGGTTCCACAGGGATCAGTTCTTGGACCTATTTTATTCATTCTTTACATGCTCGCCCTTGGCAAAGTCATCAGTCGCTTGGGAATTTCTTTCCATTGTTACGCTGATGATACACAACTATATATGAAAACTGATACTCACTCATCATCATCATCATCATCAACAACTCTACCTACACTTACTGCCTGTCTGGAGGAGATAAGGGCACGGATGAATCAAAACTTTCTCCAGCTGAACAGCTCAAAAACAGAAGCCATCCTCATTGATCCCCTCATCAGATCAGAACATCTACCATAACTTGCATTACATTCTCTGGCCAGAACATTCCCCTATCTCCATTAGTCACCAATCTCAGTGTTAGGTTTGACCCTCATTTAACTTTTGAGGCTCACATTAAACATCAATGCAAAACATAATTTCATCACCTCAGGGATATAGCCGGACTTCGTCCTACACTCACCCTACATGATGCTGAGAAACTCGTCCACGCCTTTGTCTCCTCCAGACTGGACTACTGCAACTCTCTTCTCATCGGGATCCCTAGCAAGAGCATCCAGAAACTCCAGCACATACAGAATAGTGCCGCTAGGATCCTGATGAGAGTGCGTAAATACGAACACATCACACTAATTCTTCAACCGTTACACTGGCTTCCCATGTCCGCCCGGATTGAATACAAAGTTTCCCTCCTCACACATCAGTGCATCCATGGCATTGCTCCCACTTACCTTAGAGATCTCCTCACCCCACAGATTTCAGCACGTTCCCTCCGCTCCACAAACACTCATCGTCTCCTCCCCCCTAGGACTAAGACCCGCACCATCGGGGATCGAGCCTTTTGTGCCGCAGCCCCTCGCCTGTGGAATGCCCTCCCTGAATATCTGAGGGCTCCACAAACGACTGATGGTTTTAAAAGGGGTCTATACCTTTTTAAAAAATCTTTTAATGTTTAATGTTTAAACTTCTGAACACAAGGGCCAATTTTTTACTAACTTTAAGAGAGAGAAAAAAAGAGGCTGGTGAGAAAATGACTGTTTATAGCTGTTATAATGTAAGGGATAAAAAGAACTAATTTGTTTTGGGGAGCTCCATGAACATTAAATGTAAGTAAGTAAACAAATCAATAACATACATTTTATATATATATATATATATATATATATATATATATATATATATAAGTAATCTTTGTCAAATTGCTGTGGTATTACAGGAAAACACACTCTGGGATGTCCTGTTACTTCGGTTGGTAACCATCCTGTCATTGATTATTTTCCTATAATAGCATGCCTCAAGTGGTGTTATTCAAGTTATTCCTTACATACATGCACATCACACAAAAGGATCAAATATGTGCTCTCATGAATCTGTCTTTCTGCTTTGTACCAGAAATGTCGTCCTTGACTGTAACATAACAAACTTCAGTGATTTTGGTCCTATACCCTAAACAGTAATAAAATTGTGTATGCAATTTATTCTTCAAAAAAGATCAGTTTAAAATCCATTCTTCATCCCAGAATATAAATACTACTGATCTGAGCCATAGTGCCCTTTACTTTCTACTTAAGTCCTGTATCGAGATGTCTGAGAACTACAAAAGCAAATCAGTAAATAAGAAACAAATGGGTTAGGTTAAATACAACAAATTCATCACATTGGCTCTTTGGAACAAGCTTAAGTGAGACAATACAGATCAATCAGAATAGTTAAAAACAATATCAGCATGTGAATGAGACACAGAAGTAGACTCTTAAAGGAATCTTAAAGGGTGTTAGAGGAGATCTAGGGCTACTGACACTCAGTAACCCTAGATCTCCTCTAAGACCCTTTAAGAGTCAAATCTGTTAAGATGGAGAATTACCCGTAGTCATAACTTATGGCTGCACGACAGAATGACATAGCAATCGCACTGGATTGAACAAACTCTTTCCATGTCTTTCTATTTCTACTTTTCATTCATCACATTTCCTGATTGGAACATTTTTTTCCATGCAAGCACAGATGGTACAATTAGGAAAACCTCAAAGCTCAAGCTTCACTAATTAATGGATGCACAACCAGACAATGCAACAGAATGCAAGACGTTTGATTTTGCAAGCTGTTCCAAACGACCTGTGTCTGTCTGTGTTTGTGCGTGAGTGGGTGGGGGGGGACAGAGACAGACAGAGATAAACAGACAGAGAAAGACAGGTTTAAAGAGAAAGAGAGGTTTTACCTTGTCCATGTGTTGGTTTGGTGAACAGTGATGATAGTGTCAGGAGAAGAATTGGACTTAGTGACCTGATGCCCCTCGCCTTCATCCTCTCAGCTAGTGTGGGGCAAGGGCTAAAATGCAAAAGAAAAGAAAAACTGTAATTTAGTGGTTAAATCCTAAAACTCAAAGCATACTAGCAGACAAGTTTGTATGGATATGCAATATGGGTCTACAGTGTTGTGATACATTCCAGTGCACTCTCAGAAATAAGGTTACCAAACTGTACTTTTCCTTGCTGGACTGGAGCCATTAATGGATCATCTTTCATACCTTTAGTATGCATCTTTCACTTTATAGTAAAGTTTTAAAGATACATCAATGGTCTAAGCACCAGTTATGTGCCTTAGATGTACCTTGGTAAAAGTATACTAGGGGTATAACACATTGCCACTATCTGTATCTGTTTAGTATATATAGTATCTCTCTGCAGGAAGAGATATACTATATGTATATAGTACATATCCATATATGTATTTGGATTTAAACCCAAAGTGGGCATGGCCTAAGCCAGAACCACCCCCTAGAAACAGAGATTAAAATGGCAGCAGTGTCAGCATGGTGTGTGAATTCTAGCTCTGACGGTTCCTCAACCTCAGCTACATCACTCCAGTGCATAACTGCTTTTTAATCCCATTCACACAGTTATTTTTGTTCATACCTGCCCACGATATTTTCTAGCAAGTTTAGTTGTTTCCCAAACTATAAACAAACTAGCAGACTAATTGAAACCACCATGACCCAGACCAGGTAGTAACTAATGATGAAAGAATGAACGGCTCATGTTAATGAACGTGATCTTTCTTTGTCCCACAAGCTTCATATCTGACAGCTCACTCATACCACATGCTAATATAAACCTCACACTTGCTCAAATTTTTTTTGAGTACCACAGGATCCCAGACCCGATGGACACCAACCAGATGCCCTGTGAACCTTTAATGGAAGCCTACAAACACAATTGTTCCTCTCTGAATTGTATGTGCATTTGTATCTGTTTAGAAGTGTTTGTTCCAAATACTTTATTGGTATTCAGTTACAACCTTACATTACAGTACATTCACATTGAAATAAAGGTATAAAAGATGTGACCTTGATGGTACCACCCAACCACGTGGAAAAGTACAGTTTGGTACCATTATTTCAGAAAGTGTACACAATATACAAAGGTGTGAAATAGGCTAAATAACAGCTACATTTTGGTTTAACCAACTGGGTTTGAGTTAATTGAAAAAAGAAAAAAGACAGTATTATTGGTTAATATTATTTTTTCTGCCCGGTGATGTATTAAAAAATCAGATGTTAAGAGGTGAGCAAAAGCCACCAAGCCATTAGACTTTAATGCATATTACAAGATTTTATTTTATTCATTTATTATATTTTTAGTGGCTGATAATTTGGAATTGTGCACAGTATGACCAGATATTAACTAGCATGGTGAGGGTTAAAAAAAAAAAAAAAAAGAATTCAGGTTTGAGAAAGTGGGTTAAGAAATTTGGACATTTAAAAGTGCTTAGAAGAGAAGTGTTGTCTGTTAAATAAACAACTAACCAACCAACCAAACAATTAAATAAATAAATAGTTATTTTAGTTAACAACAATAAAAGCTGAGAAGAATGAGACATTGTGAAACTATTAGCATTATGCTATCAATGCCAAAATGAACAAATTCTTAAGTTGGTCGTTTTTTTAAATGATTTTAAGCGACTGTGAAAGATATTGTTAAAAAAAATAATAATAATTCATAGTTTTCTTACCCCTTTCAAAAAACGACGGTTACTCAACGGTCTCAGTAGAATTCTACAGATTTTAAATGTACAAATTTAAAAACTAACTGTCGCTTTTTCGTTCCTCAGAACCCCCGCGCGCTTCCCAGCTGCTTGTCCGGAGCTCGCGCCCTCCTCCTCTTCAGTTCGCGGGCAGTGTTGAAGGTGTGGGTGGTGGTGTTGGAGCGCGCGCGTCGCTCATGCAGCTCGCTCGCGCTGCTCGCTCACCCGTCTGTCCCTCCAGCTATTCATTCCTTCACCTCGTTTAATCTCGCGTGACGAGGATGGGGGAAGAAAAGAGAAACACACACACACACACACACAGGTCCCGTAGGCGATCGGTATTCAAGGGCGACGTGACTTATCGACGCCTCGAGCGCACCGTTACTGGATTTACAACTGAGAGAAAACTCGCGCGCTTTCACTGTTGGGTGCAAATTCTTGGCCAGGTTCTCAGCTTCTCAGCTTCTCCTCTTTCCTTCTTCTTCTTTTTTTTTTAACATCAGGGTCCTTAATTTCATTCTTTATCAGTGTCATTAGGCGCACACCCGAACCCCCCCCCCTCGTTTTATTTACCTGTCTGGCGCTTCTTTAAAATAACAGTTCTTAAATGAAATGAAATCTACACATTTTCCCCCATACCATGATTGAAGACATGTTTCTTGGCTGAAGTTAGCTTCTTTAAAATAAGGAAATGTATAGATACTCTATATGGCCAAAAGTATGTGGACACCTGACCATCAGTCCCATATGTGGTTCTTCCCAAAACTGTTGCTGCAAGTTGGAAGCATGCAATTGTATAGAATATCTTTGTATGCTGTAGCTTTACAATTTCCCTTCACTGGAACTAAGAGACCCAAACCTGTTCCAGCATGACGATGCCCCTGTGCACAAAGCGAGCTCCATGAAGACATGGTGTGTGAAGGTTGTAGTGGAAGAACTTGAGTGTCCTGCACAGAGCCCTGACCTCAACCCCACTGAACACCTTTAGGATGAACTGCGCACCAGACCTCCTCACCCAACATCAGAGAGTGTGACAGTCAGGTGTCCACCATATAGCATACTAGAGGTGGGAAATATGGCAATATTATCATATCACGATACTTAAAAACATTTCAATGATATGTATAACGATACAGAGGCCACCAGTCTGAGGTTAATAATATGTTTATTTACAAAAAATTGTAACACTGAAATACACTGAAAATAAGGAAACATTAAACAAATTTAGATTCAGTAAAAATTAAACACCTTTCAAGTTGCTTCTAATCAGAATCTCTCATTGTTATAAAAAATACTGACGATATCCACTCTATTAGAAGCTACCAGTTTATATCATGGTGCCAACTGCATGCATAAAACATAACACACTCACATCAAAATACAAACTGTTTAGCTCACAAACATTTTCACCGGAAAATTATGGCGTTATTAAATTCTCAATGTGTCACAAAGAGCACGACTTAGACAGTAGTTTATTAGAGAAATAATAAACTTTGGATGGTTCCATATTACACCACCCTGTCATTGATCATTTTCTTGTAACAGCATGCCTTCGAGTGTTCAATATGTGCACAAAATCCTCAGAGATTTTCACATGCATGTGCTCTTCAGTGATGACTGTGAGTTATGAGGCTTGTTTTAGAGTATGTTTCTGTATCAAAACATTCTCAGATAACAGATTGTACTGATTTGACTTGTACCAAGTCTTAAAAAAAATGAAAGACAGGAAAATGTAACTAAATTTGTGCGTAATGTTATTCTATGTTTAGCATAAGGGACTGTCATAGAGAAATGCCACAACACTGAGACCTGTGATATCCTGTATGGACTGCTGGAATTGATTACATTTCATTTTAATCATATCAAGCTCTGACAAGTTATCTGACAAGGAACTGTTATCTGAGCCATACCTTATATTCCACTTTATTAGGAACACCTGTAGACCTACACTGCATAAAATAAGACCAGGCAACATTTTTCCAATTTTCAACTGTCCAGTTTCTGTGAGTCTGTACCCATTGTAGCCTCAGATTCCTGTTCTTCCTCTCCTCAAGGCAGCATGCTGTGCATTCTGTGATGCTTTTCTGCTCACCACCTTTGTAAAGAGTGGTTATTTGAGTTAATGTAGACTTTGTGTCAGTTCAAACCAGTCTCGTTAGTCTCCTCTGACCTTTCTCATTAACAAGGGGTTTCTGCCTGCAGAACTGACGCTCACTGGATGTTTTTTGCTTTCGCACCATTCTTTGTAAACTTTAGATACTGTTGTGTGTGAAAATCCCATGGTTAAAGTCACTGAGATTACATTTTCCTCATTCTGATATTTGATAAGAACATTAACTGAAGCTCTTAACCTGTAACTGCATGATTTTATGCATAGCGTTGCTGCCACATGACCTAAGTGAGAGTAGGTACTGATGAAGAAAGAGATTTGGCTATGAGATAGAGTTTCAACAGTTTGGAGCTGATACATAAATGTAACGGTATGTCATACAGTGTCAGAACCCAGATAAACAAGTCTGTTTGAGATCATGAACAAATGAATGCACTAATCTGGTGGCTATACACTTCCATTATTTGTTAGCCTTGTACATTAGACTTGTAGCTCCAGTGGTAAACTACAGGCATCAAACATCTCTTGGTTGAGAGATTACATATTGAGTAGGGGAAAAACTGTCTATGCCTACATTAAGTTTTACTACAATAAACTGTTCCTTTAACTGTTTAGATGCCTTACAGTTCCAGGGTCCCTGGTTCGAGCTTGGGTCAGTGTCTGTATGGAGTTGTGCATGTTCTCCTTGTGTACACATGGGTTTCTTCTTGGTACTCTGGTTTCTTGTCTCCTCCCAAAAACATGCCAGTAGGTGGATTGGCTACTCTAGATTGCCCCTAGGTGTGAATGTGTGTGTGCGTGGTGCCCTGTGCAATGTTCCCAGCATAGGGTCCAGACCATGAATAAGCAGTTACTGAAGATGAACAAACTAATGAATGAATGTGTGTATATATATATATATATATATATATATATATATATATATATATATATATATATATATATATATATATATATATATATATATATATATATATATATATATATATATATATATATATATATATATATATATATATATATATATATATATATATTTCCTTTAATAACTGTTCTTAATTGTTAAAATATGCATGTGAAATAGCATTAATTATATTATGAATGTGCATCAATAATAGCAATGGTCATGATTGCAAAAAAAGGGAAATAAAAAAACTGATGAATAATTCAGGTCTAAGACAAGAATAAATAATCTGTGATATCACTTTTATACTTTTATATGTTTATGCTTTTAATTATACAAATGAACCATATCTGAAAGTAAAAATTTTCTTTAACATGAACGAACTATTTTGTAGTAGCTGGTTCTTGGTTTTAGTTTCTGAGAGACATACAAAATATTCTCATATGGATTTGTGCATTCACAGTCAAGCTAAACTAGTGTAAGATACGTATTTTTTTTGTCTTTGAAAACATATTCTGAGGCTATTTTATTTAAATTGTAGTAACTAGATCAGGTTTGATACACAAGGTTATAGCCGTGGGTCTGTCATGTTTTCTGTTTGTACTATATATTGCCTTTTCCCCCACATATTTATTCTCTCTGTTATTTTCATTACCAATGATTAGTATTCCATATAGTCCATATCCAACCCAGTTTTTGCTTCCTTGTTAATAGGTTCCTTCTTTCCTTTTAATAGTTTTCAGTTCAGTTTTACTTTACTGCAATAACCCTACCTGAGAGACAGTTTAACTGTTATCAGAACTTTGCCTCCAGACCCTTACACACCTGCAGCTATTTGCATCACATCCATCATCAGACCACCTACAGCTATGTATCTGAGATGAGCTTGGCCAAAACTACATATAAATATATATATATATATATATATATATATATATATATATATATATATATAGAGAGAGAGAGAGAGAGAGAGATAGATAGATAGATAGATAGATAGATAGTATGGTGGGTTGGGTTAGGGAAAAGAATTGTATTCATGGTCGTCCACTTGATGGGACATCAGTCCATTGGAGAAGGTAATTCTTCTTCTTACTTTATTCGTACAGATTTGAAGTTCCAAATCTAAATTGCCTCATTTATATTTATATTTAATTATTGCCCATAAACTAATAATTAATGATTAAACACTAAAAGGTAACTGCTATCGACATTCAGCCATGTTAGTTGCTTATATGTACGTTTGTGAGCAGGCAATTTTATTCAACTTGACTGTTACAAATTTTAGCTGCTCGTTTAGGGTATCCTTGTGAGATTATCCACTAGTACAGGAGGTGAGTCACAGAAAGGCAGAAAGCTGCAGATGAAGGGGGACAAGAGCAGAAGAAGAGCATTAGGAAGAATCAGGCAGGTCTACAGGGTGAGAGGAGCCACAGCAATAGTATATTTGGTATAAAACCTCTTTAGTGCAATGTAAATAATTTTAATAACACCTATTAACTCCTTTTTTTCAAAAAAAAAAAAAATCAGATAGAGCTTTATACAGTATATGCCTTATACAAGATGTTATCAATGGTATGACAAATTTAATAGTTTGGATAGCAGCACTGATGCATTCACAGTGTAAATGAATTTGTTTTAAATTTTCCCCCTAAAAATGCCATACTGTATGTTTATCTTGTGAAACCCAGGAATGCACCCCAAGAGGATTTTTGTACTGTAACTGCAGCGCTGTGGAAGCCGCAGGCTATAGAACAAATCTCTCTATTTCTTGTTTGCCCTCTTTCTCTGTCCGTCATCCATACTGGATGTGCCTGGACAGGCAGAGAGCTGAGCAGAGGAATGCAGAGTTCGAGATCACTGTGACTGCTAGGTCACAGCCATGGCAGAGTAGGAATGACACTCCATAAATTCCATCACTCACTTTTCCCATGACAGAGGAACTTTGGGCATGTAAACGTGTGTGAGAGAGAGTGACCTTGAAGTAACACTCAGAGTTAGACATCAAAGGAATGTGGAATAATGTGCTTATAAAAACTCAGCAGTGAGTTAAATCTCCCTGCACCCATATGAGGAAGAAATCTTGAGAGGAATAAGACTCAAATGGGAACAATTCAATTCAGTTTTATTTGTATAGTGCTTTTAGCAATGGACATTGCCATAAAGCAGCTTAACAGAAGAAAATACATTGAAATTAAATTAAATCAAAATAAATTGTAAATATGGGAAGGTATCCTTAATGAGCAATCCATAGGCGGTGGTCTACAGTATGTATGTATATATACATATATGTGTGCGTGTGTGTGTATATATATATATATACATATATATATATATATATATATATATATATATATATATATATCAGCTGTTCAACCAATGTTAATCTCATGTCCTCATTTACAATTCCATATATTTTAAATTTCTCTGAAATTCTAAAAAAAAATTGAAATGACCTCAATTTATACATTTTTAAAAACGTTGCTATTTGACAGATATGAGCCGATGTTCCATCAATTTTCTCACATTCCTAGATGTTAAATTATGGAGCAGCATGCTCACTGCCCTATTTAGCTGTATAGAGTTATTCTTGCACCTAGAAGCTGCACGAAGCTCATTGGGGCAGGAATCATGCTGCCCCACACTCACTCTATGAACATTTTCAGTGGAGGAAGAGGTCTTGTTTTAATCCAAATAATCTGAATTTAACCTAATAGATTTCTGTAAACAAAGGCAAAGTGTAAGTGCAGGCAGTGTGTCTATGATGTACAGAATCATTTTTTTTAGTATTTATTGATACATTGTGAAGATTGGGAGAGGGAAAAGGAGATAAGGGGGTGGATAATGTCCTTACATCAGTAATGCGTGCGCACCTCGGTGACCTTGTTTTTCATGAAAATCCTTTTCCAATGTAGATTTTTTAGGGGTTAGTTTCAGGTCTTGTCAAAATGGGAAGCACATCAGCTTTATGGAGCATACATAGGTTGAACAAAAATACTAAAAGTATCTAAAACTGCTCAAAATAAGATGCTAGATGGTATGCTGGATGACTGTATGTTGTTGATAATCAACTGCCTATTACTCTAAAAATTCAGTAGGTAGTAGCCTTCAGTAGTTAGTAGCCTAAAGCATAAATCAACTGTGATAGCATCTGGATATGTTGGCCTGCCCCACCAAAATCTATGGTCAGTGAACCAGAATGCAGTCAGAGGTCCATTGTTAACTCATGCAGTGATGGCTCAGGGGTTAATGTTTATTGCTACTGACAGGAAGCTGTGATTTCAAATACCAGGACTGCCAGAGAACCAATGTTGGGGCCCTAAGGAAAATCCTTGACCATTAGTTAGACCGTACTATGGATAAAAGTCTCTGCAAGTCTATGCTTCCCTGGCCTGACTATAACATAAGTAATATATACAAATCTGTCAAAGATTATTCGTGTCTAAAGACTGTTCATGAGATTTTCATGAGATTAATCATTATATGATATCATACTACACTATACATCACCACAGACCATCTGATTACTTTTGTGCACTTTTCTGGCCACAAGCTTCAGACTCTTGAAGGCTGCAGTGTGATTGTCACTCATATTTCCATGTGTAGATTTGCAGAAGGAAAACAGACTTTGGAGTAGCCCAACACAATCAGCTGTTTGGAGCAAGATATAGACTCGGGTTTGAAAAAAAGGCAAACAGGATGTTTCCCACTATCTTATGTCTCTGCTTTATTTAGCTGTTGTAATTACAGCTGGCCCAACTTCAGCTGTCCCTACCACCCATGTTTCTCTGACACTGGTATACATTCAGTTAGTTTTCATGATAAAATTGAAGCATGCTGCTGTCCCGGTAATGCATGCGAT
The DNA here is from genome assembly GCA_022985145.1 of Pangasius djambal. NCBI lineage: Eukaryota > Metazoa > Chordata > Actinopteri > Siluriformes > Pangasiidae > Pangasius > Pangasius djambal. The sequence goes on along the minus strand of CM040983.1, from coordinate 5,404,489 downwards.
GTGGACTGAACAGACGATTGGGACGTGCTGCTTACGTAATGTGTTCAGTGTGAATTCAGGCTTAACCCTCAGTAGTTCTAAACTATACTGAAAAAGTAGTCCATCTTGTTAAAAACAAGAAATTACGTTTTGTGATTATCATTCCAACCAGTACTGCATAGGCCAATAATTCCAAGTAGGCCAATAAGGATTTTGCTAGCAATATATAAATTTCTTATGTGCTATTAACGCCACTCATAAGAAAGGGAGAGAAAAAAGGAAGAGCAAGAAAACAAAACAAAATAAAATAAAGTATAAAAAGGGAAGAAAAAAGAAAATATATTATGTAAAAAACACAACAAATACCTTGGAAGAAAAAATTTAAAGGAGAGAAAAAAATAAAAAAAGAGGGATACAAAAAACAGAGAAAGAGAAAAAAACAATACAAGGGGAAACTGTATATCATTTTTCCAGATTTCCTTATCATGCCATGTTGTTATAGGAGTATACTGTCAGGATGCGGATTACTCCAGGCTACCCAAAGGCAGGTGTGTGTGTGTGTGTGTGTGTGTGTGTGTGATCTTGATACAACACTTAGCACTAAAAGGCAAAAGAATGTATGTAAGATAATGTGTTTAAAAGTAGGAATGGTCAGAATAAACAACCATCTTTTTGATATGTTATCTGAAAGCCTGTGTTTATCCTCCATATTTATCATCAGCAGAATATCTGCCAGGATATCTTTTAGTTATTATTGAATCATGGACTTAAGTGCATCTACACACTAACATTCCACAGTTTAACTCCCTTATGGCTTTTCCAGCTAAATGAATATACATTTATGCTATATATATATATATATACACACACACTATTGCTATACGCATATTGTTACATAGCTAATCTAAAAAATAAAACATCTTGCAACAAAGTGTGAGGAATTGTCACAATGATCATGTTACTTACTTTACAGGATGAGGTTTTCCATTTTCACCAACATACAGTAATAAAAAGTTCTCTGTAAAATTCACAATTAGTTTATTAAGAACAACACTAGAGATTTTACTGCATGGTTCAGTTATACTTGAATCCATCAGATTCACACTTTACCTGCCATCTTGTTTAACTAGTCCTGTTTTAGGTCATGTAGTGATCATAACTATTGCTCTAGTGTGTTTCAGATTGAGACCTGGCAGCAGAACATCACTAATCAATGGATTATCACAGCACTGAGCTCTACAACACAGTGTCTTTGGGTCTTTGCTCAACTTTGAGCAGGTGTGAGTGCACTTCAATGTCCATACTTACATTCTGTGCAAGTGTGGACAAGCACAGGACAGGATCATGTACAGTTACTAAAGCACAAAGCCTAAATATGATTATTAGTCCAATTGTGTGAGGATGTGTGAACATACCATCAGAAATCACCATGGTTTTTATCACCATTAGATGATCGATTTGTCGATGGAAGTTGTAGTGGTTAAAACATTATTAAATACAACGTAGCTTATGTTATCATAATCATGAGATCCTTAAATTCTATGATTCTATATTTTTGTTGCATGGTATTTGTTAATACTAAAGACATTCTATGCTTTCATACTCCATTTCAATACCCCTGTGTTTCTTAGTCTCTGACCTTTGACCTCATTAGAGATGCACCACTTATATTTTTTCATACATATAGCTTGGATTTAGAATTAATATTAATATGAATTAGGGAATACACTGCATAGAGAAAAAAAAATTAATGACCTGATGGTACACTAATGTTATTGTTTTTTTTTTTTTTTTGTTTTGTTTTTTTGGTTTTTTTTTATTATTATTATTTTTCAATAAAACAGGCTGCAGTATAAGGTTCAAGGGTGTGCTCTACTGAGTAAAAACCAAGCTAAATCCAAGAATATATACAAGAATATATACAAATATCTAATACTAATAAACTAGCAACTGGATATTAAACTGTAAAATAAAATGGAGCATAACTTTGTAGGAATGTGTGTTCTGTCTTATGCGTCATGAAAACAGAGTGTAAATGAAAATTATACTGCCATCTAGGGTTCATAGCACACCTGTACATCTTCAAGATTTTAGTAAAGCGCAGCTTTCATTTTGAGCCCTGATTCAAGTAATATTGCATATATACTGTAGTATGTAGTCTGCATCACAATTCCCATATGTACTATAAGGAATAAAGCACAAAGTGGCATGCTGTTATAGGAAAAGAAATGATCAGTTACTATTTCTACTCCAAAGTTGATTATTGTCCAATAACACTATGTCATGAAGTGTTTTATTCCTCTTATACCACAGCAATTTACAACATTAACAAATGTCATACTGTTTATCTGTTTATAGTTACATTTAATGTTGTGGAACTGAACACCTGTGAGGTATAAAAGCACATACAGCATATAAAGCCATGTAAAAAAAAAAATTACATACTTATACTTTACATACCTTTATTCATTGTCATATGTCACTTTACGAATCAACAGAACAGATAGGAGGCATTTGAGGGATAGTTAGGCAAAATGTCAAGTTATTTATTTTATTTATTTTTTTATTTTATTTATTTATTTATTTATTTTACACAATTTCCCACTTTATCAGAAATTTAGTCAATCAGCCAAGACATGTTTAGTGTTCAAATTTTGTTTAATGTTTTCACTGGAGTTACATGGCTAATCCTGCATTCAAGATACTGAGCACCAGGTTGCTTGTGGGCGTGTACCATCTGTCTAGCATTTTTAGTTTCAATGTGAAAGATTACTAGCCAAATTGTATAGACTACAGCACACAATTTACTACAGTATAC
>CM040983.1:5367406-5393472 GCA_022985145.1 Pangasius djambal | reverse complement strand
ACACACACACACACATTGTTTTTTTTCCACTGTGTATCCCAGTTTGTACTTGCTTTGAGATAAAAACAGCTCAGTGACGCATGAGCAATACATGATCCAGAAGGCCCTCAGGACCATAATCACCACCATCATCTTCATTACTAGTGTCAGTGTTGTTACTGCGACTGCCATCTTCATTACCGCTGATGATGACCAGCAGTAGACTTCATCATCATCATCATCTCAACCAGATAACCTTTAACCTAATTAAAGGCCTTCATTCTACTTGCCAAGAATGGGCAAATTAAACAGTCCAGGAAGTAAGTTAATGTTGGAAATAATAACACCACTGCATATTCAGACACTGATCAATGTAGCCCTAACACACACACCTTGTGAGTTTACTTTGTGGCAGAGTTGGAGGAGAATGTGTGTCGTGTAAGGAAGTTCCAGGGTCCTGTTGCCACATGCTTCAGCTGTAACCATCAATATCTGACAGTTAAATGATAAGAACAGGAAAAACACAGAGAGAGAGAGAGAAGAGTGAGAGAGATCTAAACTGATTGATTTTTGAGGATGGAAACTAACCCACTGACTAAATCAGATGCATTAACATTTACGGTTAACAAACAGAGTATAGTTAAACAAACTAATTTTACTATTAAAATAACAAAACAATAAACTAAAAACTAAACTAGCTTTGACATAAAGGAATACTCCACCTTTTTTCAATCAAATCTCAGCTAATCTAATATAATGTCTGTTGTATGCTTATTGGGTGTGATCTTGCACAATATTTTTTTACAGAGAAAAGAACAAAAGAAATTTACAGTCATGGGAAAAAGAAAGTACACCTTTCCTTTAATTCTATATTTTTAATTATCAGGGCCTAAATAACAATTGTGTGGTCCTCACAAACTTCTATAAACAAACTTTTGAAAACAACGACAAAAACAAAAAACATAACAGATTTCAATATGTAGTTTTTTTCCCCAAAAAGTAAACCAACATTCAGAAACCAGGTGGGAAAAAATAAGTTCACCCTATAACTCAGTAACATGTAGAACCATCTTTAGCAACAATGACTTGAAGTAATTTTTTTTCTGTAGGAGGTCTCATATCATTTTGGAGAAATTTTGACCCACACTTCTTTACAACATTGCTTCAGTACATTGATGTTTGAGGACATTTGTTTATGCACAGCTCTTTTAAGATCCCCCCACAGCATCTCAATGGGGTTGAGGTCTATACTTTGACCTGAAGATGGCACCGGTGAGGTCAGCTGCCGTCATGACTGCGCCAACCATGCTTTGTGTGTTTTTGTTTCTTTTTTGCACTTTCCCTTACTTTCCCTTTTTTTCTTTTCACCTTGGCTATTACCAGATACAACAGAAACACTCTTATTTTTATAGGTTTACAATCCTCTCTCCAGTGCCTTTTTTAATACCGGAATACAATGCTGGCTGAGTGAGATCCTGAGGAGGAATAAAGGACACAACCTGAACCGGTGGCCCCGAAGGAAACAAGCCAGAGTCAGGAACAGGCAGTTTTCGGGGCAGTTTTGGGTACCTTTGTGTCCACATCATGCAGGACCTATCATGCTCATGTCACACCTTGGTCCATTGGTGTCTTAATCACCTTAGGTGCTTAAGGGACTTTACACTGCCCCCTAAGGTGCTAAGCATCACAGCATGGTTTGGGAACAGCACCATGCAGAATAGGCGGGCTCTCCAGAGGGAGGTGAGATCAACTGGGCGCACCATCCGGACTGAGCTCCCTGATTTGTAGTCTATCTACAGCAAGCAGTGCTGGAACAAGGCCAAGAAGATAGTGAAGGACTTCAGACATCCGAACAATGTACTCTTCTCTCTGTTGCGGTCAGGGAAACACTTACACTCCCTGAAGGCCAACACAGAGAGAGTGAGGAGGAGCTTCTTCCCACAGGCCATTTTGTCCCTGAACCAGCACAACACTTTGGACTAGACCTTGGATTTGTTTGCACAACACCCACACCACCTACATTCCTGTTAATACACCTGTATTACCCCATATTTATAATTATTTATTATATACAGTATGTTAGCTATATCACTGTAACTACTTCAGCTCAGTGTTGCACAGCATTGTATTGTACATACAACTGCACATATCTGCACTTTATTCCACATATAATCCATACTTCTCCCACAATCTATCTTTTATGTCCTGTATATTATATATATATATATATATATATATATATATATATATATATATATATATATATATATATATATATATATATATATATATATATTTTATACTTGTATGCAAGTAAATTCTGTTTTTATGTAAATTCTGTATTTATGTCACTGCATGTCATACTATGTATGGTTGTGTGTGAGACCAATAAAATTTGAATTTGTATAAAGTGGAGTTCATTGTTGTCTCAGTGACTGCAGGTTTTCCAGGTCCTGTGGCTTCAAAACAAGCCCAAATCATCAACCCTCCACCACCTTGCTTGACAGTTGGTATGGCGTGTTTTTGGTGATGTGCTATGTTTGGCTTTCAACAAACATCTCCACCTTGGACTCATCACTCCAAAGAATATTATTCCAGAACTTTTGTGGTTTGTTCAGATGCATATTCTTTTTGGAGAGAAGGGCTTTTTCCTAGCCACCCTTCTATGAAAGCCATGCTTGTTCAGTCTTTTTTCTGACATTTATTGTGCTTACAGATGCCTGTAGGTCAAATGATGTGGCTCTTGGGTTTTTCTTTATATTGCTGAGCATTAAACGGGCTGACCTTGGACTGTATTTGCTGGGACACCCACTTCTGGGAAGACAGGCAACTGCCTTGAAGACTGACCATTTGTAAACAATCCTTCTCACTGTAGAATGGTGAAATTGTTTGGAGATGGCCTTATAACCCTTCCCAGATTGACAAGCAGCAGCAATTGCTTCTCTGAGGTAATGATAGCCATACCTTTCTTCTTGGCATGATGTAGACACACACTTGTGCTCTCTTAATGTTTGGGAATACTTAATTTTTGTATGTATTTGTATGTATTTGTATTTTGTAAAATGTATTTTCTTTTTCCAATGACTACTCTGAGCTCTAAGAGCAGCTGTCAAATTCAGTCAATAAAATTTTTAAGTACTTTTAAAATAAATGCTACACTTTATCAATAAAAGCTTATTATCATACAAATTTCCAACAACACAAAATTGTTACTTCGTGCTTTTCCAAAAGTTTCATGGTATCCATGGCAACCAGACAGAAACATGTTTGTCACAGCTATGCCGGCTATGTTGTTTATGAATAACCACAAATTCCTAGCTTGTAAAACATAGTTCCATCTTTGACAGGAAGAAATTATATAGATTTATACAACACTTAGTTCTGGTCTACTAATTTGATTGGTCGATTGGTATATTTGGTATAACCGCACTGGGACATTTCATTGTGTGTATCACTCTGCTCGTCTGTGTTTGTCATGTGAAATTCTATTTCCTAGTTTGAAATGGTGACTACAGTAATGTTAGCAACATCATCAGTGAACATGGCAAACAATACATTTTCCAGGAATATAACTTTTGTCTTAAAATATGAGGGTAGCCAGTGTCACCAGAAGCACCTTTAATGGGAATGTAATAATAATTGTGAGCTAGCTAGACAGCTAGCCGATGTGCTATAAAGTGAGTGTGGCTTCTTCAGGATCTATTTCAGCTAGAGTAACAAAAATAAACAAAACAATTGGCAATATTGTGTCCAAAAAGTTACTTGATATTAATTTCTTGTTTATAGAACTGTTGTATAAAAACAATATCACATGAGCAAGAATGTGGTTATACTGAATATTGGCATGGCTGTTTTTAGCTATATATATATATATATATAAATCAGTTTGTCCCTGGGTATCTAGTGAAATTATTCAAGTCACTGTGTGGTATATTTGTAAGCAACTCTAGATTATACACTAGACTACACTGAAGTCTGCTTTAATAGGTGACTCTTGGCTGATGCAAAAAGCAGAGCTTTAACTCTAGCATATGAACATGAAGGTTATATGCTGCAGTGATAAAACTTGGACTAACTAAAAATCTTGACTAGACGGTATGCTGACTAGCTTCTTATTGTTTTGAATGCATTTTTTCTTCCTCTCCAGTCCCAGTTCCATCTCCACACCTCAAGAGGGAGCGGCTCTGTCATTACAGAACTTGGGAAGTTCCCTCATTAAGACAGAAACACCAAGAAAAACACAATTATTTGCCTTCATGTAGAACATTTTTAATAATAAATGTTTAATGGTACACCGTGCTCCTGATTCCTGTCACCAGGCTGTTGCATGAGGCTCATACAGTTAATACACATATACTATAATGAAATGCTTTATGGCAAGCTCATGTAAAGATCAGCATTGATGTTTAAGAAAGTGAGTACAGTAAACATGGCCATAAACAGCAGACGGTGTTTGTCTGAGTTGTGCCTATGACCCATGGTCAGCTATGGTATGTTTTAAATTAAAATTAAATTTGGCCTCCTATTAACCCAACAGATCAATGCAACGTTCAAACAATGCATAAAAAAGTTGATGTATAATAGTTGTCTGGAAAATATCTAACAGCTTTGTGAATTACACTCTTTCCAGTGCATCTTTCCTGAAAACATAAAACCAGCATTGTATTCAGGGTATGTTTTCTCTTCTGACTGTTTATTTTACAGCCAAAAAGTTACTTTCTGCAGCGTTAAGAATCTTAACAATTCCTAAACTTCCGAGTTTGAACACTGGATGTCGCTGTTCCGTAAAACTAAATCCAAAAACCTAGACCGTCTCCAAAACTCCTCCATTCCTTGTCACCATTGTTATTCATGTATCTATGTATGTATTTATGTTAAGTATTTAGTTATGAATTATTCAGCAACTACAGTAAAACGAATAGGAAAGGTGTTATTGTCATGAGAATGAGGATTGAGTTAAAGTCAAAATCCTAAGGATGATGCACTAAGTCCAGCAGATGAGGTAAATGTTATTCACAGAACAACTTCCACTTAAAAGCCTGAGCTCTAGGGACTATTGTGTTCAGAACTCCTCAGTTGGCAATTCAACCCAAGGAAGAAAACCCACAGATACAAGTGACCTGGCTGAGGGTGCCAAAGCTCTCCATTCATTTGGGAGTCCACATCTTCTTGGGAAGAATGTTGGCCATCTAGGCTCTGCATGGAGAACCACTACCAGCTATGTGTTGACTTGGTCCTGGTGAAGATGTCCACCTGTGTCCAGCCTCGCTACAGCTTTCCCAAATCTGGGCTGCAACCTCTATCTCTATCTCTAAGCTCTATACACCAGAGATGAGGATAAGTGATGGACTCGGACTGGAGTTGTGCTTGTGTCGCACTGTGACTGACTCATGACTCGATTAATCACTAGAATGGATTGACTTGTGCAGTGTTACAAACACAGCTCATAATTTTATTACATTAGTAGCAATCTTGAGATCAGTTTAACTGAACTGGTTTAATTGAACTGGTTTCTTTCAGTTTTAGATTTTGCATTGCGTTTTGGTTTTGTGATTTTGTAATTCTTTTGCATTGTTTTTGTTGTTTTTAGGGGGCCAAGCACCCTATTGTTATTCTACCTTTTCTTCTTCTTCTTCTTCTTCTTCTTCTTCTTCTTCTTTCTAGGATGTCCATGGCAGCCCATAGAACCATCTAGAAAAAGTTGTGAAATTTGGCACACTGATTGGAGGGAAGGTCTAAGAAACATTCTGACCAAATTTAGGCCAAGTGCTGCCAACAGTCTAGCGCCACCATCGGGTCAAATTTGGGCCTAATTTGGAAGTACATTTATGGTCATAACTTTTGAACCCTGTGTCCAAAATTTAAAAGCGTGGCATCCCTGGATTCCCTTGGTTGAGCCGAGTTCTATGCGCCTAATTAGATTTTCTGCCATCTTGGATTGTGTCAAAAACTGTTTTTCACTGCTCTTCCTACAGTTTTTTCCCAATCATCACCAAATTTGGCACACGTCATCTTCAGAGTAAGCCTCATAAAAGTTAATAAAAAAAATGTGAATATTCCAAATGGTTTGTCCATAATGAGCCAACAAATCTGACTCCAAACAGGAAGTGTATCTCAGCAACAACTTTGCGCACAGACACAAAATTTGGTAGGCATCTTCAGGACCATGACCTGAGGCTATGCAACAAATCTCGTGCCAGCACCACCTACTGGTCAAAAGTAACAATAATATGCCCAAAAACATTGGCTACATCTAACTGCCATTTTTGCTACTCCTCCTCCAAATTTTGTCCAATCTTTACCAAATTTGGCTCACATCATCTTGAGACATGTCTGAACAAAAGTAATAAAAAGAATGTCGATATTCAAAAATGTTCTCCTGTAACGTGCTGGCAAATGCAAAAAACAGGATGTGAGGGAATATCTCAGCATTGCATCTATGTATCATCACGAAACTTGATAAATATCTTCAGGACCATGCCCTGAATGTATCCAAGAGGTTTTGTGACTGAGCCACCTTGTGGTCAAGAACTGTAACAACTTTCATTTTTTCCTTATATCATTTGAAGAGTTTGTGATAAATTCACAGTTCTTTTTTCCTATAATTCCCTGGGGTATGCTGAAGTGAACACTAACCAACACCTGAGATTCAAGTGTACTTCCTGTTGACCATCTTGGATTTTGTCAAAAACTGTTTGTTTTTTCGCTACTCCTCCTACAAATTAAGTCCAATCAACACAAAACTTGGCATACATCATATTCAGACCAACCTGGACAAACATTTTCAAAAAGAATGTTTATATTCCAAACGGTTTGCCCATAATGTGCCAGCAAATCTGACAGTGAAGCTGCCAAACAGGACGTGAGGCTGTATCTCAACAACGACCTTACACACTGACACCAATCTTGGTAGGCATCTTCGGGACCATGCCCTGAGGCTATGCATCAAATTTCGTGACAGTGCCACTTACTGGTCCAAAGTTACAATAACACAAACAATAACAATGACAAAAATGCTTCCAGCTAAGTGTCATTTTTGCTACTCCTCCTCCAAATTTTGTCCAATCTTCACCAAATTTGGCTAACATTATCAAAGGAACTCTGATATTCAAAACCATTCTCCCATAACATGAAACTATAAATCACTCTTGAATCCCTTTGCCTGTAGTTATGGCTCTGCTTTCCTGTGATTGCTTATGCAACAACTGTAGTGCTTCTGTGAATGTGAAGCTCACTGTATCTGGGTGCTTGGCCCCCAAAAATGCTGCTTGCAGCTTTCATTATTGTTGTTTTTGTTGTAGATGCTGTCGAATTCTTGAATCTGGGCAGTGGTAGCTCAGTGGTTAAGGCATTGGACTAGTGATCGGAAGGTCGTGAGAAATCCCAGCACTGCCAAGCTGCCCCTGTTGGACCCTTGAACAAGGCCCTTAACCCTAAACTGCTCAGTTGTATAAATGAGATAAATGTAATGGCCTTTCACTTCTTTAGGTCACACTAGATAAGGGTGTCTGCCATATGCCATAAATGTAAACTGTAGGTGATTCATTTTTTTATCACAGCACCTCTGTCTGCAAGCGCAAAAACAAATTTGTTGCTATCTTACAAAAAAAAATTACTATAATGGTGAATTTTTCTGTAAGGAGATGTTTATTTAACATTTATGGAAGGAGTTTCCAGTCAAACAATCATAACATGCTCAGTAGTATATTAAAATGATAATCACTGTCAAATTTTCATGGTATAAGAGGAATAAAACATTTTAATGTGCTGTTATTAGAAAATAATAAACTTCTGGTCATAACAGTGGCATCGGGTCAAATCACACCACCCTGTCATGAGTTCTTTTCCTATAACAGCACGCACCGTAGTGTTTTATTCCTTACTTTGCGTATACAGAATGGTCCCTGGCTCATGAGGAAAAGCAGACAAAAATCCTTAAACATTCCCAGCTCTTGACTCGTGCACTGCTAAAAGTTTATATGATGCTTGTTGCAACACTAGCTGTATTGACCTACATGGTCAGAGAACTGAGGACTAACACAGACTCACAAATACAAATAAGTTTGAAACACACTGGGTATATGGATGTACTCATGTACACAATGGTGTTGACTTTCTTTCTCACTCATGTAGCCATGTGCAGGTCTGATACTAGCTCAATAAGTGTGTGTGTATAAGTTACACAGCCACATATATGGATAATATATGTACGTACATGCGATGTCTGTCTAGACTTGGAGCTGTGTGTGTATGTGTGTGGCTGGATGGGTGGGTGTGTATGGTGGGGGTAAAGGCACAGGGATTTCATAGAAGAAGCATGAATGTGTCCACATTCACTTGTCTGTTTGTCTGCGGGAGGCTCCCACACAGCTCTAAGAAGACGGTTGTGGATTTTTTACATGTGAGAAATGTGCTTCCTGTGCACTTTTTTGTGCAACAGTGTTTGCACATCTCTGGTCAAAGTTCACCAGAGGTCTCAAATCTTCTCCTGCTCAAACAGAGTCTTTTTGTTTGAGCTCAGGATTCAACAGGAACTTGCACCTTACTCGAGTGGGAAGCTTAACAGGTCAACAGCAAATGAACCACTTAATCTAAATCTTATTATTCTGCTTCTTTTAATTAGGCAAAATAATTACTGTATGCTTTCCTGCTGACATGTTACGTTTTCCAATTTCCAATGTATGGAATATGTAGTTAGTAAAAAAAAAAGGCTAATGATAAGGACTTAGGAACTCCAAGTGTAATTATGTTCATAGAATATTTACTAATTTGGCGAGAGGAATAAGGTAGTTTAGGCAGTATTGCATTTTCCATGCTTCTCAGAGCAATTCTGGATTTGTCCATATACACTCACATAGCCTGTTACTACACTCATTCACAACATTATCATGTAAATCTAACATATAAGGCACTTTGTTATACTGTTGGTACTCCATCTGTTGCTAAATTTCTCCTCTCGCCCTCCAAAGCTGCCTAATTTATCCTGATGCTCTACTTCTGCTTGGAGCTTCTGCACTTGTCACTTTCTGCTGCTGTGGATTGTCCCACATGGACACCCTAAAGAATTGCACTTCGCAAAAACAGTCTCACTCTTCCTTCAGTGGATAGTAACATGGATACTCTAGATTTGTACCTAAGAGCTGCTGCTCATACTGAACATGATTTCAACATGCTCAGTACTGTTTGTCTTTACTTTTCTACACCTGTATACTGTAATGATTTACAATCCAACTATCTGATGTCACCTGGTTCCTCACTGAATTGAATAGAAGTTTGAAAAATCTCCAACACTTCTGTCCCTGATACGCTGATACACATACCAGCACCACAGATACAGTATGAATGGTTCACCACCCATGTAATACCTGCTCTAATTGTGGTCTCCTTGCAATGATGGTCCCTTTGCATTGAGCAGATGAGTTATAGTCAGTAACTGGTAACCTAGTAAGTGCACTTGTATAGTAGATTTACCTCAACAACTTACTTATATGAAGTTGGCAGTGTACAGCTTTTAGCTATACTGTATCTACTAAATAGTAAACAGGCAATTCAGTGTATATATAGTTGAATTGGCAGATGGAGTAATAGGTAGTTCCTGATACTGTATAATGGTAGTCTAGTGGTAGTATAAAGATGGTGTAGTATAGTATCCATGTACCTTGATAATATAATTTAGTTTTAAATCCTCACTGGACCTTTAAAATATTGCAGCTTCTTTGTGTTTATTACTAAACTACTAAACTGTCTTGACTCAGATCAGCAAGGCTAAAACAAGTGCAATGTAGATTTGGGTTTTATATTTGTGTGTGTGTGTGTGTGTGTGTGTGTGTTGTGGAGGGATGAGGGGGATGTGTATGTACACACAGTGTTTACTGGAAGAGGGCCTCGGGTATATGGAGGCGGGCTTAGGTAACTGTCCTAATCTCAATGTTCTTCTCCATCCATGAGTAAACAGAGCAGACATAAACAAATCAACACTTTTCATTTTTGTTTTAACAGAATCACTCATGCATGGCTAGATAAGTTTGTTTTGTTAACCTACTTTCTGAATCTCATGGCTCACACTCTCAGTGTAAAATTGTTGGGGAAAAACTGTCAAAGCAATAGACATAAGATGGTTTCTTGCTTATGTCATCTCAGGGAGTTTTTCCTTTCTGCTGTCACCTCTGGCTCATTCATTAGGGATCTACTTCTGGATTTCTGTGAAGCCGCTGTGTGATCATGTCTATTGTTATAAGTACTAGGCAGTTAAAACTGAATTGAAATCAAGTTGAATAGAAGTAGTAGTATGTTTTTTAGTAGTAGTATATATATAGTAGTAGTATGTTTTTGCACAAATCATATTCGTCATTCTACTGCTCACAGATGGTAACACCCTTAGGGACATTTGACCACTGATTAAAATTTTTACACTTTTTTACACTTTTTGCAAGATTTGGGTCAGTGTTAACAAAGCACTTGTCAAGTATTCTGTGCTATCTCTGTTTTGCCGTTTATACTGCTCCACTGACACAAAATCTCACTGTCCTCTCCATGTCTTTTCAATAATTTTATAAAAATTAATTTATGCATAACAACACAGTAGTGCAGTGGGTAGCATTACTGCATCACAGCTCCAGGGTTTCTGATTCAATCCTGAATTCGAGTTACTGTCTGTGGGGAGTTTTACAAAAACACCACCTCCCAAAAACATCCTGGTAGGTGTATTGGCTATGCTAAATAGCCCCAAGGTGTGAATGAGTGTGTGTGTATATGCTGGACCTAACTTGTTCCCAGGATAAGCTCTGGATCCACCATGACCCTGATTAGGATAAAGCGGTTACTGAAGATAAGCTACTGTGGTTAGCTATATTTTCTGCCATTTGGAACTAACTCAAGGTAATTTGAGAGGCCGTTGTCAATGACACAAATGAAAATTTTCGCACCATTGGACTGACTGGCTGGTGAGTATTAAAACCTGAAATTACATATCCATTTAGTCACATGGGTTTGCTTGAAATTCTGAAAACCCTGAGACGTAGAGTTCAGACATGCATCAAGGACTAAAAATCATTTGCTGAAGATATCCTTCCATTAGAGATATACACTCACCATCCACTTTATTAGGAACACCTGTACACCTGCATATTTATGCACACACAAAATGGTGCAAAAAAACAAAAAACACTGATTAAGCGACAGTTCTATGGGTGGAAACGCCTTGTTGATAAGAGATGTCAGATATGTTTGTATGTATGTATGTATGCATGTATGTACCAAGAACACCTTAAAAAAAAACACAAAAAATTCCTTGTGTGTCTGCGCACACACTTGGCGAATCTAGCTAATTCTGATTCTGATGTCAGAGGAAAATGGCCAGACTGGTTTGAACTGCTAGGAAGGATATAATAACACACGTGGTAAATCTTTACAATCGGGGAGAGCAGAAAAGCTTCTCAGCATGCACAAAACATCAAACTTTGAGGTGCATGGACTGCAACAGCAGAAGACCACATCAGGTTCCACTCCTGTCAGACAAGAATAGGAATCTCATGGGCAAATGGGCTCATTGAAAAATCACCTGGTTTTTTTTACAATCTTCAACTGTCCAGTTTCGGTAAGTCTGTGCCCATGATAGCCTCAGATTCCTGTTCTAGGAGTAGAGTGGAACATGATGTGGTCTTCTGCTGTTGTAGCTCATTCACCTCAAGGTTTGATGTGTTGTGCATTTCGCGATGCTTTTCTGCTCACCATGGTTGTAAAGAGTGCTTATTTGAGTCACTATAGACTTCCTTTCAGCTCAGAACAGTCTGGTCATTCTCTTCTGATCTGTCTCATCAACAAGGTGTTTCAGCCTGCAGACCTTCCACACACAGGATTTTTTGTTTATTTGTTTGTTTTGTTTTTCGCACCATTCTTTGTAAACCATAGTGACTGTTGCATGTGGAAAATCCCAGGAAATCTGCAGTTTCTGAAATACTCAAACCAGCCCATCTGGTACCAACAACCATGCCATGGTTAAAGTCACCGAAATCACATTTTTCCCCATTCTGATGTTTGAGGTGAACATTACCTGAAGCTCTCGACCTGCATCTGCATGATTTTATGCATTGTACTGCTGCCACATATTCGGCTGATTGGATATATTGTACAGGTGTTCTTAATAAAGTGGACAGTGAGTGTATAAGTAAAGATAGCTGTCACTTGATGTATCTGACTTTTATAATGGGATGAATGTAAGCTGATTTACACTCTCAGTAGTACTGACTGAGAGATGAATGCATGGAGAATGGTATTTCAGAATAGTGGTCACCACCGACAACTGACATCAGTACACTTTTAGTGGTAGAACCGTTTTACAAAATCAGAACATAAATTATAATACATTTCAAAATATCTGGGTGCAAAAAGGTCTTTTTACAAGCTTTCAGTGATGGAACAAGCATACGAGTACAGTCAATATGAGGGCAAGGTAAATATGCGATTCAAAATCTCTTCTCTACTTGCACATTTAAACACGTGACACACATTAACAATATAAATATGAACAATATGAACATTATTAAAGTCAGACTGTTGAAAACCCATGACACAAGACAATGTGAATATAATTTGCATATTTATGCATATTTTTCAAAAATTCAGTGAAAGTTTTTTTGGACAGTGGTGATCAGTGGTTGTTTTGTTTATTCTGATGGCTGTTAGATAATGGTGATCAGTGATTGGGTGTTAGTTAATGGTGATCAGTGATTGGGTGTTAGGTAGTGGTGATCACTGACCGGTCACTGGTCCTTGGGCAGTGGTGATCACTGATTGTTTGATAGGTAGTTGTGACTGGTGATTGTTTGTTGAGTGTTGGTGAACAGTGATTGTTGGTCAGTTATGATCAGAGATTGGTCCTTAAACAGTGGTGAGAAGACTGAGCATTGAATAGTAGTAACTGGTCACTGGGTATAGCTGATCAGTAAAGTAGGCTGTAAAGTACTTTTAATTATTAGTCATTTGAGTGTGGTGATCAATGATTGGTTGTTGGTCTTGGTTTTCAGAGATTGGTCCTTAAACAGTGGTGATCAGATTACTGGTTGTTCATCAGACAGTGGTGATTAGTCATTAAACATTGAACACTGTGATCAGTGATTGGTCTTTGGGTAGTAGTATTGAGTGAATGGTTGTTGGGTAGTGGTAATCAGATGACTGATCATTAAACAGTAGTGATCAGTGATTGTTCATTCACCAGTGTGATCAGTGATTGTTTATTGAGTAGTGGTGATAAGTGATTGGCTGTAAAGTATTTGTAATCAGTATTCATTAGGTGGTGATCAGTGACTGGTCATTGAACACTGTGATCAGTGATTGTTTTGTGTATTTAGATGGCTGTTAGATAGTGGTGATCAGTGATTGCCTGTTAGGTAGTTGTGATCAGTGATTGCCTGTTAGGTAGTGGTGATCAGTGATTGACTGTTAGGTAGTGGTGATCAGTGATTGCCTGTTAGGTAAAGGAGATCGGCTGTTGGATAGTACTAATGAGTGATTGGCCATTGGGTAATAGTAACCTCGGTTGGTAGTTGGGTAGTGGTGATCAATGACTGGCCACTGGGTAGTGTTAACCAGTGATTGGCAACTGATGATCAGTGACTGGCTGTTGGTTAGTGGTGATCAGTGATTAGCTGTACAGTAGTCACTGGACGCTGGTGATCAGTGACTGGTCTTTGTAGTAGTGATCAGGTGACTGTTCGGCAGTGTCAGTGAGTAATGGTGATTAGTCATTGATTGCTAATATAACTTTGGGGATTTTACATTTACAGCATTTTGGCAGATACCCTCATCCAGAGCAACTTACATATACAGCTCATTTAAACAACTCAAGTTGTGGTGGCAGTTTGGCAATGCTGGGATTTGAACTCATAACCTTTCGAGCAGCTACCACTGTGCATAATTAGAAGGTATTCATCAGCTTCATTGGAATTATTATAATTATTATTTTAAAATATTAATAACAAATAATATAAATAATAATATAAATAAATATAATTTTTGGCTTTGAGGTTTGATAACAGACCAGTGTTAAATAGCCTATTTCTTATACATCCATCAAAAAATAAGCATGGCCAGAGAGCGCTTCAGAGGTCAATTCTGTCTCGATCCGCCCTGCATAGTCAAGCGCTTACTCGTGTTTATACAAGTCGCGGCGTCTCTGTCCGGGACCAGCACGCGCGATCGTTACTGCGCGCGCATTGGCTGGCGGAGAAGGGCGCACGTGGTTCAGGGTAAACAAGACGCCAGCGCGCCCCCGTGCGTGTCCGGTCAGCGGAACCTTGGTAAAGCCTCGCGGACTTTACTGCTGCACAGACACGGCGGAACAATGTTGCTCGGAAAGCTGGTACGGTAAGACGAATGAATTCTAGGTAGCGCTTATTAGTGTCCAATGCAGCGTCTATTCATAGCGCGAGCTGTTCCCTGTGCGGTTTAGGACAATGGCCGTGGCGCTGTGCAGTTTTCACAAACTGTTCAGTGCGGCAGGATGCAGTTAAGGACGAAGCCCCTGCACTGATTTAAGAGCTCTAATCGCGTACTGTTTTGAGTCACTCATTTTGCCACACTATTTAGTAGGAAATCGTGCGCTTTTTGAATGTAGCCCTGATGATCAGACCTGAGATCTGACTTTTGCACTGTGAGAGTCAGCAGAGATTTCGCAAGTCGCTTCACAAACAAGATTTCCACACTTAAAAAAAAAACTTACTTACTATAACTGATAATAATCTAATTTATATATTATTTAACACCATGTTGGTCTTTAAAATAGAAAAAAAAGAGATTCTATTCTTGCAGCAATATTTTGCGTTTTTATGATAAGGGACAACGTTCAGAAATATTCCAATGTATGCAACAAATCTTCCTTGTAGAGCTGAACAAGAAAGTTTTAAATAAGGAAAGGGTAAAAAGGGAAATGTCTGTGTGCATTCTTTATTTAGGCGAATTTAAAAAAAATACTATAACTTTATAGTGTGTTTTATATCCATATAACACCATGTTGGTCATGGTTTAGGAAAAAACAAATTATACTAGCCCTATTTAAGTTTTTAATTTATTTTTATTTTTATTTATTTATTTATTTTACATTTTCAGTTGCAATATCGGCATTTTACAATAAGGAATGACTTTAAAATATTCCAGTATATGGACTACAACAAATTATCCTTGTAGTAATCCACAAAGATTTACAAAATAGATTTTAAAAATAGATGCTGTTAAAATGATCATTTATGTATTTTATCTATTTTCCTAGCTGTTCACTTCTAGGAATTCAATTAATTTCAGCCAGTTTACATCATCATATTTTAATTTAAGCCTATTGCTTTCCTCATAGTTTTTTATTTCTAATATTTCCTTCACCGTTAATTACATCTGAGTACATTTAACCTTTATTTGTAGCTTTTCAGCACAGTTAAAAGAGTAAAAATGAGAACATACAATATCACAAAAAGAACCTAATGTCACACAAGATAAAAGTATATGTACCAACAGACAATCCAGTGAAATAGAAAAAATAAGTTCTTCCTAGTAATAAATATAAAAGTGCAGTTCAATAAAGCACTGCAGGATTTTCCACGACGATTTTGGATTGGGTTCCATAGCACTCTGCATACGGATCGTCAGGACATGAGACAGAGAATCAACTTCTTGCCATAGCAGCAGCATTTTTCTTTCCAGTGTCTGTATCCCAAATTCATTGTCTGATCTGCATCGGAGCATAAATCAGCTAGGCTTACTTATTGCACCCAAAACGGTTTTTTTGTGAACTTTAGAGGCCTCAGATCAGACCTACACATTTATTCAGATTTTTAAACAATAAATCTGACCCAAAGTCCGTCCAGTTGACAGACGTCTTGCCAACACTCCTGGACAGTTCTATTCAGTCATACAAGACCAGGCTCTCATTTACTAGAATGGAGAGAGACACATATAACAGAAATAGATGGACAAGATGACCTTTAAACACAGATTTGAATCGGCTAGTAAAATCTGGCAGCACTTCTGTAAATAATGTGTGATCTTTGGCTTAAATAACACAAAACCCCCCAAATTTATTATGTTGTTTCGGCTGCTGTGCATGCACGTTTCTCCATGACTACTGGAACAAAGCGTCCTGTAACTGTACCTGCATTGCTATAAGAATCTGACAGGTCAGGTGTTTTCTGATAATCTCATAACCAGAAAGGTTCTTTTTACTAAAATGCAGTATTTACATAATACAGCCACCATTTTAAGCATTACACGCAGCCTCATTCATACAGTACTTTAAACAGTGGTCTTTCTCTACACATACCGTCTGGCTGTGTAAAGATTTTTACACAGTATGATATGTACAGCCAGACTTGGAGAGTAACAAAATACATGTAACAGCATTACGTAATCAGGATACAAAAACTGTAATCCGGTAGTTACGTCAAAAAACAAAGTAATACTGTCATCAGGATTACAATTTTTTTCATTTAAAACCAAAGAAATTAATCCTTTGACAGCACAGTATAGACAGCTGCTTGATTATAGTTCTGGTTCTGTCTTGCCAGTCATGACTCACATGAGCCACCTTCTGGTGCATGCACAAATAACTTCTGTCTCTAATCATTCTGCTCTAGAGGCACATTGAAACTGTTTATCACGATAATGCCTGTTGGGGAAAAAATGCATAACAGCCATGGAAATTTCGGAATTATTTTGTCTATAAATGAAAAAATAGAAACAGGAAGTCACAGTACAGTGCAAACTATGCCTTCCAGCTGTGAAGATGCTGTCTTTATTGAAGGACTCGACATCTAATTTAAAGAAGCATTTAAGCGTGGAAAACATGTTAGCTACAGTACTTTAGACAAAATTATTTAGTGTTAGTTATTGCTTTGAAATTCCCTGGTTTGCATGATCACAGTTGTGGGTAAGGTTGCCAGCTGTGCTGAATTAGCTGGCAATGTCCTGCATTTTGGTAGAAGTTAACATGATTTCCCCCTCACAATCACCCCACTCCCATCAATTCCCAGTACACAGGATGCCTACAGTCAAAGCCAGTAAGGGGAACTCCCGCCAACCCACCAAGGTAGATCAGTGAAAAGAAGAAAGATCATGTCCTGATCAACATGTATTTTGAAATAGTCTAATATACATGTAGATAGTACATCTTTTTTAATGGTGTGTGTGTGTGTGTGTGTGTGTGTGTGTGTGTGTGCATATGTGTGAGGGTAATGACATTTTTTCCTTGTACTTGTTAACATTAGTTAATGAAATTTGAGTGTATAAGAACAAAATATACAAAGAATGTACAAAGAACTAGATTCTTTGCTAAATCAAACTTTAATTAAACAAATAAAAACATGTTTAGTAAGACATGCTATATACTGTATAACAAAGCTTCTAAGATCATGTTGCAAAATTATGAAAATTAATAATATTTTCAATCTTCAAATTTTTTGATTGGTCACTGCCCTTGCAGATGCGTGCTCCACTGTCACTTCTCATTTCCATCTTAACTTCAGTTGAAATTCTAAAGTTGTTCTCTGAAATGCTTTTGTGATGGTCCTGATGTTGTTCATATTGCATTTCTCTTGACTATATTTACATATGTGGCCATGAAGTAATCCAAAAGTAATCACTTTGAATTACTTTAATATTGTGGTACATGGATTACGTTACTGATTACATTTGGTATGAAGTAATTTGTAACTGTAATGGAATATATTTTTAATGTAAACCCCCCCCCCCCCAACCCTATGTACAGCATATACAAATACAGCTGATATTGCTTCACTTCCTGTTTTCCATAGCCCTCCCAAGATGCAGATGAACTTAAAGTTTGTTTGTTAAAATCAGGTCATGTTGCTAATCATATTGTCAGGTCCAGAAGTATTTGGACAGTGACACAATTTTTGTAATTTTGCCTCTGTACACCACCACAGTTGATTTTAAATGAAGCAGTCAAGATGTGATTGAAATGTAGACTTTCAGCTTTAATTCAATTCATCCTGCTAGCAGTCACATCATCAATAAACACCAGTGACCCAGTTCCATTGGCAGCCAAACATGCTCATGCAATAACACTTCCTCCACATGTTTGACAGATGATGTGGTATACTTTGGAACATGAGCCCTTCCTTTCTTTCTCAATACTCTTCTCTTCCTATCATTCTGGAACAAGTTAATCTTGGATCAGAACTGCTCAGGTTTTTTTCTAGCAAAGTCTAACCTGGCCTTTCTGTTCTTGAGTGTTACCAGTGGTCTGCATCTTAAGGTAAACCATTTGTATTTACATTCATGAAGTTGTCTCTTGGCTGTAGACTTTGACAATGATAAGCCTACCTCCTCCAGAGTGTTCTTTACTTGGCTAGATGTTGTGACGGGGTTTTTCTTCACCAAGGAAAGAATGTCTTTCTTGGTCTTCCAGGCCTCAAGTGAGTGAGGGTGACAGTTACATTTTATTTGATTTGATACTAATGAGTAGTAAGAAATGTATGATTAAAAGCAACAGTATAGCAACATAACACTCTATGAGATGTAACCATTTGATATTTGGGGTCAGGGACAAGATTTTAACAATGCAGTTGCTATTTCCAAGCCATTGAGTTTAAAGAGACTCCTGACTGGCACAGCTATAGGTTTTTGCCTTATTATCGATAAGTTTAAATCCTAATGATGCTGCAGACTGGAGTCTGAGAGAGGATAACTGGGATTTCCTTGTGGGAATGAAGGATGGCCTTCGACTGTCCAGTGTTGACAGGATGTATATGTATACAGGATGCACAGCTACCCTATAACTTCTCTGATGTTGTATTAGCAGTTTCTGGCTTCAAGTAAAGATAGTGGGGGAAAACTCTTTGTGACCACTTTCTGTTGTGGTGTTCTCACTGAAATTCTGTCACTGGGCTTCAAGAGTAGAACCTTACATTGTGAGGTGAACCGATTTCTTGAAGATCCATTACAAAATCACTTATTGCTAATGATGTATAAATAAGACAAGAGTAAAGATGACTTAAACTCCAGCATTAGTATAGGCATTTAAACTGCATGTGTGTTTGTACATACATTAAAATTACACTGTGCTTGTTTGTTTATACATACATTAATGTCTGCTTCTCTCTTCAGGTTGTTTGTGTATTCCTGCTAGTGCTTGGCCCTCATGTGTGTGTGGGCTACGTATTTCAGGCCGCACAGCCAACAGAAGAAAAGGAGGAGATTCCTTTACACCCTAAAAGTGAGACTTGCAGAACACATGTTCTGTAAGAACAAATGAACTGTACATATTTATTTGTGAGAGCAAGACAATAAAAATCCTTAATCCTTTCCTCACATCTGTGTGTGTGTGTGTGTGTGTGTGTGTGTGTGTGTGTGTGTGTGTGCACGTGCATGTGTGCCAGTATCTAAATGGGAAAGCACAGCTGGGTCTTGTAAGGGGCGGTGCTTTGAGCTGGTAGAGGTGGAGCCTCCTGGGTGCAGGTGTGATAATCTGTGTAAGACGTACTATAGCTGCTGTGCCGACTTTGATAAGCAGTGCCTCAAAACTGGCGAGTACAAACATAAATATTCTTATGAATTTAAAGACATGCACATATGCATTTGCCCCCCACAAAAAAACAACGGAGGTGCAGAATCATTAGGTAGCATGCATTATGTAAAATGTGCATGTGTGTGTGTGTGTGTGTGTTTAGCTGGAGGTTTTGAGTGTACTGCAGAGCGGTGTGGAGAGAGCCGGAATGAGGACTATGCATGTCAGTGTTCAGAGGACTGTTTAGAGAAAGGAGACTGCTGCACCAACTACAAAGCTCTCTGCAAAGGTCAGACAAAAGATACACACACACACACACACACAAAAAAAAAAAAAAAACCTTGGAAAGAGGCTATTTCAATTGTCTTTCTTGACTGATTTATTCAAGACTTTGACACATTCCTTATTTGGTTGAAATATATTAGAATTAGATGTCAGCTAGGTCAAGACGCTTAGGCTGAGAGAACAAACACACTGTCACAAGCTATATATCTAAATACTTTCTAGAACATGTGTGTGTGGTTTGTAGGTGAGAGTCAGTGGGTGGATGGAGACTGTGAGGAGATTAAAGCCCCAGAATGTCCTGCAGGGTGAGTGACAGAATTTTTCCAACACTTGTCCTTGATTTATTAAACGTTTATGGTTGTAAAAACATGCTTGAAAAACTGGATAACACCCACAAAAAATGTGCAACAGGATTGCGCCTTTTACATGAACATGTCTGTTTTGTGCAGTTTTGTTTAATGAGAATTAAATTTGAAGTGTTTCTATCTAAAGGTACAAAATATACAATGGCATCAATGTATGTAAATAGATTATTTTGACACACAGTAAGATTTACTGTGGACTGACGTTCGCTTTGGGAACCGATATTGTGTAAATGAATACCACCAAAGGCCAAGTATGAAATCTGTGGAAGTCTGTTGGTTTCATATTAGATATTGCTGGTTCTCATCCAGTGCCAACAGCATTTAAACAGTGAATTTCATTCACATATACCTTATGAACAGAGCATATGTTTATGTGCCTTTAGTTTAGGTTCATTTATAGGTTGAACAGTGCAATCAGCAATGACACGAGTTTGAATGTCAGTTTTTTCAGATCTGAACTTATAACAGCTCTCGAAAACAACTTGCACATGTAAAAACCTAGATTCAAATAAATAATTTCCTCTTGGTACTCATTAATGAGGATCCTGGTAAATCAGAGCTTAAGAGTTAGATATAATTAGGAAATTATATTAAATCATTCTAATAATAGTAATTAAATAGGGAAACCTAAATTACTATGGAACTGCTTGCTCTCAGATACTAATGCAACTTTAAATGAGTGTTTTATTAAAGGAAGGTACAGTTGGAGAGAAAAAACATAAGGCTACAGATAAAACACTCACAGACAGTGCTAGAGAGAGTGAATATTTAAAATGAGATCATTTAAACAAAATTGCTGAAATATAAGGTGTTCTAAAATTTTGGAGTGGCAGTGTCAATATCAATATATTAGAAATCCTGTGCTGTATGGTGGAGCTCAAATATAACTCACACATTTATATAATTATATAATTTATATCACAATACCACTGCACTGTACAATCAGTTCCCTGAGTCCTAACCGTCATATTTTCTCTGTGCAGATTTGTGCGTCCTCCTCTCTTTATCGTCTCTCTGGACGGATTCCGCGCCTCCTACATTAAGAAAGGAAAATCTGTCATTCCCAACATCCATAAACTGAGTATGAATCATCTTCAAAGTTAAACATATATGTCAGGAATGAAGATTTCAAAAGAACATAACTGTTAGATGTTTTTCTTTAAGACACTCAAAGGTGGTTTTACCTGAAAGCAGGGCCGGATAGGCTCAGGCATTTTAAGAGCAGCATCAAAAATATCAAATATTGGAGGGAGACAGTTTGGCCATATTGATTACTGATTATCTGTTGTTTGTAGGTTAATGAGGTTACAGCTGAAATTGATGTAGGGAGGGGCGACGTTATCCCGTCGTGCGCACAGCGCGCTTGTCAATTGCCTGTTATTTTAAAACCTCTGTCCAGTAACACTAGTAATTACTAATGTAGAAATAATAATTAGCGAATACATGCATGGGATTTGATAAGAAAGTTTTAAAAAATATAAGTGAAAACTGTTGAACAAAGGCCCTTTGATCACTGTGGGCCCCCAGGGTACAGCCTGTGCGTTATTCCACCCCTGTCTGAAACAGCCACAATCCAACATACCCTTGGGTTAATTGCCTTTTACTTTTGTAACTACTTTCTCTCGAAATTTTCTGCTGAATGGCAGAAAATTAAGGATTACAGTGTGTGAAAATACAAAACTTAATTCATGAGCGTGCACTGACTGTTCCCTCTCAACTGGAGAGTTATGTTAATATTTACGCAGAGAAAGTTCCTCGCTTACGCCTATGAGGATGCCAGATTTTTTTGAGTAGATGGGATTTTCCAATACCGTCTTTAAACACAAGCACTTGCCTTTAAACACAGAAAAAATCAGGGGCTAGAAAATGCAGACTGAAGAAGCACAGGTTAAAGGATAAGCTGACCAAGCACTCACAAATTACAGCTCACTTTAATTTAATCCATAAATAATTAGATCTGCAAGATAAGCAATGTCTTCATTTAATATGTTGTGGACTTTAATTTATTAACAGTGTCATATTTAATATGGGCCTCAAATGGCATTTCATGGTTTTCTAATGTACTTACATGTCAAAAACATAGATTTTGGTGTGATCTATGTTTAGATATTGTGGTTACATCAGTAGCGCTGGAGTTAATTCTGCTCCTTGCTCAAGCTGATATCGTGTAAAGCTGCTTCAGAATTGCGTGTTACTCAGACCCGTCTCTGTTTTTGACCAACTCCTGCAGATCTCACACAACTATCTAAATTAGGCCTCTGCTTAATTCCCTAGTTATATCTGAAGTCTGAATACTGCTAGCCTAACTATGAATATGGCTCATTGTGATAATCATACATCCTAAAATCACATACATTAAGGAATCTCTCAAGTAATAAAATCATGAGTTCAGTGGCATCATTAATGTTGGCTTGTTTAGCAGCATGATAGTGAAGGATTTTAAAATATCTATTTTCTATCTTATTTCATTATGTACACTTTTTTGTCACGTTTCTAAATTATTTGAATGTTTCATGTTTAATATATTTGGTTTATTTTATGGTTTCTGCTTTTTGATAGGAACATGTGGGACACGCTCTCCTCATATGAGACCAATGTACCCTTCGAAAACATTTCCCAACCTCTACACACTCGCCACGGTAAACACTAATGTTACTTTTTCCCTTAAAGATTCTCATAATAAATTCTATAAAAGGTATATTGAGGTTTCTGTGTGTCTGTACAGGGGCTGTACCCAGAGTCTCACGGAATTGTGTGTAACTCCATGTATGACCCAGTGTTTGATGCAAACTTCAATCTGCGTGGGAGAGAGAAGCTCAATCATCGCTGGTGGGGTGGGCAACCCGTGAGTTCTGTCGCCTCCCCTTTACTAATAAGTAGATAATCATCAGAATTTACATGTGTCGACTGTCATACAGCATAAGAATTACTAAATGTTATGACAGGATTAAAATAGTACGGCATAGATGCAGTTGTATTCTAATAGTGATCACAATTCTGTCTAATTTTTTATAATTTTCTGGATCCTTCTCCCCAAAGATCTGGATAACAGCAGAGAAGCAGGGGGTGAAGGCAGCCACATTCTTCTGGCCTTGGTAAGCAATTCAACATGCAACATATACAGTATAACTATACTGTGATTTATAAACTCTGAGAAATAAGGGTTCTTTGGATGGTTAATGTTCACATCAAACATCAGAATGAAAAAAAGTGTGATCTCTGTGACTTTGATTGTGGCATGGATGTTGGTACCAGAAGGGCTGGTTTGAATATGTCATAAACTGCTGATTTCCTGGGAATTTCACACACAACAGTCTTACACAGTAGCGTTTACACAGAATGGTGTGACAAACAAAAAACATTAAGTGAGTGACAGTTCTGTGGGTGGAAATGCCTTGTTTGATGAAAGAAGTCAGAGGAAATTGGCCTGATTTGTTCAAGCTGACAGGAAGGATGTGGTAATTCAAATAATCGCTTTTTTCAACCGTGGTGAGCAGAAAAGCATGTCAGTATGCACAAAACATTGAACCTTGAGGTGGATGAGGCACTAACTAATTTTATTAATTTATTTATTTGTGTGTAATACATCAGTGATACTGGCATTGTGTAATCATAATGCAGTACTTTTATAATCATAATGCAGTAGCTAACTAAGCCTTCACTGAGGGTCAAAGGTTAGAGCAAACATGGCTGTACAAGTGCTGATCTTGCTGCAAAGTACACACATTTTTTTTTGTTTTTTTTTTCTGTACACTGATCTTTGATCTTTAGTCATGTCAGAGTTTGAGACTGATTTGATGAATGTCATCGAATCAAGCTTTGGGGATTTTATTTTGAAAGGATGGACAGTGTGTTAAAAAGTGTGTTTGCTTTGGTTTGTTCTTTCTCTTTTGGGTCAAAGCACAGATATCGGCTTCTGACAGCAAGTGTAGAGAGAAGTGTGACATGAGCCAACACGCACGTGACATTTCTGTCTCCTCCAGGCATCTACTCAGACAAAGATCTCCCTCTCTTACTCGAACACATACACACACATAGACACACACATACACATTCAGCCTATTCATCCTTGTCTGTTGAACTGATCTACCCTTTTGTCCAGTTTACATAAACTAACAAAAGGCCATGTTTATTTTCAGAGTCTGGGGTTCCTCTCTCTCTCTCTACATCATCTCTGCCTCTCTCTCTCTCTCTCTCACACACACACACACACTTTCTGAGGGAATGATTCTTAATGTACCAAATGTCATCAAGTTTGTTGTAACAGTGCCAGTGTTAGATCAGGTTCAATTAGATTCAGTTTGATTCAATTCAATTTTAATGTTTATAGTGCTTTTAAAAATAGACATTGTCATGAAGCATGTTGATGTAGAAATCTTGAAGCATATTTAGATCCCTAATGAGCAAACCATGAGGCATCAGTGGAGGAAAAAATACTCCTTGAGATGAGTTGAGGAAGAAACATTTGAGTGGAACTAGACTCAAAATGGAACCTGTCCTCTTTTGGGTGCGATTATGAATCATGATTATGAATATTATGATTATATATATATATATATATATATATATATATATATATATATATATATATATATACACACAAACATATACTCACTTTTTTAACTCATATTTCATGTGACCAGAACAGAACACAAAGGCTAAACCTGAACAAATATGTGCAAAAAGTGCACTAGACACTAGAAAGTGCTGTAATGCCATTACGGAGTGTTGAGTGCTCAGATGTGTGTGATGTCAACGTCTGCTGGTCGACACAGAGAAGCCTTTGTTTTATTTTCAAGGTCGAATAAATCCTCTCTTTCTTTTTACCTGGTGTGTGTGTGTGTGCGTGTGTGTGTAGGGTGATTCCACTTGAGAGAAGGATTCTGACCATGCTAAGTTGGCTCCACCTGCCTGATGATGAAAGGTCAGCCATCTTCTTTCATGCATACTTGACCACGTTAGAAGAGGACAGTCTTAAAAGAGCGTTTTTTTTTTAAAGCACCATTTACCGTGTCTGTTCTTATGAAGTGTGATGGACATTCATGGTCCAAATTAATATGCAAGATGCCTTGCCAGATGTAAGCACTAAAGATTTAACCAAATACATTATTGGATTAAACAGACTATGCATACTAAATGAATACGAGTAGAGATACAAACATTTTTTAGAATGCTTGGGTGGGAAGCTTCAGACTAGGTGTGTGGACTGGGACTGGAATCGTGAAGGACAAAACAGAAAAAGAAGGTCAAACGTGAGGTTTTTACTGTAATGTGCAGGTTTAAAGGACAGCTCACCATAGCTTGAGGGGAGAGTTGCCAGGTTTTCAAAATTCCCACCCAAATGCAACACCCAAAAAACCACGCGAAAAGACATGAAACTAGCCCAAAATGTTCACACATAGAAACAGGTAAACGGAATTGTTGCATCAGTGTGTATGAGTTCAATTCACGACATTAGTGTTTCCCATAGATGATAAAATCAGTGTGTTGTTCTCAGGCCGTATGTGTACGCAGTCCACTCAGAGCAGCCTGATACATTTGGCCACAGACTAGGGCCACTCAGCAATGAGGTAAGATCACCACACTTATTTCACTAACTGCACAGATCATGTGATATGAAGCATAAAACTAAACTGATACATGAAATATTGCAGGTAAAATCATGTTATGTATTTTACATTCATGAGACATTTAACCAGATGACCAGCTAATATAACAGTAATGTGGCTAGTTTGGAAACGCCTGAACAAAATAGGGTTTTTGGGCAATATCAGCATAAATCCTCTTTAGTTAGTGACCATTTTGCATTGATAATAAGGGACAACACTAGGCATCCGAGCAGTCAGTTTATTCAAACATTGACTTGATATATTACTCCAAGCCTCCTGGAGGATTGCCCAAAGATGATTCACACTGGTTGGACACTT
>CM040983.1:5328944-5347442 GCA_022985145.1 Pangasius djambal | reverse complement strand
ATTTTTTTGTAGTAGATCTATGACTATACAGGTCATATTTCCCTGTGTGGTTTATTCATTGTTTCCCAACGTGTTTCCTGTGTTTCCCAAATCTGATAAATGAATTTAAGTACATTTCTTGTACCCAGAGGTACTTGATATACCACAGTCCCTATTTGGACAATGAATGTGTCACATCTACTATGGACAATTCCCCAGACCGCTAGAGGGCAACCTTACTACTGTTTTGAATTTCTTCTTTCTTTGTCTGGCTCACCTCCTCTCTTTGTGCACACCTGTTTCGTATTCCCCCTGATAAGTTAACATTTAACCCCCGTTAAGTTAACAACAACTTCTATCTTCATTGCTTTAGGTGCTGAGCATTATTGTTGCAGTTATTATGAGCGCTTTGCATTTCAGTTAAAGTTTTCTAGCCTTGCTTTATCTTGCTCTGGCCTAGTTCTTTTCCATTGTTTTTCTAGTTTTTGGTTCTTTTCCTGTCATATTTGTTTGTCACAGTTTCTTTGAATAAAGCCTTTATCTGCACTTGCATCCAGTATTATAAGGTTCTGTTTGGCATTTTGGTCGATACGTAGAAGTGCTCGGCCAATCTGGAAAACCTCCTGGGTGAAGCTGTCTCATGTAGCTGGTTGTGTATATGCCAAGACTATGCAAACTTCATTAGGAACACTGTTAATAATTTAAAATATAAAAAATAGGTTTATTTTGTTCAGAACTGGTTCTTGGTCACTGCATAATTTCATATGTGTTATTTCAGAGTGGTAATGTCTTCAATATTATTCTAAAATGTCCAAAAGTTTGCATTAGAAAAAAGTTAAAGGTTATTAATTTAGCATTTCATGTGTGTGTTTGTGTGCATGCAGATAGGTGCTTTAGCTGTATCTGTTGTGACCATCATATTAGGACTGGGTCTAGGGCTTGGACTTCAGCTGCAAAAGTGCAAGAACAAGTGTAAGTCTTCCTTGTATTTTTGATATACTTTATCAAATAGCTTTCTTCATATTCCAGCTTTGGAAAGGAGTAAAGGGCCATGTGCAGGCTCAGCAATTGAGAATGCAACTTCTTTCTCAATGCCACAGTATCAGCAGCGTGGTGGTATTGTGTGAAACAATTCCTAAATTATTAGTTTAATAACAACAGCATTCACATCAGTGATTTTATTTTCTGATGTTGTGGTTACATTTCAACGTAATATCAAGACCAGTGATTTATAAATTTCATTAAATTTCTGACCAGATTTTAAAATAATAAAGACTTGCCAGTTATGTCTTATTAACTCTAAAAGAATGAGAAAGCAGACTTGAATGACTGGTTAATATCTGTTATAATGAGTTATGTATTAAACATTAAACCTAACTATAAACAGATTAAAAATTTGATTAAAAAAGTATGACATGACATTCTTTAATTAATAAAAGTATGAAATTATTGGCAAATTGTTGTGGTATAAGACGGATATAGATTCCTGCTGTTATAGAAAAATAATGAAAATGTAACAGGTAAAATCAAACCACCCCATCATTGATTATTTTGTAATATTTTACAATACTGTTCAACAACTCTTTTGGAATAAATGAGTAGTTCTTTATTAACACTTATTTCTATTAACTACTAAGAAAGTCTAAGGTAGGGTTTCAAGGTAAGGTTTAGCTACTGGAAATTAATGTTGATGGGATCAGTAATTAATCAGTAGTTATTATAAAAGAGCCATAGTTAGCTAGTAGTTCTGCAGAAGAAATGTAGAAGAAAAGACTCAGTAATTACTGCTTAGTTAATAATAAACTCCTAGTAACATACTTTCTGAGTAATTAACTAGTAGTTTTTAGTAGGAATAAGTGTTAATGAAGAACTACTCATTTGTTCTTGCTTGGCTGCTGCATAGTTACCTATAAGTTGTTGATCAGTATTGTAAAGTGTTACCAGTTATTTTCACATAACAGCAAACATGTTGATGATACTGTGATCTGTTATATTACACAACTATTACACACATTTTAGTATTATTACACTACTGGACCCTCTCTCTCTTTCTCTCTCTCTTAGTGCCAGATTCATGTCGGAACCGCTGCTATGAGCCATATGATTATGAGTCTCCAGGCTGTCGATGTGATGAGCAGTGTGTGACCAGTAACAGTTGCTGTTATGATTTTGCGGACGTCTGCCTTCAGCCGAGTAAGTCATGATCAAAACTCGACTCACTGATTGACTGGGTTAGTTCAGAATTTGACTAAGGGAACAATAATACATTGGGTACCACAGGGCAAGTCAGCACACAATCTTTCAAGATATCTGCAAGCATGTGCAACATACTGTCAGGATATACTCTTTCAGGGCTTCAAAGGCCTTGGTGGCTTCTTGGGTCCAGGACAGGGATTTGGGCTTTTGCTTGAGGAGGGAGGTAAGTGGAGAGGTGATAGAACTGTAATTTTTGATAAACTGATGGTAGAAATTAGAGAAGCCCAAGAACATCTGGAGCTCTTTAACAGTTGTGGGTTTTGGCCAAGTCTTGACGGCTTGGACCTTCCCCTTATCCATCCAGATGCCTCTGGCACTAATCTGATAACCAAGAAAAATAGTCGTGGGTCGGTGGAATGTGCACTTCTCTACCTTAAGGTAGAGCTGATGGTCCCGGAGACTCTGGACTCTTCGACATGTGCTGGAGATGTTCGGTGATGCAAGGATGAAGTGGTTGATGTACTCCCGGAATACCTCATTTATGAATCCCTGGAACACAGAGGGGGCATTGACAAGACCATAGGGCATAACTCGGTACTCATAGTGGCCAGTGGGGGTGATGAACGCAGTCTTCCACTTGTCCCCCTCTCGTATCCTGATGAGGTTGTATGCACTGCGAAGATCCAACTTGGTGAATATCCGGGCACCGGAGTTGTTCCAATGCTGCTGGGACAGGGGGAAGTGTGTAACAGTATTTAACGGTGATCTTGTTGAGTGCCTGGTAATCTATGCAAGGCTGGAGACCTCCATCTTTTTTTGCCACAAAAAAGAAGCTGGAAGCAGCAGGGGAAGTAGATGGGACGATATAGCCTTATTGTAGTGCCTCCTGGATGTATTCCTCCATGGCCTTTTGTTTCGGAATTGACAAAGGGTAAATTTTACCTTTAGGCACTGACTCACCCAGTATGAGGTCTATGGCACAGTCCCGTGACCTATGGGGTGGTAGCTGGGAGGCTCATGTTGGGCAGAAGACATCCTTGTACTGGTTATAACAGGCTTGAGAAACGCTGGAGAAAACGTAGGGAGACGTAGGGGAGCTTCAAATGAACACAGGTACTCACAGAGAAGAGGTCTATACCTAGTTGAGGCCAGACAAAGAGTGCATGTAAGGTGTATGCTTATATGGAGTCCTGATGAGTGTGGTGACTGGAGACAGGTGGTGCTGATTAGAACTCTGGGGAGAGAGGGCGCAGACCGTTGGTGACAGAGCCTGGTGTTCCTGTGACACATACAGTAATAATCTCAGAGATGCATAGCTATAATTAATTTAATTAATTATATAATTAGTTAATTTAATGTCAAAGACATCATTACTGTCAAACTATCAAATTAATACAGGTACAGGTGTTGACTCAATGGTTAGTTTTTGTGTACTCTTATTGTGATATATTAATGTGTATTAATATTGAACAACTATTAAATGCAAAAAACACATGCCTTGTGTGTGTGTGTGTGTGTGTGTGTAGTTGAGAGCTGGGAGTGTATGCCATCGCGTTGTGGGGAAAAGCGTGTCTCTGGTAGTAAGTGTCATTGCTCTTCTGACTGTGTGAGTGCTGGAGACTGCTGTACAAACTATGGCATTGTTTGCAATGGTGAGACCACACACACACACACACACACACACACACACACACACACACAAAACTATTCAGGCACACCTAAACTAATGCATGGGATGAGACTATTTTTAATGTCCTACTACACAGCTTTATAATTTAAAAGTTATTATGAAATAAATTATGAATTATTAGGCACATCTCTTAACCCCTACCTCAGTGAACACTCTCATACACAGTCATAGCTAATCAGTCCCTAACTCATCTATACCCACACTCACATTTCTTCTTCTTCTTCTTCTTCTTATTATTATTATTATATTATTATTATTATGTGTTTTTTGTTCTTTTTCGTCCAGGAATGACGCCATGGGTGGAGGATCAGTGTGTGAACATGAACAGCCCTAAGTGTCCTGCTAAGTAACTTTTCCCTTTAACATTACATGCTCCTAATGTCTTCTAGTGCACTTATATTTAAATTGCTATGCCGATTAAAGAGTACTTTTAATATAGAGTGTATGGATGACCAATCTGAGTGCGCAGAGCTGTATCAGCAGGCATGTTCATTAAAATTGCCTTGAGTTGCACTTTGACTCAAGTGCAAAGTGTAAAGGAAGCACTCGTGTGTTCGTGCTTGCAGAACTGAAATGCTCACATGCTTCAGTTTCTCTGGATGCTCACTTCACCGCTCCACACTCGTGAATACCTTTGTGTGTGAACAATTCCTGGCACCTTGCCCTCATTTTTAATGGTAATGCACTGCATGCACAGGTCGGGCACCCTCACACTCTCTATTAAAGATACTGTATAAACATCATAAGATGTTTTATCAGGTTATATATACTACATATACTGGTATTTTCACAGAGCACGGTTTACAGTCTGCTTTGCTTTGATTGCCACCACTAATTGTGAAATACATTCATATTGCTGTCATTTCATGTCATCTGTTCATTAGTGCATATTGCGTATAACATACACTAGGCTTATATCAGCCATCACATTGTATCACACGGTACTGCATGTTGATATCGAGTATTTTACACAAGCATGAGTATGAGTAAACGAGCCCAAAGCATGGGATCGTTTCAGTATCAATGCATCATTAACTGGAATGCGCTTCAAATCCACTCTGTTTATTCTATTCTATGTTTTTGATGATACTGGCTCATGCTTTCTCACTCTTGTTCAGTTTTAAGAGGCAGCCTCTATTGCTTGTCTCTCTCGATGGATTAAGAGCGGAGTATCAGCACACATGGTACTCCCTCATTCCAGTCTTGGACAAGCTACGTGAGTGCTTGCATTGACTTGGGAAAAGCTGTGTATTAAAAATATTATGACGCATATGCTAATCTGAGCACAGTATGATTTGTATGTGTATGCTTCTTCTTTAGGAAAATGTGGGACATCCTCTGCATTTATGCAGCCTGTATTTCCAAGTAAAACCTTCCCTAACCACTACTCCATTGTTACGGTCAGTAGCATGCACATTTCTGTCTTTGTGTTCCTGTAAAACATTTCACAAATATTGCTAGGTGAAATATGACACTGCTGGGAAAATAACTAAAAAAATTATAGATTTCTATTTAGTCCTTGTGCTTTTAATATTGGTATGAATTTGACTCATTACTAACTGAAGATATCCAGGACAGAACCAGGAATGAGTGGTCTCTTGGAAACCAAAAACGAAACTTTTTTTTTTTTAATGAAATGTGTAAGGGAAACATTAGGATGATACAGTGACTGAATTATTCAGCTATATGTATGTGGTTCCTAGTAGCATTTTGGCAAATGTTTCATGACTTATTGCTTCCATCTGTGGAAAGACTTTCAGTTAGTTTCAGTGACTGTGTACAGACATACACCAATCAGCCATAACATTAAAACCATTGACAGGTGACGTGAATAACCCTGATTACCTTGTAACAATGGCACCCGTGAACAGGTAGAAAGTGAACAGTTGCTTCTCAAAGTTGATGTGTTGGAAGCAGGAAAAATGGGCAAGTGTAAGGATCTGAGTGATTTTGACAAAGGCCAAACTGTGATGGCTAGATGACTGGGTCAGGGCAAATCCAAAATGGTCTTGTGTGGTGTTCCTGGTATGCAGTGGCAAAAGTGGTCCAAGGAAGGACAAGTGGTGAACCGGCAACAGGGACGTGGGTGCCCAAGGCTCATTGATGCACGTGGGGAGCGAAGGCTAGCCTGTCTGGTCCGATCCCACAGAAGAGCATCCTTAGCATAAATTGCTGAAAAAGTTAATGCTGGCTATGATAGAAAGGTGTCAGAACACACAGTGAATCGCGGCTTGCAGTGTATGGGGCTGCGTATCTGCAGACCAGTCAGAGTGCCCATGCTGACCGCTGTCCACTGCCGAAAGCACCTACAATGGGCACGTGAGCATCAGAACTGGACCATGGAGCAATTGAAGAAAGTGGCCTGGTCTGATGAATCATGTTTTCCTTTACATCATGTGGATGGCCGGGTGTGTGTGAGTCTCATACCTGGGGAAGAGAGGGCACCAGGATGCACTATGGGAAGAAGGCAATGACTGGAATAGGAGCTTGTAGGTGTCAGGATGGCAGGAATAGGACCTTGTAGGATTCAGGGTGGCAGCAGAAGCCTAAGAGTGGCAGGAGTAGCAGCTTGTAGACCCCACAATGGCAGGATTAAGAGCTTGTAGACCTCAGAATGGCAGGAGTAGGAGCTTTTAGACCTCAGGATGTCAGCGGTAGTGCTTGTAGGACTCATGGTGACAGCAGGAGCAGATTAAAGACCTCAGGGTGGCAGGAGTAGCACCTTGTAGACCTCAGGGTGGCAGGGGTAGGAGCTTGTAGGATTCGGGGTGGCAGCACTAACAGTTTAAAACCTCAGGGTGGCAGGAGTAGTGCTTTGTTTACCTCAGGATGACAGGAGTAGGAGCTTATAGGGTTCAAGATGGCATGAGAGGCAGGTTCTAGACTTCAATATTAAGGTTATAAGACTACATTAATAATCTTTCAATATATAGCTATGATGTAGCTAGGTTAAAAATTTTCTCTGTTTCTCTGAAGGGTCTGTACACTGAGTCTCACGGTTTAGTGGATAACAACATGTATGACCCGGAATTTAATGCCTCATTCAGTCTGTCTAATGCAGAGAAGGACAAACCCAGATGGTACCTAGGACAACCAGTAAGCATCACACACCCACATACACATTTCTTAGCATGGCATAAATTTTTGGTAACACATTACTTGAACTCTGCATCATGACACAGACATGATGTGATATGCTTTCAAGTTGTCATACCAGTTACCAGGTTACCGTTATGTATGTTATAGAATTAACTACAAAATCCTGTAACTGTTCAGTGTTTTTTTTTTTTTGTGGAATTACATCAGACTATTTAAAGAAACTTTGTAACCCTAAAAAACTCTGGTTTACCAAAAATCATCTATTATATGTTTTGTGTAATGTGAACTGGGAAATGAGTGTTTAGGCAGAACTATAAGTATTTATTAACACCAAATTCAATCATGAACAGCTATGAATCTGTCTGCCAGAACATAGCCAAAACTCAGCTTTGATGAAACCAGATGTAAGGCATGATGT
Source organism: Pangasius djambal (assembly GCA_022985145.1). Lineage (NCBI taxonomy): Eukaryota > Metazoa > Chordata > Actinopteri > Siluriformes > Pangasiidae > Pangasius > Pangasius djambal. The sequence goes on along the minus strand of CM040983.1, from coordinate 5,340,060 downwards.
AGTTCAGAACTCGTTTGGTTGTTTTGGCTCAAATGTGAACTGCTGAGCAAAAATTATACTTATAAATATAATTTATTGATTTTGGGGCATTTTAGACCCAGAATCTGAATTCTATCAAAAAATTAATAAATAAAATAAAGATAAGTGTGGCTGATTACTGCTGAGACATATTTGGCCCACAGTACACTAACTATTGATATAACTGTTCATTATGTACCCAAACTTAACTATATTTGGCCCAAAATCATTTGCATCCTGGTTCATAGCACTGCCTACTGAACATTTATCTCACAACATACCATGCACCTATGTAACAATGAATATAATATCATACAATAATGCCTTCAAACTGAATTGTAATGTCAATAATTAAAATGTTTAAGGAATCTTTATTGTATTGCATTGCATTGTAGTATATTATGTCACATTAAACTTAATAATGTTTGGAGTATGAATGAAGTGTCTTTATTTATGTACTGTATGCTGTCAATAGACATTTTTTGATCTAGTCCCTGATTTTTTTTCCATCAGTTAAACCAATAATATGATTTATGGTTCTGTACTCCAGATCTCTGTGCATGTATGATGAAACTGTATATGAACTATTCTTTTGTCCCACTATCACCCTGTCTGTCTCTCAGATCTGGCTCACGGTGATGGATCAGGGTCTGCGAGCAGGAACCTTCTTCTGGCCAGGATCAGATGTGCAAATAAATGGAACTTTCCCAAATATATATGAGAAATATAATGGGTACAGTACACATATATGTCCAGTAAGATCTGAATCCTATACAATGCAATACAACAACAAGCCAGGTTTATTTCTAAACGTTTGTTTTGGATGAATATCATTTTTGACTTTTTATTATTATTTAAGCTGATAGGTGTGTGCGTGTGTGTGTGTGTGTGTGTGTGTGTGTGTGTGTGTGTGTGTGTGTGTGGTACAGAACAATCCCCTTTGAGCAGAGAGTTTTCACCGTACTGAAGTGGTTGCAGTTGCCTGATGATCAGCGGTAAATCATCATTACTAAGATTCTTAAAATATTCACTACACCATCATTTACCTTATCAAATATTTTCTGCATCAAGAAGCCTACATAACAGTGTTGCTCTCTCACATAGGGTTCCATCTTGAACCCCTTTGGCTAATTTACAGTTCTTAGCTTCCTAAAGTGGTTCTAGTCTGACCCCTGAGTGATAGCTAAACATTGTAAAGTTCTACACAGAAAACTTGAAATCTCACTCTTATGGCACTCCTAACGCTTCTGTGCAGAACCTTACATAATATTCCTCTATCAACCTCTTAAGAAGTTAGGGACTCCAAGATATCCAAAGATCCCTTTGGAAAGAACCCATCTTTCCATAAGTATTTCTTGGATTAAAAGGTGCCACAAAAGATTCCTAAGCATGCTACTGTACAGTCTTAGAAAAAAAAGGATTCCTCTAAGTTTTTTTGGTTGGTTTTAACTTCATAAAAATGTTCTATATCACCCTGTTGTAGGGTTTTGCATAAAACCTTAAACTGGTTCTTTGGTCCTATTAATATTTCCGTTTAATGTTTGTGTTTAATGTGGTATTTTTAAGTGTGTAATTAAAGGGTTCACTACCTCATTTTACTGTGCAATATGTAAAATGAAAATCAAGTTGAGAATGATAATAAAGTTGGCGCTAGAAGAACAATCTCTAGAATGCTTCAGGGTGGAAAATTTACTCCATGGTGCTTTAACCATCTTGGATTGGTGCTACAAAAGTCCTGAATAGTAATTTCAACAATCATCAATATTTTCCCAATTCTTTGTGGCATTAAAAAAACTTTGGAAAGAGTCATCCATCATAATTCATTAAGGCGCCCAAAATGATGATGATGATGATGATGATGAATTTTTCCACTGTTAATTCAGATTGTGTTTTAAGTGTTGAGTGGTTAAAGGTTGTGTGTTAGAGCGCTAAATGAAATGGTTGATGATTTTCTTCACAGTCCTGATTTCTACACTCTGTATCTGGAGGAGCCGGATAAATCAGGTCATAACTTCGGACCTGTCAGCGGAGGGGTGAGAAAGACACACACATACACACATATCCATTTTACAGAAGAGAACTAAGACTTTGTCAGTATTAGTTAGTGTTATTAGATGCTTCAACAGGTAGGGTCCCGTAAAGAGGGAGAATGTGAACTAACACACTAATACAACATGAAAACCAACACTAAGAGATGTGACAGACGGAAGACAAAAAAGCAGAAAGAAAGGGGAAAAAAATGACAAAAAGATATGCAAATATGATAACGAAGATAGAAATACAGATAATAATACCAAAGCAATAGTAATATTAACACTAATAGCAATAATAACAGTCTACAACATCATACTTTGGTTTGCATGTGTGTGTAATTTAGATACACATGTGAGTGAATGTTTTAGTGGAGGGTGTAAGGAATTTAGCTCATTTGAACATTGATCTATTTTAATCTTCCACTAATTATGGAAGTAGAGGCGATTAATACAGTAATATTAGTCACTTTGGGGAAATTAATGAATGAATGGAGGTAGCTGTCGGTGGTCTAGAGGGTTCTAGTCGGAACGGAGTTGAAGAATCTTGGAGAAATTGTTGGTTGTCGACGGAGAGGGTGGATGGAGACTGGACGGCTGAGCATTGGGGTCCTTTCTGTTCTTGTTTTCTTCCAGTTCCAACTCCCAGATTTGCTTGGTCATGAGGTTTTTATGCAGTTTTGGCTAAACCAGCCCTCCAGGGGTTTCAACCAACCAAAGATCAGCTTAGAGGCGATTGGTGCCTAGTTTGCCTGGTCCTCCAGCTAATTAGCATGTGACCCCTTTGGTCACATACCTCTCAATGTCCATTATAGTTCAGCCTTATTTGTCCTTGATGCTTATGATAAACGTGTGGTGTGACGGTTTTAGAACATGAAAACAAACACACAGATACCAAATACGACATACATAAGTGTAACAATTAACGTCTGTATACAATGGTATGGTTACAGAATAATAACAGTGTGACATGTGACATTGTTTGCTTAGTGGCAGCTGCGCCCCGGTTGCGGCCCCCATAGCATATGAAAAGCTGCTCCGACTTACACCACTGGCTAGTGCGGTGGACGTAAATCTGAAGAGCATGTACTGGACACAGTAAGTGAAGTCTTTCTTGCTCCGGTGTCATGAACGGCAGAGGGCAGAAGGCTTCAAGAATGACCGGATGTATGGTCGAGAATGGAACCTTCGGAAGATAATTAGGGTGAGGATGTAAAATAGCTTTGACCAGCCCAGGGAATGGCAAGACTGACAGAGCCTGCAAATCTCCAATTCTCTTCAGAGAGGTAAAAGCCATTAGAAAAACTATCTTTAGGGTCAGAAATCTGAGAGGCGCTGACTCTAGTGGGTCAAAAGGGGTGTCAACCAGACCCTCGAGCACTATAGCTAAGACCCAGGAAGGGACTGTCGCTCTAGTGGGTGGCCTCAACCGCTTGGCTCCACGAATGAAGCGGGCAACTAGAGGGTGCCTTCCCACAGAAACCCCATCAATCAGAGCATGGCAAGCCGAAATAGTGGCCACATAGACTCTGAGAGTACCAGGACATGTACCAGCCCTGGCACTTAGAATAGTATCTACTACATCGGCTGGAAGCCCAGCATCTCTCAGTTGATCCCCCTCAGGGGCCAGACATGAAGGTTCCAGAGCTTGGGCCGGGGATGAAACACTGTCCCCTGTGTCTGAGAGAGAAGATCCCTTCTGACCGGAATTGCCCATGGCGAGCCGTCGAGGAGGGATATTAGATCCGAAAACCACACTCTGGTCGGCCAACAAGGAAACCCTTGTTGACGGACCTTGGCCAGGACTCCCGGGAGCAGAGCAATTGGGGGAAATGCGTAAAGACGCAGTCTGGGGCACGTATAGGCCATCGCGTCCAGACCCAGGGGAGCTGGAGGAGTCAGAGAGAAGTAGAGGGGACATTGTGCTGACTCCTGTGAAGCAAAGAGGTCCACCTCTGCTGGAGTTTCCATTCCCTGTGTGTCACAGCTTGTCTGGACAGCAAGTCTGCTCCCAAATTCATATGTCCAGGGATGTAAATCGCCCTAAGGGACAGGAACTTATCCTGTGCCCAAAGCAGAACCTTCTGCACTAGCCTGTTCAGGCGGCGCGAACGCAGTCCGCCTTGGTGATTTATGTAAGAGACTACTGCAGTGTTGTCCACCTGCACTAGGACATGGTAACCTCTTAACTGCTGGAGGAAGTATTTCAGGGCCAGAAATAGAGCCATCATTTCGAGGCAATTGATGTGCCAGTCGAGAAGATGACCTCTCCAGATCCCTTGGGCTGGACGGCCATCTAAGACTGCACCCCGACCCATGAGGGAAGCATCTGTCGTTAGCATCTTGCGACGACAACACGTGCCTAGAGTGGGACCCAAAGTCAGAAACCGGGGTCTGAACCACATGGATAGGGTACAAAGCCCCTGGCACGTAACCCTTATTTGCCTCTGGGGATTGGCCCTTGGATGAAATCCCCTGGCTCTGAGCCACAACTGAAACGATCTCATATGCAGGAGGCCCAAAGGTATCACCATGGATGCAGCTGCCATGAGACCTAGAACCCTTTGAAAGTAATGAACTGTAACTTTCTGGCCTAGCTTGATGTTCTTTAGGGTGTTTAGAATGGACTATAGAATCTGTGCCCGCTTCGTGATCGAATCCCATACAACCCCCAAATACGATGTCCTCTGAGCAGGAGAGTGAACGCTTTTCTTGGCGTTGAGTCTCAACCCCAGAGATTCGAGATGAGCTAGGATGACATCCCGATGTCGAAGCGCTAGCTCCTGAGACTGAGCCAAAATCAGCCAGTCATCTATGTAATTTAAAATGCAGATGCACTGGAGTCGTAGAGGAGCCAGAGCTGCATCCATGCATTTTGTGTATGTGGGGTGACAAGGCTAGGCCCTGAAACCTCAGGAACTTCCTGTGTTGTGGCAAGATCTCTATGTGAAAATATGCGTCCTTGAGATCGATCATCACCAACCAATCACCTGATTGGATCTGAGACATTTTGAACTTGTATGTTCTGAGGTAGCGGTTCAACCCGCGAAGATCTAAAATTGGATGCAGCCCCCATCTTTCTTGGGAACCAGAAAATACTGGCTGTAATAGCCTGACTCTCTGTCTGGCAGGGGAACACGTTCTATGGCCCCTTTGTCCAGCAGAGCTTGCAATTCCTGTGTCAACAAATGCACTCGTTCCGGTTTCACAGAAGTGGAGACCACGCCATTGAAACGCGGAGGACGAAAACTGAACCCTGTAGCCTTTCCGTACAGTCCTTACTACCCATGGAGAGATAGATTTGGCAGTAGCTTCCATGCTGCCAGTTTCTCTGAAAGGGGCACTAGTTTTGACACTAGCTTTGTTGGGGGGATGTTAGATGTCTGGCGTCCTGAAATGTGGTGGTGCCAGGAAGGAGCCTCTACTCTCTCTTGGAACTTTTCATGCCCCTCTCTGGGGGGGCACACCCCCATGCTCGACCCTCAGGACTTCTTCCTTTTGGACAAAATGATTATCCTCAGGTCTGGCCTCTTGCTGGGCTGCTGAGAGCAGCAAGCCACTCCCCAGTCCCTACGAGGGGGCGCACAGCTCGCCAGACTCTCCTTCTGCGACTTTTGCTGCAGAGAAACCGGACTGGGTCGGGGTTGGGTGGCCGACAGCCCTGAAGCCTGAGCACGGCGGGGGAGAAACTTATCAAAAGCCTCCGCGTGTCTTTTGGCCTCCCGGAACCTACTGACGAACTTATTCATGGAGTCGCCAAATAGGCCGGAAGGCGACACAGGGGCATCAAGGAGGAACACCTTGTCCCTATCCTTGATGCCCGTGAGGTTGGGCCACAGCTGTCTCTCCGTGGCAACCATAGCAGCCATGGAACGGCCAATGGCACGGGCCATCTGCTTGGTCACACGAAGAGACAGATCCATGGCTCGGCGCAGCTCTGAAAATGCCTCCTCACTAATCCTCCCGCCTGTGCTCAGGTCTTTTAGCAAGTCAGCCTGGTACACCTGCAGAACTGCCATGGCGTGCAGGGCAGCACCAGTCTGACCCGCTGCTTGAAATGCCTTCCTCACCAGCGAGGATGTTAATCTGCAAGGCTTAGTGGGGAGGGTTAGCTTCTTAAGTGACGATGAACTCCCAGGGGAGAGATAGCCCGTGAGTAATCCCTTAAATTATTATTCATCAGGGTTGTGTAGGGCTTGGAGGGTTGTGTGATTTTTTTTTCTTCGGAATTTTGAGTCACAGGCTCAATTTCAGGCATGTGCAACATGCCTACAAGAGTGTGGAGAAAGTGTCCCCTGTGTAACCCACAGCTGCTTCACCCCTGTATGGCATATAGTTAAGTATATTTAGGGAGTCTCCCCCACTCTGTGATTTTTTTAAGTCTCAAAAATGTTTCGGAATTCACAAAATCCGCCCAGGAACACCAGTGAGGGAGTAAATCCTTACTAATGTAAAAGTTGTAACTTAAAAACCATAATGGCTCAAGTAGAAGTAAAAGTAGTAGTAAAAATTTACTAACACAGGCTGATTAGATAATAATTAATGTAAATAAATGGAGACAAAAATTATTTAACCCCTTAAACACACCAGATACCATCAGTGGATCCAGACTTACATTTCTAACTCTCGCTTCTTACTTCACGCATTTTGCTGTAAGTTAAACTATAGTTACTGATAATCATAAATTATCAATCATAGAATATTCTGCTTGGTAGAATATTCTATGATTGATAATTAACTCGGCGAATAATAGCTGAAAGCCTTACTGTAAATGTTCTCTCTCTCTCTCTCTCTCTCTCTCTCTCTCACTTAATGTCAGCTTTAATGACCCTGGAATGTTTGTTCAAACAACAGGGAGTACAGTGGAATCACATTTGACCCATACTTGTGTGTGTGTGTGTGTGTGTGTGTGTGTGTGTGTGTGTGCGTGAGAGAGAGAGAGAAAGAGAGAGTTTTCTCCTCTCCAGAAAGGCATTGTTTATTGTTTACTGCCAAATGGTAGGGGAATAACAGTGCACATGATACATTCTGAGTGCTAACAAAGTTTGTTTGTCTGATCTACACTAATTGATCCCAAATCCTTACTGATGTACTGCTGCATCCACTTATGTCATTCACAACAGTCATACCAAAAAATTCTGTCTAAGTGGTTGCTTAATTTGTTAATTCATTATCATTTACTGTCCAAAACATCTCTCCTTTCCTGAAAGATATGTGCTCCACATTTTAATTTAATAGGTCACATACATTATGCATTAGAAATCTTGATGAATTCCTTGTCTATATAAGATTAAAACCAACATTACTTCACTGTAATTATATAATTATTTAATTAATTATATAAATATTTATTATATTATATAATTTCCTACTCTGAGAGGCTTCATGAATACAGGCTCAACTCTGTCTCTATACAAAAGCTATGTAAAGTCATTATTTTGTCCATGTTTTGTACTTAAGCCTGTAAATTCTGAAGAACCTGCTTTCTCACTTTCATAACAACTGACATTTCCTAGTAGTTTCACTGTAATTTCTGAACAATATATATATATATATATATATATATGAGTAATACACTGAGTTTAAGGGTTTTGTTCCCATAACACACCTAATTCCTGTAACACCCTTACTTCCTGTATTTAAAAATTGTCATAATTCCACTGTTTGGGTGGTTTATTTCTTCTAAAACTTCATCAGACACCCTGTATTCCTTTCTTAATTACTATTAACTATTTTTATGATGCCATAGTTGTACCTAAGGTTGTCTGTGTGAGTGAGCGTGTTTGTGTGTGTGTGTGTGTGTGTGTGTGTGTGTGTGTGTGTGTGCGCGCGCGCGTGTTTGATACATGTAATACAGTAAATCTGACACCAGAAATGACAAAGCTGTGAAGATCAGATTTTTATAGTCACTAATGAGAAATGGTAATAGTAGTAACTATCATAATTAACTGACCATATTAAAGAAAAAGCATGTAGTGTGTGCATGATTCATATGGGCAAGTACTTCCACACAGTAAAATGTACTATGAAGACTTTCCAGTAAACATGTTTTTCCCACACATTACACATGAGGTAGATAGGTTCAAAAAATTCAGTACATCTTTAATGCCATTTCACAAATGTAAATGTAAAACAACCTCTCTGAAGTAGAGAGGGACTGTTTGCATGTTTTTGTTTGTTTGAATGTTTTTCTGTTTCTTATGTTCTGTAAAGCTGCTTTGAGACAATGTTCATTGTTAAAAGCGCTATACAAATAAAATTGAATTGAAAAAATGAATTGAATTGAAGTCTCATGTTGCTTTGCTACATCTTTCTTTTAGTTGATCAGTGCAATCCAAGGAGTGGACAAAGTGATTGGACAATTGATGAACGGACTTAAACAGCTGAACCTTCATGAGTGCATCAACATCATCATTGTAGCTGATCATGGTGAGTTAGCAGAGTTGTTCTCTTAGCCGACTAGCTCACATACAGCAGTGCATAGGTTTATAGTAAAATACCGGAAAACTGAGTGCATAGTGGGATATCTGACATTTTAGGAATGAACAATTTATGAAAATGGATTACGCTTTATAGCTACCTTTATTATGTGATATGGATTATTTACATATTGCATCATAAGTAATGTTCATAACAAATTACAGTATATCACCAATACTTTTGCAAAGTGCACTATGAAAGTATAAACTTAATGTTTTGTGATGTTTTTAATAAATTAACTATACTAGAGCAATTTTGAAGAAATCCTACTACAAAACTTTACAAAACATTCCACAAAACTTTAACTTTTGTAAATGTAGTCCTCTAAATCTATATATAATTGCAGTGTAGTTTTGGGCTTGATTGAATAATAACATTGGATAAAATAAATAAAAAAAACATTGAAAATGCCATTGATTTAACAAAATTTCTGTTTAAAATGCCCCATTTCTGTTTAAAAGGGCTGACATAAATACAATTTATAAAGTATTATAGTAATATCTCTGTTAAAAATCTACTCACATTTACTCATGTTGGTATTGGAGATTGTACATGTTATACCACTGTACATTTACCACCATAAATGTTACATCACTTATAATGCATCCTGTTATCAATTTATAAATGCATAATAAAAATGGCTATAAACTCTAATGCCTTTTCATAACTAGAACAATAATAACATTGTGTATGACGCCTCATTAATGCATTATAGCATTAGGCATGTAGTCATGGGTCATTATACATAGGGCCTTCATAGAAATTGTTACTAAATGACCCATAACTAGTTCTGCCTGGATATGATATCAAACGGGAGGCTAATATTTCCATGACTTTCAGTAACTTGACATGAGCATTACACAGCCATTAGGGTTGAGGTTTGTGGTATGCGGTACGCGTAAACACTACTCATGCTTTCCTTTTTTCCTTTCCATTTTTGAAAGAAAATCTCCCAGACATTATGTCATTCATTAATGTATTCACTCATTCACATTGCTGACTGCTGATTATGACCACAGGGAGTGCAGTCATCTGTTTAATCAGTTTAACCAGTTCGTGTGATTTTCTATTTGATTAACTGGCTAGACAGTATCACGACTGAGAAAGTGTTTTCCAGTCATCAGTTCAGAATGCTCCCACACATACAGTTAGGTCTGGAACTGGTGTATAATGGAATGAAAGCGGGGGCATGGTTGAGTGCTGGTTGGTGAATGGAGGGTAGAGGCGAAGGTGAGTGGTAAGGATTAGGGGGTGAGGATAAAAAGGGGAGATACAAGTGCCTCGAGATCATCAGGGGCTTGGAAGCTGTGGAACGTCTGGCAGGGTGGATGGAACCAAACACTTGGCAATCCGAGAAGAAAATATGTATCAGTCTGCAAGAGACTTGAAAATCATCAAAATTGTATTGAATGTAATTTATTCTATTAGAATTTAGAATGGTTAAATAAAAGTAGCAGACTTTGTCCAGTAGTGCAATGCAAACCACCTCACCATAAATGTCAGAAAATCAGAGGAAATCATATTTGATCCTAGATGTACTGGTGACCACAATCCCGTAACCATCCATGACACTCCCATCAAACAGGCTTACAGATATCTTGGTGTTCATCTTGGTTGAAAGTGTTTGCTCCAGACTACAACAAAGATTATATTTTTTATGGAGACTTTTTGTTTTTGTTAATTGAAAAATGATGGTTATATTTTACAAAGCAGATCTGGGAAAGCATAATGAGCTACAATATTCAGGCAGTGTGTGAGAATATCTGCGTTTATTTGAAAGCTTGGCAATGAAAATCATGGGAATCCATCTATGAGCAATGTGTGCTTGGAAAAGTACCAAAAGTAGTGGCTAACCACGCCATGCCCTTTACTCTGTGTACCTGAGTACTCTGAGCTTCTACCATCTGCTAGATATTACAGAATACCTTTGTGTGAGTGTAACCACTTCAAGTTATTTATTCCTACTTCAATCAACATTTTTTCAACAGATGACTATGCATTTGATCATGGACTTGTATCAGTGTTTTTATATATATATATATATATATATATATATATATATATATATATATACACACACACACACACACACACACACACACACACATATATATATATATATATATATATATATATATATATATATATATATATATATATATATATATATATATATGGTTTAAACAATTGTATGTACGTGAATGGGTGTGAATGGTTTTGAATGTTGCAGCCATGATGAATACAAGGGACAATAAAATTCATCTCATCTCTCATGTATCAGTGTCTGGTTTTCCCTTTATCCTTTCAAGACATTAAACTTCTATTGCTCTGGTGTGTCGACTTTGTTTGGCTGGAAATTTGACGTAGATTGTGTGTTTGTGTGTTTGTGTGTAGGAATGGCAGAAACAAGCTGTGACCGAAAGGAGGCTCTACAGAATTTCATAGGTGATGTCTCGCATCTCTATGCGAATGAAGGACCTTTTGGTCGAATCAGGGCAGTGAACGAAGAAGTCAGCTGTAAGTACACATATACGCGCACACACACACACACACACACACACACACACACACACACACACACACACACA
>CM040983.1:5296435-5328844 GCA_022985145.1 Pangasius djambal | reverse complement strand
CACACACACACACACACACACACACACACACACACACACACACACACACACATAAACATGCTACACTGTACACATGATGAATGTTGGTATTCAGCATTGTGTAGTGAAGTGAAGTGAAGTGAAGTGAAGTGAAGTGAATTGTGGCCAAGTATGGTGACCCATACTCGGAATTTGTGCTCAGCATTTAACCCATCCAAGTGCACACACACAGTAGTGAACACACACACACCATGAACACACACCCGGAGTAGTGGGCAGCCTTTTTTTGCAGCGGCGCCCGGGGAGCAGTTGGGGGGTCGGTACCTTGCTCAAGGGTCTCACCTCAGTCATGGTATTGAGGGTGGAAGAGAGCGCTGGTAATTAGCAGGAAATTATAACCATGTTGGGTTTTCTTGTTGTTTTTTAATCACAGTAACACTGTTGCATTATTGCCAAGAATACTTGTAATTTTTGACTCATTAGGCCATCTGCTTCATATCCATGAGTTTAAGCTAAACAAGCTGTGTTTTTGGTTACAAGTAGTTTCCATTAGATTTTTTCCAAATAATGCCTATTTGGAGAATTCTGTGCTCTTACGACATCCATTTTTCTTTGTTTTATATCATTGTTTGATATCAGTGAAGTCATTCCTTGTTTTGTGTTTTAACTTTTGTGGCTGATATTTTAAAACAGACATATTACGTGAATTGCTGCAAAATGCTAAACGCCTGTAACTCATTTATGTTGGTATATAAAACAAGCAAAGCACAGTGATTTTTAATGAGGTTTTTGTCATTAGTCATTGCATTGGTCACTCCTTTTTCATGGTGTTAGCAGTGTTTGTATGTACAGATGTGTTTATGTCTATATCTTTCTTGTAATTGTCTGATTACAATACATTTTCAGATGTTTTTTTTTTTTTTTGCTCTATAGTAGGTATGTTATTGTTTCTATAGTAGTTGCTTACAGAGGGAGTAGTATGGCAGACACTCCATGTAATCAGATTAAGAAATGGTGTGTAATTGTTGATATGTTGAAGTTTTCTCTAAGGAATCTCCAGTGTCAAAGCTTCTGTACCAGTCAAAACGATAAAGCTGTATTTATTTGTACCAATAACTGGACCATAACTGAAAGTTTGTGTATTCTGTTTGCAGTTGATGCTGCAGGCTTAGTGGCCAACCTGACGGTATGTAAATCATTAATTGAATCCACACAGAAAAACCAAGCAATTCACTACCACAGAAAGCATTTCTAGAAAAGTGACTACATAAACATAGTGATATTTTTCAAAATGTCAATAAATAACGTTCATATCCTATAAGACCACAGCATTTTCTCCTCTAACTCACCTAGTGCTTGATGAATAGCTTACCTGTTAAACCTGGACTGTTAGGGCAGAGAAAACACAACTTTGCGTTGCTGTCTAGGTTTGGAGGCTGACACTGCTGATCCAAAATTAACACATGAAAAGAATGCTGTGCAAGTGTATTTATGATATAATTGTGTTTGGTGTCTAGTGTAAGAAGCCTGATCAAAAGATAAAGCCCTACCTCAAACCTCACCTACCCAAACGTTTACACTATGCGCACAGCAGACGCATTGAGGACGTCAACGTGCTTGTCAACTCACTCTGGCTATTCGAGAGGTACAATGAGCCTACTACACACACCTTCACTGCCTGTATGTGTGAGAATGTACTGTATATAATATAATGTTTGTTTTCTGCAGATATCCAGGTTCTCTCCGATTTTGCTCTGGTGGAGATCACGGATATGACAATGATGACCCTAACATGCAGGTGTGTGTGTGTGTGTGTGTGTGTGTGTGTACATTCTCATGTTTCCGTATTGTTCTAAACAACCTTTACATATATTGAGCACGCTATCAGACTGACCTTCTCATGCTCTCACTCTCTTTTTTTAACTACTTCTGCCTCACTTCTCTCTTCCTCCATTCTAGGCAATGTTTCTTAGCTATGGCCCCAAGTTTAACTTTCAGACTGAGGTTGAGCCGTTCTCCAACATTGAGCTCTATAATCTTATGTGCGGTGAGTTTTTTTTAAAAAAATTTTAACAACCCTAGATCTCTGGTTCGAACCAAAGATTGTAAAGCATAGATCCACAAGCAGCAATCCATTAGGGTCCAAGCACCACTAAACATATACTTCCTAACGATCTATGTTTACCGGTGTCTTCAAATTTGTTATAACACCTGGTGTTATTGTGTTGTATTTGTATCCAGACTTATTGGGGTCTCTAGCTCCTGTTAGTTCTTATGACTGAATCTTAATAATTTGATGCATATCACTTGTAACTCATATTTTAGCCCACCCACTGTACTGCATTGTTACTGAAGCCGTAGGAGGTGAAACTACCTTACCACTTTTTTTCTGTAGTTCCAACTCCATCACCTTCACTCCTCAGCACTGTTTTGTCTTAAACATCCTGTTTCTCAGAATTATGCACTCCACTGCATTTTATTACTGTATAGCTATGTATAAATGTTTTTACAAAAGAATATTTTTTCCAGTTGCTCCTTGCTGCAGCTGCACTACATATAAACCACAGTACAATTTTCCTATTCTCATTTGGTAGGCAGAGGTCTGTTGCTATCACAGCTATGCTTTGATTTCTTCCTCTTCTCATTTTAGTAACAGAAAAAAAAGAGAACAAAAGAGATTAATAGCCAAGCCAAGTTCATTTCTGGCGATGGAAAATGTAATAAGCACAGTTATATCCACAAATATAGTATTACAGTCCCAAATGTTACCCCAGAGAAGTGTGTGTGTGTGTGTGTGTGTGTGTGTGTGTGTGTGTGTGTGTGTGTGGCAGAGTAAGGAGGCTTTGCCTGCATGGTGCCAGTCACGGCTATGGCTTAAATATAAAATTAATTCAAATGAGAAGCTTATTAAAAATCAAAGATAACCAGCAGTGAAAAGAGAACTGAAAAATTAAGTAAAAGTACTGATGCCAAAAAATTTACTGTGCTTAGAGTAAAAGTACCTTTTCTAAAAAAACAATTAAAGTAAGAGTAAATGCATATCAGAGTAGTGTGTATTTTTTAATCGTGTTTATAACACTGTAACCTGTAATTTATAACTGTAGTTCACATGTTGTAACATTTTCACATTCCCTTTCATGGAACAGTGTTAGTTTTGGCTGTCAAAGTTTACAATACAAATTCCCTTTATGTATAACATTCAGTAATACATACTGAATAAACTCTTGTTAATAAACTATATATGTCTATGATATATACATAGCCTGATAATCTGGTTAGGATAAAACCAAAGCTTCCCTCTAGTTATATCAATGGCTAGGGAGAATAAACAGTCCAGTCAACGTCAGAGGGTTCAAACAATGAACGTCAGAGTGGAAAACAATGAACAAAGTACTAAAATCAGGAGAGGGAAATAGCAAGCACACTTAAAGGAAAAGTAATGGAGTAAAAGTACTGTTACAGCACTTACAAGATACTCATATATACAGTAAGTATAAGTACACCCATTTTAAACTACTAAAGTATAGTTAATTAATATAATAAAAAGGCTCAAAAATTGAAAATTATAATTGCACATGTAAAAAAAAAATCATTTGCCTGATGAAAAATGTTCAAAGGCCTGTTCATTTTCAAAGACTGAGGAGAAAAATCCTGATCTGATGGAATGCACATGGTTACTTCATGTGCATTTCATCGGTTCAATGTTTTTCTCTTCAGAATCTGGAAAGCCCTGATCCAATGGAATGGAAAAGCACTGATCCAATGCACTTACCTCATGGTTTAGCAACACCAAAGATGCAAGCCTTTTTTTCCAAGTGCATGGAAAACAACCTAGTCCAAGTACAGGCAAGCATGTAGCTTATATACATGATTTACAAAGCTAGCATAAAGCTGGAATACACAAAGTGGTGTCTGCAGATGTGCTGCCATTGTTTATAATATTATAATGTTTATAATTCATTCCCAATGTCAAATCCATGGGTGGTCAGGTTGTCTTCTGGTATGTCCTAAACACTTATTACATAGAGAAAGAGAGAGAGACACACATGCATACAGGCCTAAAATTGTAAGATTTCTAACTTATACACTTGCACGCCTGTAGCCCATCCACCAGACAATCCTGTGACCTACTCTTAATGTTTAATGGCCTGGGAAATATTACTATATATAATTCTGAAAATTACAGAAATTCCTGAACTGAAATGTGTTTCTTATTTCAAATAACTCAAATAAGTAAAGTTCTAGAGCTTTACACTCTGCTTACTCCAAAAGTGAAAAGGGAGAAAATTCAAATTACATATTATTCTGACAGGCACAGGAGCATAGCAGACATGTTGAATCTCATTACAAAATGTATTGACTAAAACCTGACTTTTTGCCAGAATTCAGCCACAGCAACATCAGATGCTGAATGAGTACAGGGGTGGCTGTTTAAATTAGTGTAACATCTGATTTTAATTTCTGTAAAACCCAGCATCCACAATCAGCAGGACATACAGCACTGTGCAAGAGTATTAGGCACCTTTTAAATTAAAAAAAAATATATATATATCTTAGGTGTTTATTTTATGACTCATTGGGCCAGTAAGAAACTTCCAAGAAGCTTTCCAAACATTACTTTTCCAACCAAAATTAAATGTTACAGAAAATGTTTGTATGTCAATAAAATAAAAATATTAAGTAATATTGGGCAACTTTTCAGACAAAAAAAATGAAGGCTGTCAGACTTCAAAATACCTGCAAAACAGAAGCAAGAGTGACAAAGTCTCCAGAAGAACTGTGTCATATTCTCCATAATGTTAAAAAAAAAACCTCACCAGCCAATTTCCTTGTAAAACTGCACAAAAATGTACTTCACACTACTGATGCATGATTAAAGGGTTATACAAAGGGTTGTTAAGCAAAGTATTGACTTTGTTTACTGTTTACTACTCTTTATATTACATAAAGGAAAATTTAATTTAATAATTTTAAGCCGTTATTGCTTTAGAGCATTGCTTTGCATGTACCTAAGACTTTTGCACAGTACTGTATGCATAGGTCTGTCTTTATTATTGTTATTCAAAAGGTTTTATTATGGCTTATGTAAAAATCCTGATTATAATCGAGAGTGGGGATGAACTCACCAGGAACTATGGTAAACAGGCCTAAAACTATAATCATACTCATCATAAATCATAAAAAGAACAAATAATATATATATATATATACAATCAGGTCTGGAAGTATTTGGACAATGACGGAGTTTTTGTGATTTTGCCTTTATATACCACCACAATGGATTTGAAAAAAAAAAAACAATCAAGATGTGATCGAAGTGTAGACTTTCAGCTTTATTTTAAGAGGTTCCACAAAAATATGGCTTTTATCATTTAGGAATTACAGCCATTTTAAGCAAAGTACCTCCATTTTCAGGGGCTCAAAGGTATTTGGACAGTTGACTGACAAGAAGTTAATTGACCAGGTGCAGTCCATTCCCTCGTTACTTCAAGACAAATGAAGCAGATAAAAGGTCTGGAGTTGATATCAGGTATTGATTTGGCATTTGGCAGCTGTTCAACTGGAGCTACCAATATGAAGTCCAAGGAGATCTCAATGCAAGTGAAGGAGGCCATCATTAGGCTGAAAAAAACAACATAAATCTATAAGAGAGAGAGAGCAAAAACCTTAGGTGTGGCCAAATCAACAGTTGGGTACATTCTTAAAAAAAAAGAAACCACTGGTGAGCTCAACAACATCGAAAGGCCTGGAAGACCACAGAAGACAACTAAACGATGGATGATCGCAGAATCCTTTCCTTGGTGAAGAAAAACCCCTTCACAACATCAACAGAAGTCAAGAATACTCTGGAGAAGGTAGGCGTATCATTGTCAAAATCTACAATCAAGAGACGCCTTCATGAATGTAAATACAGAGGGTTTACAACAAGGTGCAAGCCACTGGTAACATTCAAGAACAGGAAAGCCAGATTAGACTTTGCCAGAAAACATCTAAAAAAAGCCTCCCATGTTCTGGAATAAGATTCTTTGGACTGATGAAACCAAGATTAACTTGTACCAGAATGATGGGAAGAGAAAAGTATGGCGATAGAAAGGAATAGCTAATGATTCAAAGTATACCACATCATGTGTCAAACATGGTGGAGGCAGTGTTATGGCATGGGCATGTATGGCTGCCAATGGAACGGGCTCACTGGTGTTTATTGATGATGTGACTGCTGACAGAAGTAGCGAGATGAATTCTGAGGTGCATAGGGCTATACTCTCTGCTCACATTCTGCCAAATGCTACAAAACTGATAGGATGCCGCTTCACAGTGCAGGTGGATAATGACCCTAAACATACTGCGAAAGCAACTCAAGACTTTTTGAAGGCAAAGAAATGGAATATTCTTCAATGGCCAAGTCAGTCACCTGATCTCAACACAATAGAGCGGCTTTTCACTTACTGAAGACAAGACTGAAGGCAGAAAGACCCACAAACAAGCAGCAACTGAAGGCCTGGCAAAGCATCTCCAGGGAGGAAACTCAGAATTTGAGTTTGGAGAACATGGGCTCCAGACTTCAGGCAGTCATTGACTGCAAAGGATTTTTATCCAAGTATTAAAATTATGATTATGTTTACAATTATGTCACTTTGTCCAAATACCTGGAAGCCTGGAGCCTATCCCAGGCAACTTGGGGCACAAGTTGGATGGCATTGCAGGGCACAATCACACACACATTCACACGTTATGGACAATTTGGAAATGCCAATCAGCCTGCAATGTATGTCTTTGGACTAGTGGAGGAAACTAGAGTAAACCCCTGAAGCACTTGGGGAGAACATGCAAACATATACACTGGGCAGAGGCAGGATTTTAACCCCCCAACCCCAGAAGGGGGAGGCCAACATGCTGACCACTAAGCCACCATGCCCCTAAGATATTGATCCTGATTGACTAAAAAAACACAAGTAAACTTCAAAACACATGTAACATAGGATCTACAGAGGATGTGGCATGGTGGGGATGAATCAGGACCCATTCATTAAACTTCATTTCACAGAGTGCAGAAAAAATCCTACTACTACTTTAAATATTAAATACCCAGGTTCCTGGTTTTATGTTTTTCTCAGATCAGTGTCAGAGAGTGGACACAAAGCAATCAGTAATCATGAATCAAACAGCTAACAAGAAATATGTAACTTGATTTAAAAAATTTAAAAATTGTTTTTTTTAAATGTGTTTATTGAACATGTTTAGTCCTTTTAATATTTTATTCATCCAATCTGCTTAATTTAAAAAGTAGCAGCACTACTGGTCAACATTCAGACATTTTAATACCTATGAAGGTTTTCAGTCATTCACCTCTTTTCAGTTTTCTTTTTTACTAGCAGTAAACCAATGCATCACGGAGTCAGAAATGTGTTTTCCAAGTGCTTTGAGTTACTATTTCCACACATTTAGTTCACATTCCTCTCTGCTTTTGTCATACAGATGTATTAGAAATCACTCCAGCACTGAATAATGGGAGTCATGGAAGTCTGAATCATCTGCTGCGCTCTCCACCCTACACCCCGCAACCTCCAGTGGAGCAGAGTGCACCAGGCCAGTGTCAACTAACCG
This sequence comes from Pangasius djambal, assembly GCA_022985145.1. Lineage (NCBI taxonomy): Eukaryota > Metazoa > Chordata > Actinopteri > Siluriformes > Pangasiidae > Pangasius > Pangasius djambal. The sequence goes on along the minus strand of CM040983.1, from coordinate 5,321,260 downwards.
GCCTGGAGCCCACTGACCCGCTCGGCTGCTCCTGCCGCATCCTGGTACACACTTGCATATCACAATAATTGCTCACACCAATGGTGGTTTGTCCACAGGGGCAGGTGGGGCAATGCTCAACCATATATATCATCTGCACAACAAATATTTATCTTCATAAAGTCATCAACTTCATACGTTTTAAATTCCACTAAAATACTAATTACCACTTTTGAGTGGCCAATGATTTAGAGAATGGTGCTATTTGACAAATATAAGCCAATGCTCCATTAATTTGCTCACCTTTCTAGATGTTGCACAGTCTTGGAGCAGTGTATTCACTGCCCCACCTAGCTTCCGTAGAGTTCTTATTGCACCTGGTGGTCAGAAATGGTAACTGCAACAAATGCTAAAAGAGGCCCATTAGGGCAGATATCACGCTGCTCCTTGCTCACTCATTTTGTTTATGAGTAGGGGAGGGGCAGTGCAGAGGACAGTTCATGATATTACCTCTTCTGTTTTTGCCTCACACAGTGTCATAATTGAATCACACACATGCAGAAATGCTAACATGTCCAGTCATTAATAATCTCAGACACTAGCACTCACACACTCATCCACGCTAATACTTCTAGCACATTTTCTGAAGTATCAGCTAAAATGCTTCGTTGTTTAAATATTAACAGTGGTGTAACTGTATGTTTGCTGTAGGGTGACATCAATCCAAACTCTCGCCTCAACCTCTCTGACACAGAAGGTAATAATAATTGTGTGTATTTTACATAGATATACATATTAGAGACCAAGTTTGATGCTAGAGGGTGTGTGACTGAGTTTAAAGGTCTTATTATTTATTTATTTATTTATTTATTGTAATAAAAGTGTTTACTTATTTGAGAAGGTAAGTAAAAAGATGATTCACTACAACAGTGACGTTTTTAACAACTGAGTTGCCTTCCTTACTTAACTCAAATAATAGCCTACCAAAGTTGATAAAACAAGTTAATATGTGCCTAGAAATCTGGCTAGCAACCTCAGCTAATAATGCTTTGAGTTATGCTAGACAACCCATGCAGAAGCACTTAATCTCATCACATTTAACATAGTTTTTTTTTTTTTGGCATTGTGTATTGTTACAGTAAACATGGCACAGTTCAGGAGTTTTTTTTTTTTTTTAATCTATATTGTTTGGCAATATCACAGCTAATGGAGAACGTTAGTAGAACATTCAGTATAAGGTTATAACAAGGTTAGGTTGTAACGTTTCAAAAACACTACACAAAAGCACAAGGTTCACAATTAGGAGCTAAAAAGTAAACCCCTTATGTTAATGTTGTAGAAATAAAATATAGGAACAATGTTCAGAATGTTCACATCCTAAGAAACAAATGTTTTTAGATTTGAAAGGTTTACAAAAATGTTTAATAATCAGAAGGAGTCCTGGTAAGGTGGTAAATGGCTTGAAGTATGTATATCGAGTACTTTTGTGCTGTATCATAAATTGGACAAATCATAAATTTATGAGCTAGCCAATTAGTTAGCAGGTAAAAGCTCCAAAGTGTTTCCCAGCCCAATGATTTGGTTGCCTGAAAACCTAACTGACAAGGCTAAAAATCAATGTAATAACATATGTCAAGCTTGTTAGCTAGTAAAGTGCGCTAATATAGATGAAGGGAAACAAAACATATGTATCACAAAAAGTTAGAATGTCATTGTTTTAGCTATGGGCTATAGTTTTCAATGTTTTAGCTATGGCTTACGGTGTTCAATGTATTATCTATGGACTATGGTGTTCATTGTGTTCAACTTCAACTTCACCTTTATTGTCCCTCTAGGGGAACTATTTTGCAGCAAAGTGCCAAGCCATAACCATATCAATACAAAATTTTAGTATTAATAAAAAAATTAATTGATACAAAGTTACATAAGATACAATCACCAACTTGTTACCCATAAATGATCTGTTTTCAGAGTAAGTAGAATTCAATAACCGAATGGCCACAGCCATAAAGGAGTCTTTAATTCTTTTAGTCCTACCTTTTGTACTTTAAAGCGATGGCCTGAGGGCAACAGCTAAAATTCAATGTATAAGGGATGATCCAAAGTACAAAGAATGACCTAGGCCTTCCTCAGAACTTGCATATAAAATGTCAGAAGAACAGGTTTGCTCCTCTCCAATAATTTTCCCAGCCACCTTTACAAGGCGTTGTTCCATACCTTGCCAAAAGGAAAAAGAATATTCAATAAAACTTTTATTTTGTATTACTTTTATTTTGTATTGTATTTTAACTTTGTATTTAACTTCCTTAAAAAAACAATCATTGTTGAACCTTTTTACAAACAACCATAACATTGGATTCAAAACTCAATTTGCTGTCAATCACCACTCCTAAGTACTTATAACTATCAACCAATTAAATGTCTGAGCCTTTTACTGAAGTCATCAAAGGGCTACATTGTGACTTCCTTAAGTCAATCACCATGTCCTTTGTTTTTGTAGCATTTAACTGAAGAAAGAATTGACTACATATAAATTCCTACAGATTTACTGTTTAATATCAGTATTTGTGTTTAATTTGCTACTTGTATATCTGGCTCAATAGCATGCTCGTGCTCATGTTGCACTTTGCTGATTGTTGTGTGTGTTCATGTGTTTTCAGTGGCTCAGAGTAATAGCAAACACCTGCTGTTCGGCCAACCCCTAGTGCTGCAGTCCAACTCAGATTACTGTCTCCTGCACCATTACGGATTCATCAGTGCCTACAGCAAATCCAAGCTCATGCCTCTCTGGAGCTCTTTCACTGTGGAGAAACAGGTGGGCATGAAAACACACACACACACACAAACATACAAACACAAGTATATTCAAGTATACAGTAAGTCTGATTTATAATGACACCACACTTAATGCACAAGCACACAGCTACCATGGTAATAATGTTAACTAGCTAACAGAATAATATTAGAATATTAGGTAATATATTCAACAGGTTCTGGGAAGGTTATATTACAATAATGTTCCTGCACATGATGTAATAGTTTACCTTACAAAGCGCTTCATTTTTGTAAAGTTGCGTGTAAATATTTTCTTGGCCAACTGAACTAAAACTTCCTGTCAGATTTACAAAATTGGTAAATGACAATCAACCATAAATAACCAAGGAACTTCACAGCATGGCTGATTTACATTTAGACACTCACAAAAAACATCCATAAAAGGCAAAGCTCACAGAGAGCTGAAGACAACAAAATGGCGACTAAATGGTGAAATAGTACCTCCAGTAATGTAGCTCAGCCACTGCAGTGTGCTGGTTACCATTCACACATGGACATTCTTTAATAGAGCATCATTATTTTTGTCCTGATTGAACAGCAAGCCTTATTGGTCTTCATTTATGGACTTTTTTGAGATTGTTTTCTTTCAGTTCATTAATATAAAGTGACAGAGTTTCACAAAATGTTCTTTAAAATGCGTGTAATTGAAAAAATTAGCTATTTAAACTTGACAAATAATCTGTATATAAAGTGGCACTAACCCATCACCGACAATATGATTTCAAGCTGTTCACGTTAGTTATACATGCATTTACACAAACTCAGAAGCTACCATAGGAAATGAATATTTTTTGGAACTAATTGGATTTTCATGAATACCACTTTATCTCTTTAGAAATGTTCCTGTGAACAATTTTTGAATATGTTCGTATCCAGCTTGATAAATGAGGCCCAGTAATTTTAAATGTTCTATGTTCCTGGTTAGACCAAAACTAATATTATGGAATCATTTGTGTAAACTTGCTACTACTCTAATGCAAGGTTGCAAGGTTTTATATGTGGTTTTATAAGGTTTAAAAAAAAAAAAGCAAAAAAGGTGGCTTTGTTAGTTTTTTCAAGTTAATTCATATATGTTTCTAGCTACATATTTAGCTATTCAGCACACATGTCCCTTACACATTATCCTGATATTTACCTATAGACTGTAGCAGCACTTAGAACTGGCAATTGCTACTGAACATCGAAGTGACATCATAAGTTTAATACAGAGTTTTCATGTTGTAAAACACCAAAAGATCTGGCTAGCAAGTCTACCACATTCAGCTAGCCAATGGCTGTACATGTTTCTGCAGGTTGTAAAATCTCCACAGGTTTGGGCTCATATAATTTGCAGATCATTGTCACACTGTTTTCTTTAAACTATTTAAAACTGAAGAAACATGAGAAATTGGGCCAATGATGCTAATTATTATTATTATTTTTTGTATAGCGCTTTTAACAGTGGACTTTGTCACAAAGGAGGTTTACAGGAATATATAGTAAATTCCAGATATCAATTAATATAAAAATAATATAATATAAGGTATGAATTTATCCCTAATGAGCAAGCCAGAGCCAATGATGGCAAGGAAAAACTCCCTGAGACGACATGAGGAAGAAACCTTAAGTGGAACCAGGCTCAAAAGGGAATCCATCCTCATCTGGGTGACAACAGAGAGTGAGATTATAAATCATTTCCCTTCTATGACTATATACTATATGGTCAAAAAGTGCAATTGTGTAAACAGAAACTTATGAGCTTATGAGCAAATTATGAGTATGAGCATCAGAGTGAAACTGAAGTTATTAACTGTTCAATGATGGAGTCTCCAGTGCAAAACTGTTCTAAGCAATTGCAGTCCTAAGGCTATCCAAGGACAAACATTCACAGCCAACTTTATGGTTTCTAAGTGGTACCATTCACAGTAATCACATGGTGATCTTTAGGCTGTCCATGTTGGACCATCCTCAGCAGAAGCGAATGATATTCAGGTGGCGAGAACTCCAAACAAAAGCAGGGCATCAGCATGGATCAGGCAGGTCTGGAGAGCAGAAGGAGTCAGGATCACTGGTATCTCAGGGGTAGCAAGAAAAAGGGAGGTGGAAGAGAGACAGAACAGATTATTAGGTATGATCTTGTCATAGTAATGGTTAAAGACAATGTACATTGGGTGCAGAGTGCAAGTAGGAACTTTTTCAAGACTAGATATGACAGCATAACTAAAAGGGAGAGCCAGAAGTTAACAGAGAAATGAGGGCGCCCTATGACACTCCACTTGTTCATCTGTCTGCACTGTCTCAGATATGACTAAAGCATTTGGTGCCTGAAGTGTAGACTTTTGGTTGGAAACTGCTTCATTTTGATTGGGTCTCAAAACTAAATTATTTAAAGTTTGCACATTAAAATATTGTCCATGTATTGGTTTACAGTCTTCCAGGGTCAAATGCATTATTTTTGTTTTAATGGTGTAATGGTGATTTAAAAAAAAAAAATAAATGTAGCAAAGTTAAATATTTTATTTAAAAACAAAACTCTAGTAAAAGTAAAAATATTATGATTTAATCATACTGAAAGTAACATTGCAGTGAACCACTCACTTAAGTAACAAGAGCTCGTGCAGTTCATTACTTTTTGGAAAGCCTCCAAACATTTCTTGTATTCAGCTATAAGCTGCTTACGCCTTTCTTTTGGTAGGTTCTCATATTCCTAAGTATTCAGAAATTTGATGGACTTCTTTTACTGATGGCAGATTTCAGGTTTTTTTTGTGTTTTTTTTACTGGATTCAGTTCAGAACTCATTGATGGCCAATTCCATATATTCAGTTTTTTATATTTTTAATCATTCTTTTGTTCTTTAGGATTTGTGTTTTTGTCATTGTCATCCAGGAGAGCCCATCATCCTCAAACCCCCTGGCAGCACATTTCACTCCATAATATTCTAGGAATCGTATAATTTTATGGTTCTTTTAATAATACACCTCCAGTACTAGAGGAAGCAAAGCCGCCAGATAAATTTACCAAACAATCTTTCTTTGCCTATGAAGAAAAGACTGGCCTGCATTGGCAAAGAGTTTTATTTTGGTTTCATCAATCCACAGAAGTCTTTCCCAGAAGGGTTGTGGTTTCTCTAGATAAGTCTGGGCAAACAATCATGCCTTGTTATGCTTCCAATAATGAGGTCTTGCTTGGCCTTAACCCATGAAAGTTTTTAGAGTTTAATGGGTGGCATATGGTACAGGTTAAATCACCCCTCAGATCTCATCGGAACATCTTTAAGCACTTTGGATATTTTTCCACCGTTCCCATCAGCCTTTTACCTTGTCCTATCATGTCCTGTGAGTTTCTTCACGATTTGAGTTGCTAATTTCTTAAAAAATATTGGGAACTGCTACATCAGGAATGTGAAGGTCTCTAGAGAAAGCTTTGTCATTGTGAACCTTTTATAACCTTTTATTACCTAAGACTTTTGTCTCCACCAAAGTCAGAACTGAACAGATTCCTTTTTTAACCACTAAGGCCATCGTTGGTCAAGTCTTGTCATGTGAGAACTGGTATTTTATCATAGATGAGTCTAATTTCTCTACAAATGAGAATTTAGATCTCTTCAGATCACCATTGGATCTTTGTTAGAGTTATTCATATGCTTCACAATGTAATCAACACAAATATAAAAAACAAAATCAAGAAAAGAGAGGATCTGCAATATACGATAGGACAGAAAAGGGGGAAAAATGGCAAAAAGAAGTAAAAAAAACAAAAACAAATGATTACAGTTAGATGTACAATAATGGGTAATAAAGGTAAAATGGCAGTAATATTAACTGGAATAGCAATAGTATACATCTGGAGGATTAAATGCAACATTCACTAGACAGCACGTCATAGCCAAAATATCCTTGTCAATCAGTTTTCCAAATCAAACTTCAAAACGGTTATCAATTTCATATGCAGTGATGTTAAACACACTGATGAGCTCTGTCTCTCCTTAAACCTTTACACTGCTTTTTTTTTTGTCACGAGGTGCATCTCAAATCGAAAACTCTGACCTTACATTTAAAAGTATTTACTAATCTAGAAGACTGGTATGTAAAAACAGATTTTCAGTAGGTTTGAGAGTTTTATTAAGATTCAAACACTAACTGTAATAGGAAAATGAGTTAGTATTAGTACTCAGTAATGGTCTAGAATAGTACATCAGTATGCAATTTTGACACAGTGATAGTTTGTTTAGCAGAGGTGTCAGGAACTAGTAGCGGAGGCAGATGAAAGTGCAGGCTTTTTATTAAATTAATAAGTTAAACACTGTCAGGAAAGGTAGACCGAAGTGGCTGCAAGTGCAATTAGCGTTTATTAAAGAGCTGGCAAACAAATCCAAATTGTGAGGCAAAGACATAAACAGTAAACAGACAATAGTCAACCACATAGACAGGGCAAATCCAAAAACCAGGAATCAAGCGGGATCATTCCGTCATTCCATTCATCTCGTTGTAGAAATACAATGACAACAAATGCTATCTATCTATCTATCTATCTATCTATCTATCTATCTATCTATCTATCAAAATATCAATACACAGGAAGTGAGCAAACACTGAGCGGTACTATGCAGGGTGTTGGTGTGTGTGTGTGTGTGTGTGTGTGTGTGTGCAGGTGTGACTGGTAATCAGAAGTTTGGCGACTGTGAACAGGACAGAGTTTGTGTGCTTTAGGAAGTGTAGTCTGGGGCAGCCATGTTTGTAGGCCGTGTTGTGTTCTAGGAAACTGAGTTCAATTTCGGAGTTGACACAAACAAATAACCAAAACAAGACTACAAGCATGAACATGGGCTCTAGACAACAGACAAGAAATGAACCATTATTGCACATGACAAAAGCTAGACAAATAAACACAAAGCCTACAAAACCTAAATAGGGTGCTTAACAAGGCATAAAGAGAGACAGGTTAGGGAGATTAGTGAGGCATGTGACAAACTCCTTTGACTTGCAGGGGCTGAGGAGTATTGTAGTTCCACACTACCATGACAGGACTTAGATGAACAGAGAAATTTGTCCATTATTATTGCTGAATGCCTACACTTACTGCAGTGTGTCAGGAGCGTAAAAAAAAGACTAAAATAGCATGTACACACTTCATTTGAATGTGGGCTATTTGAACGTGACTCCCAGCAATGATTTAAAATAATAGCACACAAAAATCTCTAAAAATAAATACTTTTAAAACAAAAGAGAAGATTCATAACCCCATTTGTAACCCCATTCGTAAACCAACGCTTACTTTGGGAACCTCTCATGTAGGTGATGAATGAGGCCAATTTGGCAAGTTCAAGTTTCAAGTTTATTTGTCATTTATACAAGTGTCAGTGACAATGTACACTGAAATGCTTTTTGTGAGGCTTAGGCAGTCTACAGCAGTACAATAATACAGCAGTTCACAATACAATAACAATAAAAAGTAAATAACAATAAAAAGGTTGAGGTGGAGATTTTGCTTTGAGGTAATGTAGTTGTGCGAAGAATGCAAGATTCAAAAAAGACATGATGTTTTTTTGTAGTCTTTGATATGATATGAAGGGGGATAATAGTGCAATTTTAGAGGCAATTTTTACAGTTTTGTTTTTGCAGTTTTGTTTTGGATTGAGGCAGAGGGTTTTTCCATTGCTATATACTTTGATTATCCCAGTGTGACTAATGGTGTTCTGGGATTGTAGGAAATGGTTGTCTTGGGGATTATAGGAAGACTCAGAGTTTTTCTTAATGATATTGATTTCCTGAGAGATGAGAACAGTAGGATGGAGTAGTTCAGCAGAAGGGATAATTAAATTGTTGCCAGAAGTGTTTAATGGGTTCCATCTTGCATTTATGTAGTTGGCTGGTGTATTTTATGTTCAATATATACAGATTAAGGGTTTCCCATAAAGCCCATTTTAATCTTTGTTTGCGTTGTGTTGTGTGTTCTGTGTATTATTTTGTACAAGTTGTAGACTGGTGTTATTGGTAATGAAAAAAAAAAGTTCTATGAGATCTGTAGCCGGAAATGAGCCCTGGGAGTAACTGACAAGTCTTCTTCCCATTTTTGATGGTATGGAGTCTACAGGATGTAATTCTATATATTTTTGGATAGGAGTTAGGGGCAATCTCAGCATTATGGATGTGACATTTGCACCCACATTGGCTAAAAACATGTCTCACAGGACAAGACAAGCTGAGGATCAAAGTTGAATATGTTGTCATTTAACCTCTAGAGGACAATGCAGACAAAAATTAGAAACCTGTGTATTGCTTTACACAAAGCAATTTATCAGTGGTTTGGATGTGACATCAAACAGACAATCTTTTGTGGTAGACTACACATTTTCTACAGAATCTGTGAATCTGAAAGACCATCACAGAAAGAATCATATGAAATCATATGAACATGAAAGATTAGAATGAATACAAAAAGTATAGGGGATTTGGGAATACACCATTAAGAAAAAAAATACTGTTATGGATGTGACTTTTTTCACATTATGGATATGAACCAGTAGTCCATATATTTGATGTATAAATGTTGCAATTTTCTCTATAATTAAACTAGAGAAGTAATTAGTGAACTATAAGTGAAAGACAAGAGTGAACATTTTAAAAGTAGTTTTTAGTCTTTATTGTTCTATGGTAAGGTTTCCATTTGTGTGGAATTCCCCTTATAGTAATGAGGTATGACACTAATGTTGGTCAAGTATAGTTCCTTTTGTGATTGATTTTTGAACCTATGGTGGATCTGAGTTGTAGGGATTTTCTAAACTGTTTACTCTTGATTCTGGGTCATATATTAGAATGTTATGAATGTGTTGTTCTAGAAGATCTGTTTAAGATGTGTAATGCATTTTTCTACCCAGTTTGCTATTTTTGTGGTGAGTGTGAAGAGTTTGAGAATTGAGTATAAAATATAATCAAACTAGCTTGAATTGCTCGAAACTGTTGCCATAGTAACGTTATTTTTTATGCTATTTCCACACATTTCCATTTTTAACAGTTTATTATTTAATTCTGTGCTGCCTTGTATCAAACAAATAAGTGTATATGTAGACCATCGTAAATGTCTGTTTTCATATGAATGAAAAGTAAGAAGTTGACCAACAGTGTTGAGCAGAACTGTCAAAACCAATAGCTTTGCTGAAGATAAATATTAATTTATTTATTAATTCATCTTCAGTAAGCACTTTATCCTGGTCAAGGTTGTGGTGAATATGGAGCTTATCCTGGGAACAGTAGGCACAAGACAGAGACACACATTCACAAGCTAGGGGCAATTTAGCATAGCCAATAGCCAACCAGCCTATTTGTGGGAAGCTAGAGGAAATGAGAGAAAACCCACGCAAAACCACTGGGTCAATATGCAAAACTTGACATAGATGGTAGCCTGACTTCAGGACCAAACTGGGGACCCTGGAGCAACACCACCATGCCAACACTGAACATAAATATTACATGACATATTTCAGCATTCTATAATCACGAACTGCTCAAACGTACGTGATGTAGTAATGTAAATATAGTGTAAATGTGTATGTTGCCCCCTGCAGGCCGGAGGTGATTCTGGCTCTTTGCCCGCAGTGATACCAGACTGTCTGAGAGCTGATGTGAGAATCCAAGCCGATCGGAGTCCTACATGTAACCAGTACAACAGCAGCACAAATGTTACATATGCCTTCCTCTATCCACCCAGTATGTACTGCATCCACACATACACGTGTGCACACACACACACACAAACACACACACACACACACACACAAACCGGATGGGTTTCGCCAACTCTCCAATCCATGCCAGTGCTCAGATGACCAGCAGTTGGTGTTGCTGTTCTCCTAATATACCCATCTGAGCGTCCCATCACTGTAGAAAACATTAACAATCATACTTCACTTGCATATCATACTTGGCTGCATTAGGATGTGAAAATTAATGCCTTCTACTGCGAGGGTTCAGGGTGTGTTACTGGAACCATTTGGCATTTTTTTACAATATTCTTCATAATCACTAACAGTGTACCAGAACCCCAGAGGTCAATAAAATGTATGCAGATTATACTAAAACTGAGAAATAATTTGACCAGAAAGGTAAGCAAATGCTTTATTATCAAGTTTCCAACTGAGAGATTATAATTGAATAATGATTTGGTGAAAAAAGAAAGGGAGAAAGAAAGAAAAATTCTGGACACAAAAATGTGGAAAAAACAAACAAACAAACAAAAAAACAGGACTACTAGCCTGAGAAGAAAATGAGTGCTTTTAAAAACAATAATGTGCCAATAAAAAGACTCAGTGTCTCAAAATCTTAGATGATCACTTGGTCTTAGGATGTTCTTTTCTGGAGATTTCTTGAGACAGAAGAATGGAGAAAACTGGACAGTATTCTTTAGTTTTGCTTAAAGTCAGAAGTTTTTTCTGATAAGGCCAAATGTAACAAAATGCAACAGCAGCTTTTTGCTAAAAAAAAAAAAAAATGCAATTAAAAGCATTTTTAAAAAAGCATGTTTACTATAATTAAAATCATTTTGAATGTAATTAAAAGCATTCTCAATCAGGAATTATTATACAATTATTAACTCAGTTTGACAGAAAGAAACAGCTGGTAGCAAAATTGCAAACATTTTTAAAACCACTTCCCTTGTGTGTGCTTGCATAAAATATTAGTGCTAAATATTAATAGGCTACTGTGTATTTCCTTGAATATCTGGTTATGAATGCAGTGTATTGTTGTCTATAAAGGACTTAACAGCTGATAGTGTCTCAGGTAGTCTACTCCTCTCTGTGTTAACACCCTTTCTGTTTTCAGTCATGAAGCAGTCAGGTTTTTGGTTTTATTAAAACCCAATTTAGCAAACAAACAAAGGGCTAATTGTCTGCAATTGACCTAATGAGATGGTTGGATGAGGATCATAGGAGCATGACACAATGATTTAGCTTAATTTGTATTAGGGCTAAATTATGGAAGCTTGAGACTTCCATGTACTCTAGAGTGTACACCAAAAGATGCACAATATAATTAAATAAAATGCCTCAGTTAGTTTTGAAGTAACAGTAAATTGCACTTTTAACAATAAACCATACAGAAATCTTGAAAGAACTCAGATTCAAAGGGAAGAAATCCTCTATTTGGTAGCACCAGATAGTGAGATTCGAAATCATTACAGTATAAAGGTGTAGAAGAATAAAGACAAACAGTACAGAGTGTGTTTATAGGTTGTTCAGTATGACCTGATTGTGAATAAGCATCCTGGCATGAGCCCAACACCGTGTTTATAATTACAGTTGCAGTTAATCTAAAGGATATTACTATACTTAATAGAATAGAATAACGTCTGTGGAGTGCTTATTTGTGTGTGTGTTTGTTGCAGATCTTAACAGCACAGTAGAAGAGCAGTATGATGGTCTGACTTTAAGTAATGTGGTTCCCATGTACCCAGCATTTAAGAGTGAGTTCATACATCTTTAGCATACTTAAAAACATGTATTAAGTGATTCATTTACACAGATTGGATGTGTGTGTGTGTGTGTGTGTGTGTGTGTGTGTGTATGTGTGTGTGTATTCTGGTGTATTCTGCAGGAGTGTGGCAGTATTTCCACAATGTTTTGCTGCTGAAGTATTCCTTGCAGTATAACGGCATAAATGTGGTGACAGGACCTGCGTTTGATTATAACTTCGATGGCCAGTTTGACACTGCAGACCAAATCGAGCAGTATGTTTTATTATATGTGTTTATAATATTGTGTTTTGACTCACGCATGATCCGAGCTGAGTAATAAGATATCTGTATACAGAGTTAATTTAAAAGCTAGTTTAGATTTAATTTTAATCTTAGTCTATTGATAAAACTAATTCAGAGAGCATTGTCTCTTGACAAAATAGGCTCAAGTGCTTAGACCTGTGATGTCATACTTGCAAATCAACAACCTGGTAAGAGGACCAATCTACAGAAACTGTAGGCTACAACAACTTAGTTAAGGGTAGTGATGAACACCATCTTGGTTATTATCAATGTTGCCAAATAATGTTGACATTGTTGCTAGATTTTGTGCCCATTAATGACTTTAAAAAAAAGAGAGACTAACAACAAAAAGTTTTTGAGCAGACGTTAGACACTGTCCTGCACCTAATACTGCTCACATGACAGCTGCTGGTTTAAACTCTCTTCTTAGCTATATCTCTGTGACACCCTGGTGGATATGGAGGGATATGAGGGTATGGGAAGCAGAGCCTGACTTTTTCTTTTTATCACTTTCTTTTTTAATTGGAGTTCTTTTCAGGGCTTCACTCACAAACATAAAGTAATAAAAAAAATAAGTAATAAAAGAAACACAAGCACACATGATTCTGCTCTCCTGCAGCTTGATGTAGATCTATCGGGTCCCCTTCCTTCACTTTGAGACAATAAATAGACCCGCATTAAACACATGCAGGTGTTAAGCTCATTCATTGAATTACTCACTCCTTCAGACCACTGCCACATACCCCCATCACCCTACCCCCAGTTGAGACATCCGGCCTGCTGCCGATGCCCCTCCTGGCAAGAGATGAAATCCACCACAGCCATCTGTGCCCCTGGCCTGTGCACCACTGTTAAGTGCTAGATACCAATGAGCGAGCCACATATTAGCGTCTTTCATTGTGGTGGAGTCACTAGAGCTCTCTTGGGTACCAGTACGATGGTGCTGGACCAGTCACCGTGGGATTACACCCATGTCAAACATAGCCCCAGGAACCTCACAAACCACCTCTTTCTTGGGTTTGGGTAAATGGAAGGGATGGCTGCATACAACCAACCCCTGGTTGGTATTCTTTGAGATTACTGAGATCAGGCCAGGGCAAAAACACATCAGAAAATTCTGGTTGCAATTGGGCACCTTCTGTTTTCTGGTACAGTGAGAGGTGGGATCCACTGGGGACCAGGGGGAACATTTTTCAAGTTCACCTCAAATTATCATTGCTAGACCCACAGGGACAGCCTCTCTCCATGGTTTTAGGAGGTTGGGGTGATATATTTGTAATACATCACCTTGACTGTTTGCCTGATCTCGTAGTCAACTTCACCAACTTGCCATGTGACCTTGAAGGGCCCTTGCCACTTTGTGAGTAATTTGGAACTCAACAAGGGTAACAATACAGGCACTTTATCTCCTGGTGAAAGCTCATGTAGCCAAGCATCCCTATTATACAGCCAGGATTGACATTCATGAGCCTGTAACTAATTCTCCTGTGTTAGTTCACCCAGTGTGTGGAGTTTTACTCTCTGGTCAAGAACGTACTGAATTTCATATTTGCTGTTTAAATGTCCCTCCTCTCAAATTTCACATAAGATGTATAACATTCTGCGGGGCTTGCGCCCATATAGTAATTCAAATGAGGACCCTGTGGAGGCTTGTGGTACCTCGCATACTGCAAATAATAGAAGTTCGAGACACTTAACTCAGTTCAGAGCATCTTGGTGCACAAACTTACAAATCATATTTTTATGCATTTGATTAAATCCCTGTTTGATTAAATCTGTTTGCAGATTGTAAAAATTGGTATGAATTGATTTAATCCCCAATAATTCATACAGTTTGTGAAGTGTACATGACATAAACATAGTGATCGGTCAGAATCTCTGTCAGCGTTACAACTGGGAATATTATTCTTAAGAGTGGCTCCGCAACACTGCATGCTGAGATGTTCTGTAAAGGCACAGGAATGCTTTTCAGTGCTTTGCTCACCAACTCAACACAATTAGTCTCTCCTTCTCCTGGACTCCACTCTCCATTAACATGCTTCCACCACCGCAATCTACAAGCAATAAAAGTGACTTATTCCATTGGTATCTGTTTCCTACTCACCTTTCACTCCTACTCTCTTTCACTGCTTCATTTTGTCTGCGTTTTTAACAGAAGGTATAGTATTTCATAAATATGTAAAAGGTTAGTTTGTGGTGCCATGACCAAAAGATTATTTTCCAGTCTGATAAACCTCTATTCTATTGTATTTTTTGATACTCTAAGAGTCTTCAGAAAATTATCCTTCTTCATATATACACTATCACCCATAACATTAAAACCACTGACAGGTGACGTGAATAATATTGATTATCTTGTTACAGTGGCACTGTCAAGGGGCGGGATATATTAGGCAGCAAGTGAACAGTCAGTTCTTGAAGTTGGTGTGTTGGAAGCAGGAAAAATGGGCAAGTGTAAGGTCTTTTGGAGGGTGTTCCCGGTATGCAGTGATTAATACCTATCAAAAATGGTCCAAGGAAGAGAGTGAAGGCTAGCCCATCTAGGCCAATCCCACAGAAGAGCTACTGTAGCAGAAATTGCTGAAAAAATTAATGCTGGCTATGACAGAAAGATGCCAGAACACACAGTGCGTCGCAGCTTGCTGTGTATGCAACTTACAGGACTTAAAGGATCTGGTGCTAACATCTTGGTGCCAGATACCATAGCACACCTTCAGAGGTCTTGTGGAGTCCATGCCTTGATGGGTCAGAGCTGTTTTGGCAGCACAATTTTTTTTTAAATGCATTATTGGTTAGGTCTATATTTTGGGTTAGAGCCATGGCAGTCATATATATTGTACTATAAGTGTGTGTGTGTGTGTGTGTGTGTGTGTGTGTGTGTATGTGTGTAGGTTTGTTACAGGCACTCATATCCCCATCCCCACTCATTACTTTGCCATCTTGACGAGCTGCTTGGACTCAAATCAGACAGTGAACGAGTGTCAGGGAGAATTACACACAGTGTCGTTTCTGATGCCACACCGACCTGACAATTCTGAGAGCTGCATGGTGAGCATGTATACACACACACACACACACACACACACACACACACACACACACACACACACACACACACACACACACACTAAATGAGAAAATCAAACATTGTTGATGTCACTTTCTTCTTCTTGGTGACAGAACGAGTTTTATCTAGTTCCTCACATTATTCTTCTGTTTAATGGCATTTCCTGATTTTCTTAACAGGCAGACAAACACACTGACATACTGATACAGACATACAGAGAGACAGAGACAGAGTCACACAGACAGACAGAGACACAAACACAGAAGCAGACAGACAGACATACACACACACACACACCGATAGATAGATAGACAGACAAACAAAGAACCACACAGAAAGACACACAGGCAGATAGACAAAGAGACACAGACAGACACACATACAGGCACCCACACAGAGACACACAGACAGATACACATACAGGCAACAACACAGAGACACACAGACAGATACACAGACGGACACATTGACACATACAGACAAAGAGACATATACAGACAGACACGTAGATAGTCAGAGCCTCGGAGAAAGACACAGGGACAGGCACACAAATAGGCAGACACACAGAGACATGCAGCCAGACAGACACAGACAGAGGCACAGACACAGACAAACAAAGAGACAGACACACAGAAAGACACACAGCCAGACAGACACACATATAGGCAGAGACACACTGACAGAGACACACACAGGCAGATGCACAGACAGACAAAGAGACAGACACACAGATGGACAGAGCCATCCAGGGAGACACACAGATAGACAGAGCAAGACACACAGAGACACACAGATAGGCAGACACACACAGACAGACACACATTTTTGTCATTATGCACCTCAGGCTTTAATGAATAATGCTGGCAGAATATCAATATCATTAGTGTTGTACTTAGAATGACAAATGTGGCCAGAATATTTATCAAATCTGTTCCCTCAGGATGTGTGCACCATATACCCCACCCTCTCATCATTCATATCATCACGTAGCAGGGGTGTGTGTGTGTGTGCATGCTTGAGTGTGTACGTGCGTATGTGTGTGTATGCTTGTGTTGGTAGTACTGTTCCAGAGTCATATGATGCTGTACAGAGTTCCACGGTATTGGCACACACCTCAGAAGGTGAAATCCACCCAGAGGCATTGTGTGTGTTAATACCGATTAGAAAACTAAACCATTTGTCCATCATCCAGGTGGATGCGTGTCATAATAGGAGTGTGATTTCAAATACCAAAGAAGTGATCACATATTCCTTATCAGTTCACTGTTTATTCAAATTAAAAATAGGAGTATCAGTAGATTTTCACCGTACAAGCTTGAATGTTATAGAGGTGGAAACTCTCTTGCTATTGATTTCACATGTTCTAAACCTGTTTTTTTATGAGGCACCAAATGTAAAAAGTTGAATAATCTTTTCTCTCTCACTTTTTTGAGGCCATTCTGATACATTTAGATAGCAACTCATGTCAAATAATCATTTTATGTTTCAATGTAAATATTACATGTAAATGTTAAAAATAAGTGGTAAAAAAATATAAAATGCTAAATTATAAATATAACTGTTAAATATAAATGTAAAAATTAAGTATAAATATAAATCTTAAATGTAAATGTAGAACTAAAAAGATTCTTTTATATGCTAATGTTTCATTCATATGCCCGCACTCTCAGAATGTGTATCATGGGAAATCACAGCGTCGGGAGGGTTGCCAGGTTTACACCATACTCTGGAACAAAGTTGAAGATGAGAAAAGCAAGTCCACTTATGGCATATTGGGGCTGATTTAAAAACACCAAGATCTTGTTTTAAAGCAAATAATCAGAAAAAATCAAACCTATTTCTCCCAACATATGCTGTGGCAAAGGGAAAATTTAACTGCAGACAGTGTAGACCTATCTAAAATGTCAAGAACCATTTCTGTTTCCTACAGAAGTAAATAGTAAATAGTGTGCCTAGACAAAAGAGACAAAGCAGGGCTATTGCATGAATATACATGAAGTGCAAGGTCTTCACCAATCACCTAATCACTAGAAGAGAGCTGAAAGACCCCTTTACAGTTCCAAAACAAAGCCTTTTGATGGCTTAGTGCCCTGGAACAATATGAAGGAAGATCATATTCTTCAACAAAAAACATGATCTTCATCACAACGAAGTATAACAACCCAACAATCCTCCCAATATTCCAGTGAATGGGCTTTTCCACAGAAACCCATTCTTCATCATAACACACTGTAATAAAGCACTTTATCTAATCAGTATTTTAAACAAAGCATTCAGGCATTTGCAAACATTACCAAGTTAGACACAAATAATGTACTTCTCATGAAAATGTCTGTATAATTACCAGCTGTTTAAATGCACCAGACCTGTACATGTAAAGAAAGTGCAGTTCAGTAGGAAGGAAATTCAGTATTCTAAACAATATGTGCACAATTCCATACAGTACTGAGGTAGACATAAATAATTCTTTAATCACAAAAATGCCTGTACCATTTCTAAAAACTTTACCAACTTACATGTGTAAGGAATGTGCATACAGGCAATATCCAAAGAGTTTATGAGAAAACAAAATGGGGAAATTCAGTATTCTAAACAAAATGTGTGCTTTTTCAAATGTTCCTGAGATGGACATAGATAAAAACATTACAGAACTTGTACATCATACTTGTTTCTGACTGGTTGGCAAGTGGGCTTTATTTCATTACATTCTTCGAGAAAAGGTATTACAGTGTACTTTTGCATGCCACTGGGATGGGACCATAGAGTTAAGTCAAGTCAAGTCAAGTCAAGTGGAGTTTATTGTCATTTCAGCCATATACAAGTACATAGTGAAACGAAACACCGTTTCTCCAGGACCAAGGTGCTACATAAGACAAACACAGAACAACACAGAACTACAGGGACTACATAAATTATATGTATAGTGCACAAGTGCAAACATGTGCAGACAGCACAAGACAGAACAAGACAGTACAATGACTACAACGCCGACCAGTACGCAGTTCTGTTTAAAAGTGACCTAGTGACAATAGTGCAAATATTACAGAGTTTGATATAAATAGCTGAAGTAGTGTAAACATAATGGTATTATATTATGTGTAAACATAAAATATAGAAAAAGAGTGTGCTGGTCACGTGATCATATTCTTTTGTGGAGAACCTGTGCCAATACCAATAACAGGAATTGTCTGCAGTTGTGAAGTGAGCAGTGATCAAGTAGTTCCAGATCGCAACGACTGACGTTCACAATGTTATATCCATTAAAAAGAGCTCTTCAGTAGCTTTCAAACAAAACCAGCCCTGTGATCTACAGTGCCTGAGAGAGGCTGCAGAAGTCTGGCATTCTAGCTAACTTTGAACTCTATTTCCAGCTAAAATAACACCTCAGGCACAGCCACAGCTCATTATGCTTCTATAATTTTCAAAGTCCCCAGTTCGTAGACTTTCTTCTATTGAATTGCTCAAATTTTTTGGAGAACCAGACTGCGGGAGCCTGGCTGCAATGGCCGACCTCTTCCAGGGCTTGCACTCTTGCCTCGCCTTCATTTTAAATAAATCATTGTGGACTAGTATTCAGCAGTAGCAATTACTAATGCTAGTTTGAAGATGTTATAATACAGTCATGTAGAGCCAAAAAATATGCATATAGCTTTTTGTATGTAGTTTGTACACTGCCATAATGGCATATGTTATTGTTTCCTGTTTTGGATGCCATATTGGTAACTCAGTGACAGCATGAATTCAATTCAATTCAATTTAATTCAAATTTATTTATATAGTGCTTTTAACAGTGCACATTGTCGCAAAGTAGCTTTACAAAAATTCAGATATGGATTTAGATTTAGATCCATAAATAACAAGTCAGAGGTGACTGGGGCAATGAAAAACTAAAACATAAAGAAAGAACCTAGAGTCAAAACAGAACCTATTCTCTTCTGGGTGTGTTGAAAGGATCATCTTACACACATATATAGTATCCATTTGAAGTTATCTACTGTACAATGAATAAAACTTGGTATCTGTGAGGTACAATCCACAGCAATCTCCAGCAATCTCATGGCAAACTTTAGGCTGCGAGTGATTCTCAGGTGTACAACATCAGAATGGGCCAGACAGGGCCTGAGAGCAAAAGGAGTCTGGATCACCAGTATCTCATCAGCCAGCTGGAGTAATGTGTAGTGAGAGTGAGAGAGAGAGAGAGAAAAACACAGAATGTTTGGCATGCCCAACAAAGGGAATGAGTAAATCTGGAATGGATGTTCAAAGAGCACATATGGATTTGATGGTCGGGTGTCCACAAACCTTTGGCAATATAGTGTATTACTAACGATGTAAGAAGAATGACTTGTACGATAGACAACTGAACTGAATGAATTGTATAACAGACAACTGCGCAAGTGCACCATCCTTATCTTTTACCTCTGTGGGTGGGACCTACACAGGACTTCTTTTCTACCTTTAATAAGTTTCCCAATTAAAATTCCCAATACTTCCTAGGTTGTTAATTAATAGTTATATGGTCAACACATGGTTAGTGTTAAATTAACCACAGCCTCACTTGCATGCAGAGCAACCAGGATGAGTCAAATTGGGTGGAGGACTTGCTTTGGTTCCACCAGTCACGGGTCAGAGACGTTGAATGGATCACGGGATTGGATTTCTTTGAGAAAAGCGGCCGACCATTCCCTGAGATTCTGCGGATAAAGACCCGCCCCACAGCTGCCATTCACCGGAATCAGTGATTTATTTCATTATTTATATAGTCATGAAATAGCTCATGAAATATAGACTTTAGTGATTAAAGGAACTAAAATACTCACCAGCTCCGTGTGAGTCAGTGAACACAAGCTCCATGTTTGTTTATTGGTCATGCTTTATTAATCAGACTATTTTTCAAGTTTTTTATCATTATCTAATCATTTTATGCTATCTGAGTAAATACCAACATGGCTTTCTGGCCCTTACTTGGAAATGTGTGGAAACGAGTTCCATTGTAAATCTGCTGCTTATGTTATCTGTTTACGTTATCTAACATTTATATATACAGTCATGTGAAAAAATTAGGACACCCCATTAAATATTCAGTTCTTTATTAAGAAATGTCAACATGTCAATTTCTGATCTTGTTTTAATTTGTACCAGTAGATTAAAGTGATGTAATTGCATGTAAACAACAAAAAATCACTTTGTTTTCACTTATTAAGCAAAAGGAAAAAAATGAGTATTTCAGCTGAGGAAAAAGTTAGGACACCCTATGTCCTAATAGCTAGTGTTTCCCCCTTTGGCTGAAATAACCTCAGTGAAATGTTTCTTGTAGCCATCTACCAGTTTCTGACATCGACTGGAAGAAAGTTTCCCAAACTCCTCAATGCAGAATTCTTTCAGCTGTGTGATGTTTTAAGGGGTTTCTTGCATGCACAGTCCATTTCAATCACTTTCCTGTCCACTGACACAAAGTACACATAAGCAGTAGAAAAATACAGAGAAGATTTTAACAAATTTAACAAAGGGGGGAAAAAAAGGAAATTTGTTGTGACCAATGAGAGTTTGGACCCGAAAGCAGAACACAGACTCAGAGATAGAGGGTTAAAATGGGTTTATTGAAGAGTAAAAGAAAGTAGAGAGCAATGCAACTTGGTGCAGGTGTCAAGGCCAGGGCTCGAACTCTAGTCAATACAGTGAAAGTCAGACGCATGACCCATGAGCCATAGGGAAGGGGAGGTGAGGTGGAGTGCGAGTCTGGTGCTCAGCTCCCAAACCACAGGGACAGTGGGATGAGCCCAGGAGCAGCGGAGTGCAAGCGTGGCTAGTGTAGCTGCCAAGGCCGGGGCTCAAACTCAGATTGGTAGTGTAAGAGTAGATACTCAGTCCATGAGTCAAAGGAGAGGTGAAGCAGGGCTGGGCATGGCGGAGTCCAGGCAGGCAGGCCAATGGGGTGAGAAGTGCTGGAAGTGCGGTACCTGGAAAGATCTGACGATGAGTGACTGGACTTCAATCAGGAAGAGGCGCAAAGGGGAGCTCCATGCCCAGGGACACACGTGAACACACACACACAAACAGGAAAACACAAGGGAACAGGGAAACAAAAAGGATCCTGGGCCTGGTCCATGACAAAATTACGAAGAAATATTGAAAATTTCTCTCACCTTTAATTCCACATTAAAGATTTTTCTCAGTACTGATTCTGGAAGCAAAGAATCTCCACAGCTCAGGATAACGAACAAGATTAACGGATGGGATGGAACTTGGAAACTTCCTGAACTGTCTCGACAGTTCGACTGCATTTGGGGTAATTTTTTTGCACTAAACTATTCCACTAAACTTATAGACATGTTGTGCTGTGAGGGTTGTTGTCAAAATGGTGTTATTGTAAAACATTTAATTTTGGCCTGCAGTCAAAACTGGGCATGTCCTCGTTCTAACCCTCCAACTCTTCATTCTTAATAATTTTCTACAGAATTAATGACCAATGTAATCTGTCAGAATATCTCTGGGACTGCTGGCTTTTACTGGAATTTATGTAGACAGTGACAAGACATGGAAATTACTGTGAAATTCAGCAATGCATAGAATACACAAAATAAATGCAATATTTCATGCTGCCTTGTTACACGTTTTGCTCATACACACAGTGCACCAACAATCTAGAAAATATTACCATTAAATATTTGTCAACCTCCCTCAATTACATTTATTTATTTATTTATTTATTTATTTATTATTTTGCCAGTGTTTCTACATTATTTTAACAATTGATTTATGAATGTATTATTTTTCTGATTATGCTAATATACTATTTTTACTACTATATACAGAAAAATATGCATACAGGATGATGTTTTGGCTCACTTTTTATGATCTCTATATTTATTACTGAACTTAAAGCTTCCCGGGAAACTTGTAGGTGAACTTTTTCACCTGAAACTTCTTTATCTGTGTGAAGTTGGGCAAGAACACAAGCCTGCATTTCTACATCCATGCTCTGAGGAGTTTAAATCTTTACACCATGTTCTCTTGCCTACTATTGCGTCATTTTCTATCTAACATTCTGGTCTAACACTGTGTGCTCATATTTCAAATCCATACACCTTTCACCTCAGCACCTCATCCAAGAACACTATTTAGACTGCAAATCCACTACACCATCCACTTCATTCAAAGGACAACATTTATACTCCAAACACCCATTTATGATTTATTTACAGAGCTGCTGCTCCATATAGCCCACACAGACCACATGCTGTGCACAGGGCAGTATATCTCTCCTGGCCTCGCCAAAATTGAGCATTTGATTAATAAAAAAAAAAAAATTGGCCTGCATTGCTTTCACATCTAAATGTGAATGTGACCATCAAATCTTCCATGTCTGTAGTGTGGAAAGATTCTGTCTGGATGGTTAGAATCCTTTTGAGCCAGAACAGCCCCTGTCTCCTTTCACACAATAGAAGTCTTGAGTGAACCAGAGAACCATGGATGTTGCGCAAGTTGTTCTCTCTGTGGAAGAAAAGAAACACTGTAGATGTGGAAGATTTGATTGTCACATTCACATTTACATGTGAAAGCAATGCATGATATTAGATGAGCAAATCCTATTACTCATATGATTGAGAGTAAGAGAATTACGCTACCTGTTTGGCCTAGTGTTCACACACAGAATATTTTCCAACACTCGACTCTGGGGCCACAAGGAAATTCATGGATGAGAAAGTAGTTGAAATGTATATCCTCCTCGTTCCCCTCAAAAGCTTGGTGACCATACAGCCACTAGAAGGATTGGAGTTAGGAGGAGGCAAAGTCACACAGTGCACTGTCCCTCTATTAATGCACCATGGGGTCTACACACAGAGACTATGACATTTAAGATCTTCAAGTCACCTCAAAATCAGCCTGGGCTTTCATTGGTGCACATGACAGAAGACCTCTCCAAGAAGGCCCGGCAGTGCCTCCACTTCCTGCGGAGGCTAAAGAGAGCCAAACTCCACCCTCCCATCTTCATCTCCTTCTACAGAGGGACAGTAGAGAGCATCCTGAACAGTTGCCTCACCGTGTGGTACGGGAACTACAGTTTCCAACCGGAAGACACTTCAGTGAATTGTGAGGACAGCAAAAAAGGTCATCGGAGTCTCTTTACCCATCTTCAACACCTCCGCCACCTCCGCCACCAGTATTGCGGTACAGGAGCATCCGTGCCACCACCAGCAGACTCCAAAACAGTGTCTTCCCTGAGGCAACACCCTGCTGCCTCCCAACGCTCACCTGGGCTAGTCAAACACCTAACCCAGTATGACTCAAAAACATTGCACACCGCACTTTACAATGCCGCATTAGATACTTTATAGAACTTGGTTTTCCTGCCGATATTGCTGCTATACTAATTGCTGCTACACCACTCAATAGTTTACAGTTACAGCCCATGTTCTGTGTGTTTTTGTTCTGTGTTTACTGTCCTGCACCCATCTTACACTTGTCTATTTGCACTTCATGTAGTTTAATGTTTAATGTGTAATGTTATGTGCTGCACCACGTTCCTGGAGAAACGACATTTCATTTATGAATTTATGTTCATGTATGGTATGAAAATGGACACATGCAGACACTCAATTCCTTAAGGCCAAACATGGCCCGCTGACTTGTTTTATTTGGTGCTCTAGCAAAAAGTAATACTAAAAAGGCCCAGCGTACACTACTACTCAACATTTTCATTCTATCTAGAATTCCCACCAGACTAGTAGCTTAGCAGCTACCCACATGTGCCACTATTCAGCACACATGGACTCGCATCTGCTATGTTTGATGCAAGTCACCCATATCACCATATTGATGGAGCATAGAGACAAGAGAGATGAGGGAATAAGGGCATGTTCTTTGCAGCAACAAGCCAATATGAGTTTATAAATTGGTTTCTTAACAATATATATTTTTAATATTTGGGGGGAAAAACATGAATCATTTTAATTAATGCTATCACTCAGGCCTAATAGTCCATAAAGTTAAATAGTTTCCGTTAGCCAATTGTTTTTACTAAAAAGTCTGATTTTATTTTCAGAGCCGGTTATTAGTGTCAATCGATAGAATAGATAATATGATAAAATTATCCCATCTTTTCCAACATCTTTTAGTTGTTTTCCCTGTGCCCTCCCTGTTCAAATCCTCACATCTCACCTTGTCAAAGTCAAAGTCAAAGTCTGCTTTATTGTCAATTCTGCCACAC
>CM040983.1:5274825-5285597 GCA_022985145.1 Pangasius djambal | reverse complement strand
TAAGTGTAAGATTTTCAGAATAGTGGGTGTGATACTTAGATGCGTGTTTGTAATTGTTGGAAATGTGTGTAATGTTTGGGGAAATGTGTGTAACCAATTGGGAATACTGTAATAGCATGCCGCCTATGGTAATAGATTATCTATGGCAATGTACAACTTTGGCAAACCAATTTCCTGAGTTCGTGTACAGTTTGGTTTGGGAAGCAGCCAGCATCAGGAGGTGAAGTAGTCTTTATCAGTCCTTATGGTTCCAGATAGCTCTTTGCATCTGAACCAGTCAGTGATGCACCCCGTGCTGATATGGGCCTGAAGTGTTTATTACACAAATAAAATAGAGCCAGGTGGTTTCGCAACACATAGACGTCATAGATTGTGGAGAACAAAAATAGTTTTGGGCTCATGCACAAGCATTTGGGAAAAAGATATCATTTCTATATCGCATTAGCCAAGTGCTATCAATGAAACCATGCTGAGTGCTCTGTCTAAATAGAAATATAAGCCTTTAAAGCTATAAATATAACACTATATATAACACTATTTTGTACAAGGGCTTGGATTGTTGTTGGAATGTATCGGCTAATATGAACACCCCAATGAATTTCATAAACTGGTGTCTATGTCTTTGAGCACAATCACAGGTACACAGAGAGTACAATATTAATCTCATATTTACACTTGTATAAACCCCAAGCATGATAAGCACTTTTGGGGCTCACTTTCCATCAACATTGTTTTTATTATGGATTGAGATTACATTATTATTCACAATTTTACATTAATGCCACTGTATTAATGCTATTGACAGACACTACAATTAAAGTGGGGCAATTGGGTAATTCCAGTGACTCAGCTAGATTCTGAAAGCTGTTTACAGCAACAGAACCTGATCACACATACTATTACATGAGACAGCCAGCTGATTTGTAGGTGACTAGGCTGTCGTGTGCTAACAAACAAAGAGAAGTTTTAAACTGAAAGAAGTAACATCAGATGTTTTGGACTGTCTGCCCCAAGCTGGGGATTTCATGAACACACACCCAGATATTCTAGGCCTGTGAATGGGTTATCGTCCTGACAGAACATACCAGCTATGTATCAAAATAAAATGTCGATACAGGCTTCAGTTAATGTTCACTTCAAACATCAGAATGAAAAAAAACATGCGATCTCTATGACTTTAACTGTAGCTTGTATGTTGTTACCAGATAGGCTGGTTTGAGTATTTCAGAAACTGGTGATTTCGTGGGATTTTCACACAAAATAGTCTCTAGAGTTTACACAGATTTGTGCAAAAAACAAAAACACATCGCGTGAACAACAGTTCTGTGGGTGGAAACGCCTTGTTGATAAGAGAGGTCAGAGGAAAATGGGCACACTGGTTCAAGCTGACAGGAAGGATATAATAACTAACATAAGCACTCTTTACAACCATGGTGAGCAGAAAAGCTTTTCAGCAGTCCAGTTTCAGTAAGCCTATGTCCATGATAGCCTCAGATTCCTGTTTTTGGCTGCCAGGAGTGGAACCTGATGTGGTCTTCTGCTGTTGTAGCCCATCCACCTCAAGGTTTGAAGTGTTGTGTTATGTGATGCTTTTCTGCTCACCATGGTTGTAAAGAGTGCTTATTTGAGTTACTATAGACTTCCTTTCTCTCTATATACATTAAATTATTAATATATAATTCAATAATAATATTTAATATTTTAATTTAATAATAATTATATAATATTATAATATATAATATGATAATAAATGAGTGATAATATGATAATAATATGATAAACAGGTGCTAAATCTTCTGCCATTTCAAATTAAGGCTCTGTGCAGATATACTGGCCTGTCCTCCATTTTTGCGTTGGGGTTGCGTTGGCTTGCTTTCTTTACCAGGTAGTCATACCTTTATAGAGAGTTATTATTCAGTTTGTTAATGTAGGAACAACCCCAGACATTTCCTGCAGGTCTTGTTTAACTGATTAGTGTGAGGATAGCCAAACAGTCCTGAAGGTCTTCATCAGCAGGATGGTACATGCCAGCTTCACTATCAACACTATGAATATGAGTCACACCAATGACATTTAACTATAATAAGAGAAATGTGATTGATATATATATATATATATATTGTAGTCATTGTACTGTCTTGTTCTGTCTTGTGCTGTCTACACATGTTTGCACTTGTGCACTTTATGTATAAATTATGTAGTCCCTGTAGTTCTGTGTTGTTCTGTGTTTGTCTTGTGTAGCACCTTGGTCCTGGAGAAACGTTGTTTCGTTTCACTATGTACTTGTATATGGCTGAAATGACAATAAACTCCACTTGAACGTGAACTTGAACTTGGAGGAAAGCCACACAGACACATAGAGAACATGTGAAACTCTGCACAGACAGTAACCTGAGCTAACGGAGGTACCAAGGGCCCTGGAGCTGTAAGGGAGCAAGTATTTAGATGAACTATGCCAGCTTTTGTTCATGACAGTAGTTTTTGGGAAGTGTGGCTGTCTATGATATCCATGTGAGTTCGGTCACTGCAGCAAGAAGGTGAATTCAAAGTTCATAGATAACTCATCATAGAATCATGATGAATAACAGCAAAAATATAGCATCTGGAAAAGGATCAGATAGCAAGCAGGGACTCTGGAATGTCTAGCTATGACCGCATAAATAAAAAGGTGAGTCCGAAGGTAGTACAGGCATGAAGCCTGGGAGATAGTGAGAACTCCACTATCAAGAAACCTGTGTAATCATGTGAGAGTGTGGAATATCTCAATGTCCATGAACCAGATATTACTATGTCTATTATGTCAAGACAAAGACCTCCTTTTGGTCACATTTTCCTGAGGAAACTTGTTCATTCTGTTTCCAATTCTTTGTCATTACTGGATCCATTCATTCTAGATACACCTGATAATCCTTATAGTTCTTAAAAAGGGAACTGTGAAATGCCTTGCTCAACAATTAGGTTTTTGGTCTAGAATTAAAGTTAGAGAGTGTCAGCATGAGTAAGGTTGTTTGATTTGATGAATCATGATAAATCAATCAAACTCAGAATGGCTCATCACTCAAAGTCATTTACTGTATTAAGTGATTAGTTCAGTAAAATCACAAGTTATCCTAGGTATAGTGAAGCAGCATTATGGTCATTCATTCCGCCAAACTAGGGGGAAAAGTTAATTTAGTGCAAACTAAGCATAAGAACTTGCTACTGAGACTATTGCCAAGCGGATGAAGTTTTGAGGAAGAAAACACATTTTTTTGTTCCACTTTTTTCTCAGTGAACTTTTCCAAAGACCCTTTAAGTTCCAGGTTTGCATAGTCTGTCTCTTGTTCCTCTTGTTCCACATATCTAAAGTAGTATTTTCAAGAACTAGTGCTTGCAACTTTTCTTCACCACAAAAGTTTATATTTTTATAAGCTTGTTATACTACATAGTAGCCTACCATTCAACATTTTAACATCTGAACTGGTGTTGGTATTATATTTAATCTCTAGTTAAAACAAGATAAGAGTTTTGATAATGATAAAACCCAAAGAAGACCTGACTGAACAATAGAAGGAAAGGGCAAAATAAAAAAAAAATATTAGTCTTGTGTGCATGTAAGGGAAGAAAAACAATGACTTGAGTTTTGTTTTTGTTGAAGCGAGGCTTCTGCCATGTCAATGGAATGATGACTGTGGTGATGAGTGCTCTCTATAGTTTATAGGGTAGTGCATAAATATTACATATCATTCCACCCTTTTTCCATTGTCTTATGAGGGAGGTGTCATGGAAAATGTTGAGGGAAAAATAAAGGTAGTGTGCAAAGATTTCTATTAGAATAAAAGTCTGTATTACAATGCTTATTACTTTCTGTCTCTTTTTAATAATACTTTTTTTTTGTTTTGAACTTTCTATCTTTACACACACACACACACACACACACTTGCAGACTGTAATGGAATGGTGATGAGTACTCTCTACAGGTGGATGACATTCCATTGCTTACTCTATAGGAACACAATGAAGTCTAGTTTCAGTACTGTGTCAGAAAAGTATGTGAGTCATACGTACATGACGTGTGATGGGATATATCTGTGGAAATCACGTTCTTTTTAAAACGTGCTTGTGTGGAAAAATAGGTCACAGTTAAAAGGGCACTAGTGAACCATAGCGTAATCATGTGATTGTAATTATGAGACAGTGAGTCATGGTGTGATATACTGAAAACATAGAGGGGGTGATATTTTTTTTTAAGCTCAGCGACATAGCTTAGGA
Organism: Pangasius djambal; assembly: GCA_022985145.1. Classification (NCBI taxonomy): domain Eukaryota; kingdom Metazoa; phylum Chordata; class Actinopteri; order Siluriformes; family Pangasiidae; genus Pangasius; species Pangasius djambal. The sequence goes on along the minus strand of CM040983.1, from coordinate 5,281,346 downwards.
TTCAGTATGATGCTAAAGTAATATTAAGAATAAAAATAGAAATATTTTTATCCACTGACACTAGGTATTAGTAAGGTATTAGTGTGCAAGACTTAATTTCTACCAACTGAACAGAAACAAGTGATGCAATGTTGGATGAAGAAAAATTAACTAACTACAACTAATTAACTAACTACTACTACTATTAATAATAATAATAATAATAATAATAATAGAAATAATAATAATAATAATATTCAACCACTCAGATAAAAGCTCTAGTGTGCTTCCTAGTCCTATTTTGTGATTGCATGGAAACCTAATTGAAGACTATGGAGAATTGCACCTATATCATGTGATCTTTTTTTACATTAAAAAAAATGAAAGAGTCATTTTATTGCTTGTGATCTTTTGGTCAGGCAGTAAAAATCTTCCTATTTAAATCGTGTCTTAGTTAGTCTGTCTTTTCTTTTCCTGTCCTTTCCACAGCCATGTCTTCTTTAGATAAGGAAAATACTCTCTCTCTCTCTCTCTCTCTCTCTCTGTAAATGGTACATATATTTCCTCTGCAATAAAATATACTGTTTCTCTCTTACTATGTTTACTGCATCAATTGGTGCTTCTGCCTGGTTTAAGAGGTGTTTTAAATATTTTGCTCATGACCAAGACCTATAATTATTGCGTTTTGTAAGAGTTTGGAATAGTGGTGTGTGAGAAAATTGAGGGACAATAGAGAATAGTCCATGATTTTTTTGCATATACTGTAGTGTTTGTTTCAGAGTTTTCAGAAACCGCAGAGTGGGTTTTTCAGATGAGCCAACAATGCTAACAAAGGTCTGGGTTCAGTTAGGCTCTACTGAAAGAGAAGAATGTTCATTTTAATTGGCATGTTTCTGTTGAAACTTAAAACAGGCCTGTGAGTGATTGTCTGGGAACACTGGGTCTCACTGGGTCTCACTGGGTGCCACTGGGTGTCATTGCCATTATTCTAGAACTCTCTCTCTACACAGCAATAGCCTCAGTAGTTATATAAATCGTATCATAATGATTCACATAGTTATAGATTGAAAGAGTAATTTGCTGTTCCTAACACCTATACTGGTATAGGTATGGCTATAATTTCTTATAGAAGAATCAAACACACCTGAATAAGCTAACCAAGGTGTTCAGGATTACTGGAAAATTATAGGCAGGTAAGTTTGGAGGTTGGAGCCAAACTCTGCAGATTTGAGGAACCCTGTGATAGATCATGTTTCACTGTTGCCAATATCAAATGTTGTAACATTTTAAACCTCATTGACAAGCATAAGCTATTGTTTGTCAATCATCAAGATAATTACTGTAAAATACTGTTAATTTTTATTATTTGTTATGCTTATATTACATCTGTTCATTTCTCAAAATGCATGAATAAAGTAGGCTTTTCCCCAGATTTCTACTATCCCTAGCACTGTAACCAGTGGAATCTCACTCAAAATATTTACAGCAGAATGCTACTATAGAGGACTTAGTTATGTGAAAACTTCAGGTTTGTATCTAGTCTCCCACCAGAGGTATTTACACCCCCAAAAGTGAGGTGTTTTTTTTTTTTTTATTGCACATTCTTAATCTCAAAATTAAGAGAAGTCTCAAACCTGAAATGTTCTGCATGCGCACTATACATACCAAGGTACCCCCTAAAAAAATTAAGACTGAGACTCAAACCCTTCCCATTATAATTTGACCCTAATAGTGGAACTGTGAGCAATCTTCAGCATTACATTTGTACTTAAGTTCTAAGTCTAAGAACAAGAATGTGTAAAATGTTTATATATGTACATATACCTTGTATTGTGCCTTAGAGATCAGCTGGATATCACTTTGCTCAATCACAAGTATTATATTGCATTATCAAGCAATATAATATAATGGAGACAAACGAATGTATATCAGTAGGCCAATCGCAGCTAGTTCCTTTTCCCATCTGACTGGATTTGTGTTAAATTGTAACATTCAGGTGTTGAGTTTAAAACTACAATCCGATCTTGAGAACGTAACTTCTTATTGAGTATTACTTGCATAAGGGCAGTGAAAATTCACATTCTCCAAGTGACACTTAAAAAAATCAAACCAGTAAAAAATTGGTTCATCTTGAATTTCTGAAATGCATTTTCCCTCTTTAAACCTTTATTTACAGCATAATTACATAATAATACAACATAATACAGCCCTTAATAGACCTCACTGGTAGTATTCGCAAAGCAACCTCTCCCTTTGTTTTCCTAAGGACTGTAATTAGTCACAGAAAAGCCACTGAAATTATGTGAGTTATTAAGGGAGTAATTGTGTCTCAAGCATTATCTGTTATGTAATAGTGACGAATTCTATTTAACTCATACTGTAATTATCTAAGATTACTAGTATATTTTCGGGGCTTCGTTGACAAATTGGATTGTATATTTGTTTTATTGGTCTTGCTTTATTGCTCTGGAACATTAATATGTCATAATCACTATCAAGTTCCTCTTCCTGAGTATTTCAAAGAGGTGACTAATTGGAAAAATATTAACCCAGTGCTCTTCAATTCTTCTGCTCTAGTTTACCTATGGATTGGTAACCTATAGGTCTATACCTGGCCTATACCTGAGGTCATCTATATAACAGGTCTGTACCTGGGGTCATCCACAGGTGAAATCCTAGCAAAGTATTTCACCAGAATGAACCAAGCACTTAATAAATACTGTAGCAGAGCTGGTCAATATAGCATAAGCAAAAATCTGATCACAGTTCAACAACTCTAGTGAACTAGTGTGTCCAAGCACATGTGTATCCAAGCACATGCATTTAGTAAGTTATGGCATTATTTCACTTGGTCCAAAATGTATTATTATTTTTTTTTTAACTTTTCTTTGATACCAACTAACACTTGAACAGTGAAGAACAGTACTTTTTGGATGAATGGCATGTCATTGTGCAGGAATAGCTGCAAACGAGGAGCCCTTCTGATATAAGAAGGTATTTAGCCATGCAGGCCAGCACAAGACGTGTAGTTTTGGGGTTTTTTTATTTTCTTTTGTTTTTTTCATGTGATGCTCTCAGTGCAAGCACTCATACCACAAAGGTGAAATAAGTCTGGTTTTATATATCAGCAAGGCGACATAACAACCATTTCCCCACCATCACAAAACTTGAAACATGAAGCAAGTTGCTATCACCTTTCACATCATGGTGTAACAATGGGGTGTCAGTCAATTAGACAGTCAGTGAATAAAAATGCCTCTTCAAGATCAGCCCACTTTCTAGTTCAACAAATCCAGAGAACTGGGAAGGTATTTTGACTTGCGTGACAGAGGCAAAACACTGACTGAAAGGTTTGGGTTCAGTGCACTTCTGTGTCATTCTTGTAGATGGTACATTCCAGAGTTTGGAGGCAGTGGTACACACCTAGCTTGCTATAAGTGTAATGGATGGTAAAATCACCAGTATCAGTGCACATGAGTGAACAAGCTGGTATGCGGGGTGGAGAATTTCAGAGAAATACAGCAAGGAGGAAAAGGCTTCAATTTACTTTAATATAATAATAATAATAAGAAAGGCAGTGAAGTTTGTAAAAGGCAGATATGGCCAGATTTCCTGGTATGATTGAGTAATTTGGCAATAAGTTTACTTGGGGGAATCCTGAATAAGCCATTTCTTTCTGTGCCCATAAAAGGGAAACAGTGTAGGTGGCAGGCTGTTGTTTGCCCATGGTTATAGCAGTATTGGAAGCATTTGCATTGTTGGTGAATGATTGCTATTTGGTTTGGTTTCACACTGGACATAATTAAAGGACCTGTGATTGCTTTGGTCATATCTACCCAAACTAACCATACCAAGGTTCCAAGGTTTGATTCAAATGGGCTAGATACAGCATGGGTGAAAGCACCTGAAGTTCAATGAGCAGAGAGTTGCTGGAGTTAAGCAGTGAGAGGACAAGCTTTTGGACAAGGAGTTGTTTTGAATATTTCTGAAGCTATGGTCTAAACTTGATGCTATACAGAGCAAACTGATCAACAGTTGCTTCCCCCAAGCTTTCCGCAGGACATGTAATAGTGTAATATAACATGTAATAACATGTAACGGTAATAGTGATGATTAGTTAAACTTCATGGTAATGTACTAGAGGTGTACTAGGCATTATCTAGTGTACATATGTTAAACTCAAGCAGGGCTCAAGTTTGGCCTGCTACCATGATTTTTTTTAATATAACTTGCAGAAAATAACATTGAAACAGCCTGTAGTGCCTACTGCTCAACATTTTCATGTTATCTAGGCCTGTACATATGATACAAGCCAGACCCTCATCTAAAAGTGATTCAGGCCCCATTTGGTTTTGGTGTGATTTATCTCACCTGATGTAGAGACCAACAAATATGCTGAAAAAAGAAAAGTTGATAGAGCTCAAAGACAAGACTGATGGGAGACTAAGGACATGTATGGTATTATTTATGTAGCCCATATAAATGAGGTCTGATTTAAATTACAAAATTATTTAAAGCTGTGATTGCATAGGTATTCACCCCCATTGCTATGAAACCACTAAGTTAGTTTAATGGAATTATTAGCATTATTACGTTAATGGAGTCTAACTGTGTACAATTAAAGTGTAACATCATTTCAAAATAAATACACCTATATCTGGAAGTCCCCAGGGTTCTGGAAAAGTATCAATCCGGGTTTGGTTATAAAAAGAAAAATCCCAAACTTTGAATATCCTGTGGAGTACCATTAAATCCATTTTAAAAAAACTTAATGAATATGGCACAACCATAGCTCTGCCTAGAGGAAACCATCTACTGAACATCAGTTACTGGGTAAAGAGGGCATTGATTAGAGAAACAACTAACTGGTTGCATGAGAACTAATTTAGTGTTTTCACACCAAACATTGAACATTTATGGATCCCCACAGCCCACGCTCCAAAATCTAGTGGAAATCCTTCCCAGAACAGTGGAGTTTATTATAACAGCAAAGGGGGAATAAATCTGGAATGAGATGTTCAACAAGTACATATGAGTGTGTTGGGTAGGTGTCCACTAACATTTGGCTATATCATGTATATAATAATCCCAATCTATTTTATTTCAGTTTCAAGTTGTAACACAACAAATGTGGAAAAGTACAATGGGGTGAATACTTATGCATGGCACGGTAGTGCTCCTGATAGTTGTAGTCAGTTATGTAAGCTGTGAACTATTCTCACCATATGCAGTGATAAATGTGTCATTGAAAGATGGAACAGACCAAAAGGTCTCAGACGCTGAGTCATATTCATGTCAAGACTCCTCTTCACCTCAAGGATAAGATTCCAAGCACATATAGACTAATAGCCATGACCCTGAATGGCATGAGGTTTCCCTGACACAGGTATGAAGTTATGGTGTCCGATGTCTGAATCCTGGTGCTGAAATCAGAAATAAACCTTAATTCAATGTCTTCTTTAATAACAAAATGTGCTTGTGCTACAACACATGCAACTTTTGTTTAGCAACATTAAAATAGTTATTTAGTAACTTCTAAAGAGTAATAAGCCATATGCTAATCTTTGTTAATTTACATGTGTAATTCGCCTGTAGTTTACACTTGTTTAACAACAAATTTCTTGCCAATTGACAAATGTAAACATGTCATGACAAACTATAAGATCTCACCACAGTTTATGTTTAACACATTAATGTCAAATTATTATGTTTCTCGATTGCGATTGGCCAGAAGCTCTGACGGTAATTCCAGCTGCAAGACACATTTACGTTTACATTTATGGCATTTAGCAGATGCCCTTATCCAGAGAGATTTACAGACTTACAGATTTACTTCCTTGTACCCTGAGAGATGGTGGGACCAGTCGAGCAGTGCTAGAGGATCAAAGGGAACGTGGTGCAGTGCAGGGTGTGACAAGTGCTTTGAAGTAAATGGGTGCTGGTTCATTTTTGGCTTTGTAGGCAAGCATCAGTGTTTTAAATCTGATGTGGGCAGATACAGGAAGCCAGTGGAGGGAGTGTAGCAATGGGGTGTTGTGGGAGAACTTAGGAAAGCTGAAAACCAGTTGTGCAGCTGCATTATGGATCAGTTGCAGAGGTCGAATGGCGAGCTGAGGCAGACCTGCCAGGAGCAAGTTGCAGTAGTCCCGTCTTGAAATCACAAGAGACTGGACAAGCACCTGAGTGACCTGCATGGATAGAAATGGACGAATCCTTCTGATGTTGTAAAGCAGAGCATGTCAGATCAGCAATGTGAGAGGAAAAGAACATTTGATTGTCCATGGTTACCCCAAAGTTGCATACAGTAACCAAAGATTAGATCAGAGAGTTGTTCAGCAAGATTCAATTCAATTCAATTCAATTCATTTTTATTTGTATAGCGCTTTTTTACAAAGGTCATTGTCTCAAAGCAGCTTTACACAAACAAAAGTAAGTGAAATGAGAGTGTGTGACGTCTCTGATGAGCAAGCAGGGCGACGGTGGCAAGGAAAAACTCCCTGAGATGGTGATAGGAAGAAACCTTGTGAGGAACCAGACTCAAC
>CM040983.1:5194811-5243224 GCA_022985145.1 Pangasius djambal | reverse complement strand
ATAAGTGTTAACCACAGCCATGTCCATCCTCTTAGCAAAGTCCACTGCCATCTGTCCTTCAAGGTTCCTTTCCTTAACTCCAAACTTGCCCATCACCTCCTCATCACCTGTGTTCCCCTCACCAACATGTCCATTAAAATCTGCTCCTATCACCACTCTCTCACCCGTGGGAATATTCTCTATCACCTCATCTAATTCATCCAGAATCTCTCTTTCTCCTCTAGCTCACAACCTACCTGTGGGGCATAACCACTAACAACATTCAACATCACCTCTTCAATCTCTAACTTCAAACTCATCACCCTGTCTGACACTCTCTTCACCTCCAGAACATTCCTCCCAAACTCCTCCTTCAGGACCACACCTACCCCATTTCTCTTACTAACCACACCATAATAAAATAGCTTGAATCCTGCTCCTATACTATGAGCCCTGCTACCCTTCCACCTGGTCTCCTGTACACACAGTATATCCACCTTCCTTCTCTCCATCATATCAGCCAGCTCTCTACCTTTCCCTGTCATAGTACCAACATTCAGAGTTCTCAGTCCTACACTCTTACCTTTCCTCTTCTCTCTCTCTCTACGCACTCTCCTCCCTCCTCTACTTCTTCAACCAACAGTAGCCCAATTTCCACCGGCACCCTGTAGGTCACCGGCACCAATGGCGGTCGTTGTTAACCCGGGCCTCAACCGATCCAGTATGAAATTCAGAGTACTGACGATTCGCATGATTAGATTTGGCAATGTTTTACGCCGGATGCCCTTCCTGATGCAACCCTCTCTATTTATCCGGGCTTGGGACCGGCACAGAAGTCACTGTACTGTGACCCCCATGGCTAGATTTTTGAGCAGTGTATATTAATAAATATTTTTCCATAGCCAGAGAAAAGAAAACATAAAAGGTATGTGTGTGGGTGTGGATGTGTGATTGAAGGTGTAGAATTGACCATCATATAAATCACAACTATTCCACGATGCCATCATTTCACAAGTGACACAATTTATAAGAATGAAGTTGGAATTCAGATGAACTAGGCTGTACCAAAGAGGAGGAAGTATATTTACAAGCCTTTTGAACAGGTCAAACATGTATTTAAGGCCCTGCAGCTCAGACTAACAAGTAAAAACACAGTTCCAAATAAACCACCGCAAGCTCCAAACAAGTGCTGAGCCAGAGGCTGCAGAGTCAATAATATTTTCATCTCCAAATGAGGGGGAAAAGTTCTAGTTATAACAAATCCAGCATACTAGATAAACTACACGAGTAGTGACACTGTCTAGAGGCATTTAGATATATCATATCCACTTCAAGCATAAACAAAAACAATATTCCTCAGAATTGACTTCCTGCTAGGTTATATTAAATGAACTCACAAACCTTTGAGAACATGGAGTTCTGTAATGGTCTGAGCCATGCTGCATGTATCATTTCATCCTTCTCATGATTAAAGTCAGAACAAACTTTCATATTAGTCATTGCCAAAGGATCCATTTCCCACCCCTTTTTTTTAAACCACAATGGGCTGAGTTTCCCAAAAGCATTGCGTGCAAAGATCATCCTTAAATAGACCTTGATTATAGCAAGCATCACCTTGAACACTCTTTCTCTTCCAGTTAAGATGATCTTTTAACGTTACAATACTTTTTGGGAAACTCAGTTGCGGTTAGTTGGAGTAAAGGAACTGAAAAGTATCAGTCTTTCAATCAGCAGTCACAGGCTGACCAGTGTGAATGTTAACCATTCTGGATTCTTGATTCTTCACCACTGGGACCAAATTTGGGGGGAGAAAGATCATTTCAAGTCAGTAGAATAACTTTTTATAAAGAACTCAACAACTAGGTCATGTTTGCTATCAAATGCATTGTCGAATCATGCTGGGCTCTTCTGTGAATGCACAACACTACAGGTTTATGATCACAACACTACAGCTTTATGATCACAACACTACAGATGTATGATCTAGACATTTAATGATGTGGGGAGGGGGCTAGACTTCCCTTTGAAAAACAACCAATCAGCAGCACTGAATAAGGAGAGTCAGGAAAACTGACCCACTGCCTCACTTTTCAGTATAAATCCCATAAATTCACAAACATCTGTGAGTTGGTCATTAGATTTCCATCCACCTGAATCTCTCATCATCAACTTCAAAGGTGTATTTCTGACTCTGACTGGCTAAGCTTGTATCAATCACAGCCAAGTCTCCACCGTGGCAAGATGCAGAAGCAGCAGTGCAATCTCAGTGCAATCTCCATTGAACTATTGTGCACAGTGAATCACAAAGGCCTGTCTCTGGACAAGCAGACTCAACTAAGACTTCCTGCTGAAATCTGTCATAAATATGTCACAATGTAATAAACCTTCATCTGTGATCTGTGGAGAAGCAGACATGAAACTATGTTCTGCATGAACCATGCAACACTGAATTCCAGGACTCTCTCTCTCTCTGCAAGCTCTATTGATGCCATGGCAGACTATGCTGAAGTCGCTTCACAGATTAGGACCAACCAAACAGACACCACTGGAACGTAACTACAAAGCTTCTCTATGCAACTTCTTCACTGTTGGCATGACCGTTTAGCTAAAATTAATGTATTAAATACAGTAGATCCACTCTTTTTCCCAATTTACATAACACTACCCAAACAGTTGCCTGCACTTGCCTGTCATTCTGCTTTGTTCCACTCATTATTCAACTGTCTTATCTATCAAGTATATTCACTACATATTCATTGATTGTATTATTAAAATTTGTGTGTTTTCTTACGTGTGTGTTTCTCTCTTCACACAAATGAGTTCTAAATTCTATCAATTCAAGGATTCACTTAATTTGATCTAACTCAAATACCCTCCAGATAATAGAGAAATTATTACTATTTCTTATCTTGGCGATGTAAACAACATCAAGCCGTATCTCATTTGGAGATTATTTTGTTCATTGGACTGATGCCCCATTTAATAGATCTATTATTATTATTATTATTATTATTATTATTATTATTAAAAATAATGATAACTTATTATATTTTATTTAACAGTACTAAGTTACCCAGCTTGGTGGTTAGCACTGTTGCCTCGCATGTCCGGGGCTGGGGGTTCGATTCATGCCCCCACCCTGTGTGTGTGGAGTGTGTGCGTTCTCCCTGTGCTTCGGGGGTTTCCTCTGGGTACTCCGGTTTCCTCCCCCAGTCCAAAGACATGCGTTGTAGGCTGATTAGCATCTCTAAATTGTCTGTAGTGTGTGAGTGTGTGTGCAATTGTGCCCTGCAATGGGTTGGCACCCTGTCCAGGGTGTCCCCCACCTTGTGCCCCGAGTTCCCTGGGATAAGCTCCAGGTCACCCCGCGACCCTGTCTAGTATAAGTGGTACAGAGAATGGATGGAACTTACCCATCTCACATACCCTACAAATGTATCATTAAATAGAAAAAAGTGCAATGTCTCATTCTTCATTGGGCAATTTCTGTGGTACAAGAGGAATAAACCACGTCAACCTCTGGGTGGTAACTCAACAGTAACTCAATTTGCATCGGGCCGCATCACACTGCCCCTCTGTTGATTATTCCATTTTAACAGCATACCTCCAAGTGTTTTATTCCTTATTTATACCACAGACATGTTTCTGATCAGTTTAGTGTGGACTAAGTCTAATCCCTTATATGCTGCCAAATCAATGCTCTTGATAGCCTCTTATGTAAGCATGTTGAAATAGACCCATGGCAGCTAGGATAATTAACAGTAAAGCAGACATTTCTGTTACATTTGCTAAATGAAATTTTAAATATAGAGTTTGCAAATTTCACTTCATATAGTTATGAATTAGTGGAACAATATATACGCTGTTAAACTCTTTGTCTTTGTTATTTTCTTATATCATACCACTTTGTTGAGTGTTCTGTATTTCACTTTAGAAATGACATAATCATACACATGATAGGGCCATAATCTCAGTCTAACCACATATCAGATAAATTCTGGGCCACATTCTTTTACCTATGCTCATAGATTCATCCCAGCAAAAGCAGACACATAATTACTCATCACGAGACTCAGCTATTTCTATCTGCGACGTTGACTTTCCTTTATCTCTCATTCACACATTCTCACATAGATGTGGCAGAAGTGATTTTCTTCATATCAGTCATTCAATGAACTTTGGGCCCATGCTGACTCACAGAAACACGTTTGTTCTGTGTTCACCACACTCAGTCACCATTTGAGGAAACCTCCATCTTCAAATACCATCTGTGCTGATACATAACAGTAGAAGCGGTGTGGTTTTTTTTCTTGTAATCGTTAGAGGAAATTCTGCTCACTCTCACTTCCTATTATTGCTAGAGAGGAAATGTGACAGTTTGGACTGAAGTCTTGCTAATGTAAGAGCAATGAGACCTTATCTCATATTTCCTGCTCACCACTGTTGTAAAGAGTGATTATTTCAGTTACCGTAACCTTCCTGTCAGCTCGAACCAGTCTGGCCATTCTCCACTAACATGTGCTGGCCACACTGGGAAGATGGAAGTAAAAAGAAGGAGGAAATATGAGAAAGCTTTGTTGATCAGACTTCTCTCAGCTACAGTTTTACTGAGAATCTACTTACTCAGTGGGTTTAAATTTGCCTATGTGATTAGACAAAATCATGATTATATATGATATATGATTAGCTTTAACTGAGCTCATTTTCCTATGCAGCCTTTTAATAAGCAGAGAAGCATCTCAGAACACACAACACATCAAACCTTGAGGTGGATGGGCTACAATAGCAAAAGACCATATCATGTTCCACTCCTGTCAGACAAGAACAGGAATCTGAGGCTATAGTATGCACAGACTCACCCAAACTTAACAGTTATAGATTTGAAAATCATCAACTGGTCTGATGAATCTCAATTTCTGCTGCAACATTGGCTGGTGATAGTGTAATGGTGTGGAGAATATTTTTTGACACACATTAATACCATTCAAAGGACCACATTGTGTTCCACTCCTGTCAGCCAAGAACAGGAATCTGTTAAAGGCCTCACAATTCACAAACTAAATCTAGTGGCTTCACTGTCATAAGTCCCCCCTGGAAAGCCTTCCTGTGCATCTCCTCAGTTTGTCAATTCATGATATGCAAAGGCCACATATCATCCTTAAAGTGTTTGATAATTTTCTCAATTCAATGGAGCCTTAAAATTAATCTTCACTATTTATTAAAAGAAATCCATTGGGGTTTTTAACTCAGAGTATTTCACAGGCAGACGAGGCATTCATAAGATCTATCTCTAAAGTGTTATTCACTTTTAAAGAAATCAAAACTGACTTGATCTTATGAGAAATTTGACCAAGCAAGGATGACCTTGTTGGATTTTGTGCAGTCTCATGACCCAACTTTAGCATTTGTATCTTTGTATTTGACTTGCATCATGCAAAGTGTTACAAGTTTGCAGATATTGTGGCAGTCTTGCTGTTTTCCAGTGTCATTGGTTGTATTGGGCATGACTTATCAGTATCAGTCACTTATAAAATATTCAAATCTTGCATTTCCGCAATAGTCCATCAAAATACAATGACCTTTGCCTGCCTTTAAATGTCTCTGAACTTTCACAATGCATGCACAGATAATAAAAATATATATTTATTACTCTACAATCCCATTTGGTATTTTCACTTCCCTCTCTACCAACCTCAGCTAACACTGAGGGAAAATCCTGAGCCTGTTTCATTCAGAAATATTATGTAACTCCATTCCACAGCTCTTTCAACAGAAGTTTAGTGTCACCAGAGTGTTGCTAAGAGATCACTGCAAGATCCTCTCCAAGAGAAAACATCAATGTGTGTTTGAGCTTTGTTAACGATTTTACTGAATCACTCATACTCATCAACCTCAGAAAAGGCAGCAGATGTCAGAGCAATAGGAATCCACACATAGCCAAAGGAGTCATTCAAAAGGAATGTAAATGTCAAATAAAATTCTTCAGCCCACACAGTAAAATATTGGCAAAGATCAGTTACATGCATGTAAGAGTTCCAGATGAACTGTTACCAGATGAACCTTACTCAGGTTTGGACATGAAGATCCTGCAATCACTACACCCCCTCAGATAAATCCAGTTGCTTACAGCGCCTTGCATAAGTATTCACCCCATTGTTTTGAAATCCCTATATTAGTTCTGGTACAACCAGTTTGCCATTAGAAGTCACATGATGAGTTGAACGGAGTTCACGTGTGTGCATGACTATACATGATCTCAAAATAAATACGTGTTCCTGGAAGAAACCAGAGTTCGAAAACATAACCTAAGAAAATGTCAAGAGTGAACATGGAATTCCAAGCAGGTGCTAGCTTTCTGAACACAGGCTATTTCTTGTCAGCTTGTATCAGCATATGATGTAGGAAAATCTGTACGTACAGTTGCAACAGATCCAGGTGTCTTCTTTATATAATCAAAAAGCTATAAAAAGATATAAAAGGTTCCAGCTGTAACTATAGTACACAGGGACCTGTATGGCAGAAGGGCCACATAATTTAAGACTAATAATAAACAGATTTTTTTTTAAATGTGTTGTTTAACAAAGAAAAACACATCATCGTTAATGGCAAAAAAAAAAAAGCTGAAGCTTTTGGTTTATGTAAAATTTGTAGAAGGAGTCTCAAGTGTCAGCACTTTGTAACAGTTACAGTGCTTTGAAAAGTTTCCCAGCAAGACAGGGAAAGTCTTCATGAGAGAGGAGTTTACACTTTCCGGTTTCTTTGTAACATGACAAGCTCCAATTTGTTTTGTCTCATTAACCTCAAGAGAGAGAGAATGATAGGCTGGTGAGGAAACGACTGTTTATGTTTGTTATAATGTAAGTGATAACAGGAACTAGCTTGTCTTATGGACGTTCCACAACATTAAATGTTACTATACGGCTATAAAGCATGAAGTCTTGATCATTGATAAATAAAAAATTTAATCATTGGCAAACCGCTGTGGTATAAGAGAAATAACACACTATGGACCACTTTGCAGCAGACAGTGTCACACCAACTCGGTATGTGTTATTTTCATACGGCAGCACGGTCCATCGTGTGTTATTCCTTACTTATTATACAGGTTCTAGATTTGGACTGGATCAAAAAGAACAACATCTGTTTTCATTTAACTGGAGAACATAACTTTCTATCCAGGAAAGACACTCCCAGGAAGATATTGCCAGCAGTACCACATTATGCTATTTTGGAATTAGGCCATGTTCTCCCTACAACCTTTATACGCTGACAGTATATTCAATATCACTCTGCTTATCTCACAACCCCCATCGTCTGTGTGTCACCCCAAGACAAATTCACAACTGTATATTCCTAAGAACTAGCATAAAATGATGTAAATGGTTATGTGAGGCTAGCCCTTCTAGCTTGTTTTGTGGGAGAGTGTATCATGTTGTCCAAACATCTTCTGGTAGTTCTTTTAATGATTTTAATGGAGACATGAAAAAAGCAAATACAAAGTACTTGGATGTTTTTTATTATTATTATTATTATTATTATTATTATTACTTACAGCTAATGATACTTTTTACCTACGGTAATGTTTCTCAAAATGTTTGCATCCAGAGACAGTTTTAAATGCAAAGTAAATTCTGTGAACCCCCTCATGTACAGATTTTTCAGTGATCATAATACTTTTGGTCAAATGTTAGGCTCATTATTTACATGTGTACAATAACATCTGAGCTATTTAGAGCTGTTTATGGCTGAACTATCTGCCAAGAAGAAGACCTTAGGTCTTAGTAGATGTTATTAATAGGTCTACTTGTTTTACAGCTATTGAGGTTTAAATTAAAAAGACTATTAAATAGACTAACAACTATAAGAGCTCAACAATAAATATAATAACTACAATAACGGTGGGTTCTGACAAACCTACAGTCTGTGGAATGTTAAATTGAAAATAAGAATTATATCTATTGCTACTTAACATCTTGTGCTTCTTACATACAAATATATGTTGAGGTGCTGGAGAAAGGTCATGTTATGACTCTATCTTAAAATATCGCATACGAGTTTGCTGAAGCATTTTACAGGAAGTCTCTTAGCCGGAAAAGAATTCAAATTCATATCCAAATTAATCAGCTAAGCTAAGCCGTCATTTGCTATGCAAATCCTTCTACCGTCATAAACTCTATTTGTGGTGTTCTGTTTTTTCAAAGCCACAAGATATAAGATTTGCAGAGCAGCAAAATTCTTTGAGTCATGCCGTGTTCTATGTGGCTGACCTCATCACTTTCACACTGACCTGGAAATGACATCCTACTTGGTTTATTACTCATCGTCAATGCAGAAGGGATATGTCATGAATACTAACTGAAAGATAAAACAAAAAATAGACACTACAATGAAATGACACCCAAATCGTGTTTCTACTGTGAAATTTGTCCACATTAGACGAACAGCCTGAATGTGATCTAGTAGCATGTGTGTTTGTAATATAATGTACACTGTAAGTTTGCTTAGCTTCACACAGTAAAGCCATCTAGTTCATTCTGGTGCTGGTCTGTACATGTTCTTTTTCATTTGTAGCATATTTACAGTATTGTGTTCCACTGAAACTGTAATTAGATTAGATTAGATTAGATTCAACTTTATTGTCATTGTTCAAAGTACATGTACTAAGCCAATGAAATGCAGTTAGCATCTAACCAGAAGTGCATAAGTGGCATATTTACAATAAATTACAAATAAGGATATACAGCTATGAGGGTGATATGTACAAGGAAATGGATGATTTATGTACAGAAGGTGCAGTGGGTATTATAAATAAGGATAAATATGATATACAGTGGTGAAGACATGTTGAGAATATGATAGAATGTGAACAGGAATATAAAAATGAGTATATACAATGAATATATACATACACACACACATATGCATGTATGTAGGTACAGTGGTGCAAAAGATCGCATTATAATTTATGTAGTTCCAGATGCAAGATGAATGAACAGTGAAGTAAGTAACTGAAAACAGATATTACAGTGTACAGTGTGATCAGCTGTTCAGTGTGGAAACAGCCACTGGGAAGAAGCTATTTCTCAGTCTGTTTGTGTGGGCGCTAAGGCACCGGTAGCACCTTCCAGATGGGAGGAGGGTAAATAGTCCGTGATTCGGGTGAGAGGCGTCTTTGATGATACCGTTCGCCCTCTGCAGGCAGCATTTGTTGTAAATGCTCTCTATGGTGGGTAGCTGAGAGCAAGTGATGCGTTGGGCAGTTTTCACCACCCATTGAAGGGCTTTTCGGTCTGTTGCGGTGCAGTTGCCATACCAGACTGAGATGCAATTGGTGATGATGCTCTCAATGGTACAGCGGTAAAAGTTCACAAGTATCTTGGAGCAGAGGTGGGCCTTTTTCAGTCTCCTCAGAAAGTAAAGGCGTTGTTGTGCCTTTTTAACCAGAAAGGAGGAGTTCAGGGACCAGGTGAGGTCCTCGGAGATGTGGACCCCAAGGAACTTAAAGCTGGGTACAGGCTCAACAAAAGCTAATGTTAATGTGGATGGGAGCGTGAATGTGTTTCCCAGCACGTCTGAAGTGTTGAGTACCAGGTTGTTGTCCCCACACCAAGCCACAAGGTGCTGGATCTCCTCCCTACAAGCCATCTCATTGTTACCTCTGACCAGGCCTATCACCGTGGTGTCATCTGCAAACTTGATAATGCTGTTAGAGGCATGTACAGGTATGCAGTCATGGGTGAAAAGGGAGTATAGAAGAGGGGACAATACGCATCCCTGGGGAACTCCAGTGTTGAGGATGAGACTGGAGGAGGTGAGGTTGTCCAGTCTGACAGACTGTGGTCTGTCTGAGAGAAAGTCCAGAGTCCAGTTGCAGAGAGAAGTGCTGATTCCAAGCTGTTTAAGCTTTAGAATTAGTTTGGATGGGCTGACTGTGTTAAATGCTGAACTAAAGTCTATGAACAGCATCCTGGCGTAAGTGTTGGGGTTGTCCAGCTGAGTAAGAGCAGAATGGAGCGCTATGGAAATGGCATCCTCTGTTGACCTGTTGCGGCGATAAGCAAACTGGTATGGATCCAGGGTGGGAGGTAGACAGGCTTGGAGGTGGGTGAGGACCAGCCTTTCGAAGCACTTTGCTATGACAGGGGTGAGTGCGACGGGACGAAAGTCACTGGGTGTCGTTGCAGCGGAGTGCTTGGCCACAGGCACGATGGTAGCTGACTTAAAGCAGGTGGGGACAACTGCCTGAGCTAAGGACAGGTTAAACATGTCTGTGAAGACTCCAGTCAGTTGTTCTGCACAGGCTCTAAATACCCGGCCAGGGATGCCATCGGGACCAGTTGCTTTACGTGCATTTACCCTTTTCAGATTAGCACACACTTCGGAGGTGGAGAGTGTGAGTGGCTGCTCACCTGGTAGTAGCTCAGCCTTGAGCATGGGCTCCATCCTCCATTTTTCAAAACGAGCATAGAAGTGGTTGAGCTTGTCAGGGAGTAAGGCAGAGCTTGTTGGAGGTGACGTGCTGGGTGGTTTGAGGTCAGTAATGGCCTGAATCCCTTGCCACATGCACCTGGGGTCAGCAGAGTTGAAGTGCGCCTCAATCCGCTGTTTGTGTTCATGCTTGGCTTTGCAGATTCCCCTCCTCAGATTGGCCCTGGCGATGCTGTAAGCCATGTAGAAAGCTGCTGTTTGATGATTTAAGTCACAGCCACCTAAATTCACTTTAGCTTGCTATTTTGGTAATAATCAACTTAATAATCTATAAAAGTGTTCATGCAAAACATACAACTTATTTTGCTTATACTCATACACATTCCATACAGGCATCTCTAAAATGTTATACCACATATTGGTAAGGCTCTGCTCAGGTCTAGAATGTGCCGAGCCAAAAAAATAAATAAATTTAAAAAAATGTCTGACTTACTCCTTAGTGTGATTTATAAGAATAACATTGTGTTCACATGCCTCAGTCTAATCCTTTATAAGGGCAAGCAGGACATTGTTTAAAGTGGCTGAACTTTTAAACCAAGATTGAAAAAAAAAAACATTTAAAAAAAGGTCAAAGTAAGCAGTGCTGGAACTACTTGCACTCCATAATAAGAATTCTTTTGTCTGTGCAGGGCTTTAGTTATTTGATATATGAATAATGACTCATAGTATGATATTTAGGTGCTTACAGTTGTGTTTTATATCATGGAGACCTCCACTCGTTCGAGGGATTTCATTATGTCTAGTGAATGGAGGAAATTCCCCGACATTTAAACCTGCACTGTGCGTGATTCACAAGATTATGTGAGAGTGATGTGACATTTGGGTCCAAAGGTGTGCATTGGTAAAACTGCTGAATGTTTTTTTCTGGCTGATATGTGACATCTCAAATATGTGCTCCTCCACTTTTCATCAGTGTCAATTCTGTACAGAATGTGTGTATTACTCTCCTTAAAATAGTATGCCTTGTCATTGAATTGTAGGTACAAAATAGTGTCTTCACCTTAGCACTTTGTGCTCCTGTCTTGGGACATTTCATTTCATTGTTATACAATCCTGGACATTCAACCAGACTTTGGTTGCTCTGTCTGTAATTTGGTGTCTCTTCTTTTTTTTTTTTTTTTTTTTTTTTTTTTTTTTTTTTTTACAAAACATACCATGATTCAATGTTTGCTAAAAATCCTCCTGAGTTTTTCATAACCCTCTGCCACATATGACACAGTACTGCAATTTCAGTGACTGTGTTCATACTCTTTAGTTGTTGGTATGTTGGACCTAGTAACAATTTAAATAAAGGACTATGACCTTTTAAAACTTTTACTGTCAGTTGGCATTAAAAGCAGGTTGAGAGCAGACAGTAAGAGCAGGTTGGAATATTTCCAGCTGCCACGTGTGGTATGCACAGTGTAAGAATTAAATACCAAATACTGATCTACGTGAGTTGGTTTTCAGTAAACTTTAATGTCCAATTTGCACTTCGGGATTTCCTAAACAGTGTTTTTGCTACCATAGCACTCAAATATCCAGACATTCATCCTAAGAATGAGCTCAGTGCTTTCCATAATTGGATACAATGGGGAAAACAGAAGATATTTTTTTTCTTCTTTTTTTGGTCATTGATATATTCTGACAAAGTAGTGTGCAGTCTAAAGTGGTGTAAAGACCAAGTCTGAATTAGAAAAAGAGCAAAACAAAGACAAGCTTTAACTAGAATTACAATGTTCCCAGTAATCACAGTCATTTGAGTCATCTCTACACCAGTCCAATCCATGCATGTAAAAGCATGGTTGAGTTCATTTGAAACACTCACCTTTAGCAACTTGTTTTGCTTCTACTTATTTCAGTTTCCTTACTCATTAATCTCATCTGCTTCTGCCTTGTCCATGTGGGTTTCGTCTGGTTTTTTCTGATCTCCCAAAAATATGCAGGTTGACTGCTGACTCTAAATTGACCCTAGGCAAGTGCATGAATGTGTATGGTGTCCTGCAATGGACTAGAGTCCCCAGAGTTGACAGTGTCACAGTTTTTACACCAGTCGGGCTAGTTTTGAAACAAGGGTGGGCTTTAAAAATAGTTCACCTGACTAACCTGTTCACCAGTCCATCCGAGGCAAACCATGGGAAAGTGGAATGTAGACAATGTATCTGCAATGTACAGAACCATTTCCGTCGCACAATTTGGAAAAGACAAAACGAGGATTATGGAGTGGACAACGCCCATGTATTTCAGATGTAAATCAGAAATGTGTGTGCACCACAGTGAACTTATTTCCCATGCAAAGCCTGGGAATATTAGGAAAAATGTGTCCTCCTTTTCCAATTCCAGAACTTTTGGAGTTAGTTTCAGGTATTTTTGTGTGGTTTTTGAGTAGTAGTAGTAGGGCTGGAAATTTTGCTGAGACCTGGTAGTCCTGGCCATCCCATCCAGGGTGTATTCCTGGCTCATGCCTAGAGTTCACAGCATAGACTCCACAACACCAACACAACATTCCTTGTTTGCAGAGATGAACAATGCATGTTTTGTTGTCAGTGAAATGACCCATCATCAGTTATCAACCCCTCCTTCGCTCTGGGCAGATGATACAGACTCTTGATCCTCAAAACAAGCTGCTTCAGCAACAGCTTCTTAGACATTCTGCAATTCAGCAGAACTGATAAAAACCCACAGGTGAGTGAAACATATTTAGGGTATTAAAAAACAAGTCTAGATGTATGCTGATAGTACAAGTTCTAACAGATTTCAAAAATGGTTGTTGTTGTTGTTGTTGATGATGGATTGCATCTCACCAGATTTGTTTGTGATTTTCATGTATTGACAAGAATAATGAGAAACTAAAGACACAAAAACACACTACATAAACATACGCGTATGTTTTCAGGAGGTCATGTTACGTTAGATCAGAGGCTTAAATGAACTTTTTAACAACTATGTGTTGTTAAAAGGTATATACTAATGAACTTGAACTGCATTGAAGTTCGTTTTAAGTTCTGCACATTTGTTAGAGAAGAAATCCGTTTGTGGATTCTCAGATTATATGTAGTTGTAGAGTACATCTGGCATGGCTTCTGTTACACAAAAAATCTTGATATGGTTTTCCACTGAACTGTATTATTAACATAGCTAATAAAATTTTAAATATCAAGAAGCTCACTACTAGCTTGAAATTTAGTTTTTTTCATGTCATGCCAATGTTGAAGTAAAGTATTTTTCATTTTTTCAAATGTCTGACCACAAATTAGTTAGGCTTCATTTCAGAAATGACTACACTGCCAGTGAAGTTTTATTCCACTTCATTAACTGTTAGTGTCAAAGACAAAACAAAATAGGTTAAAAATTAGAAATGAAAAAAGAGGAACAATATCTAAAGAGAAAAGAATACATATGTTTATTTAATCTACTTTAAATTCATAAGTGCATAGGATAGGTTTTTGGGGTTTTTTCTTCTTTTTTTTTTTTAATAAAAAAAAAACGATTGAGTCACATAAACTGTTCCTGGGCTGCTGTGAGTCACCCTGACAGTTACGTGATAGTAATTAACAGTAAGTGCGGTGTCAGGGGTAATGGAGGCAATTGGCGGGAAATCACGTGCTTGCTTGGATGTGTCAAACAATATTACCTCCCAAATTTTGGCACAGAAGAAGTCTTACTACATGGCAGCCAATCAGCAGAGAGTAAGAGCCTGAGAGGTTAAACAGAGTGAGAGACTAAAAGAGTCCGAAAAAAATACAATAATATTAGACTATAATATAATATGATATTAGTATTTATATTATATAGTGATACACCAAACCACTGTTAAATATAAGTACACATAGATATGTGTCTACATTTATTTATTTATTTATTTATATAAAAAAATTTTTGCAAAGATTATTTTATAGGGTTATTTATCTAGTTGATCAGGTCTGGTTGGTTCCCCCACATCTAAAAACCAGAGAGAGAAATATGACACGTGCCTCACTGGGCAGCTTTAGGGCACCAAACGCTAGGTATGTATGCTAGCCATTTTAAAAACAGGGAGGAAGATAAAAGTAATCATAATAAACATTAAACAAGCAGAATTTGACAAAGGGATGACTCCACCACTAACAAGATTATTCTTTCTTGTTACTAATTTGTATGCCTGTAATATCCTTAAAATATACTTTAAACTATTTCAGACGTTTGACCTTGCTGTGATCTTGACCCATTTTGGATCAATTCCAAAATCTAATCTGTTCATTGACTATTTACAATGATTATTCCCTATAACTCCTACAAATATTCAACTACTAGTTCTTGAGATATTCTACTAACAAGAATCTCGGACAGACGGATAGAAAGTGGGAGGAAACTGAAGAACACAGAGGAAACCTACACAAACATGAGGAGAACATTTGCAAAACACCAGTATCCCAAAGTCAGGATCAAACCAGAGACACTGGTGCCATGACGAAGTAATGCTACACACCGAACCATCCTAAAGTAATATGTAAAAGTTTAAAGGTTGATGGAATATGCCCAAAATATGCTCATATGGATTGTATATATTGCTACATTTTACATTAACTACTTTAGCTACACGTAATTCTGAGTAATACTGTTACATAACATTATAAATTCCAAAAATGGTATGATGGTCATCCTACTTTAGCCTGTGTGAGAGGTTTAAACCTTTGCAAGAGGAGCAATAGCTCATGTTGTGACTGAGTAAAATTCTGAGTAAATGTTTCCCCAACACAGGTCCAGGTCCAACAATTTTTTTACCAAGAAGAATCCACTGTTAGTTGCTTCTAATGGCATGATTCAGCTAAGCAACCAAGCCAAAAAAAGATTAGAGCTTTGGTTCCAAATGAGATGCCGTAACCATAAATGTCCATATTAGAGACATCATTCTATACACAGAAACATGAATCCAGTTGTTTCTCCCTCTCTGTGCCTGAAATGGAAACATGTCCCTAAAATTTCAATAAAATAAGATTTTCAAGGTCAGAGACATTTCATTGGAAGTGTTTTAGTGTATTTACTTAAATGTCAGAAGAGTAACTGACATTAGTTACTGACTAGATTTTTTTTTTTTTTGTCTTTGTAGAACCTGATCTCTAAGAAGGACACAGGCAGTGTTTTACAGAGCTTCATGCTTCTTTTATCTCTACTTTTAACTCTGGACTCACACACACATGCACGCACAACCACAAATATAATCAGCTCAGCTCTCGGTCTCTGGTTCATCACACATTTCTAAAAAAACAAAGCACATAAGTATAGTCCCTGTGTTCACACAAAGGTGAGAATCATCATGTGTTACCTGCCGGTTCAACTCATCTAGTTCCACACCAAAATGGTCTTGGGCCTTGGAGCAGAGATTGGGGCTGCTCCAATCTCTGTGGGACTCCTCAATTACTCCCATAGCCTTGACTTCATCCCAAACCACATTATTTCACATAACACATCCTTAATAACTGAAAGATACGGGTGGGATAGCATAATATTAGGCTGAATTTGCTGACCATCAATTACTCTCACTTGGTTGAAAGCTAAATCCCCAAGGAGAATCCCCATGAAAGGCAGAGCCCTTTCCAAACTTTGTGTCCCCTGATGCAATTTCTCAACCACCTGACCAGACTCCCAGCCAGATTTCTCATACTAATGCCTGAAACCCTGGCCAATTTTTCCCAAGAATTAGTGGATGGGTGAGGCAAGGATTAACCAACACTTGCTATGCTTTTGCTCCCAAAAATTAATAGTGATCGGCACTTTCATAAATCATTCATGTATCTAGGGCTGTAATCAGCATTGTGCCCTTGATCAAGATACTACTTATGCGTATTGAATTCATTTACACCCCCCTATCCACATGGCATGGCTCACTGAATGTTTTGATGAGGAAGAAAAATAATGTAAATCATAAGCTGTGGCTTTCACAATAACCAGATCTCAATCCAGAACATATATGGAAGATGTGGGAGTGACATGTTAGACAGTGTTCTCCAACACCACTATAAAACACCAACTGAGGGATTAAATTTTGGAAGAATGGTGTTCCAATGCATGTTTCCAAAGACTTAAAAAAAGACTTAAAAAAATCAATGGCAAGCTGTTCTAGTGGTTTATGGTGGCCCTACACCATGTTAACACATTTTATGTTGTTTTGTTCTTTAATTTCAGCCATCTGTACATACACACATATTCAGACTCGGTGAAAAAGAGCTGAGACACCGGAGACATATTTTGGAGGCCATGAGGGAATGTGCAGAGTGAATAAAATTGAGTAGTTTGTTCTTCTCTCACAGAACCAAAATAGTGGATTAAGCATAAGTATGACTTGGTTGTGGTATTACCAGGTGCCTTTTAGTGAAGTGAAGTGAAGTGTGGCCAAGTATGGTGACCCATACTCAGAATTTGTGCTCTACATTTAACCCATCCAAGTGCGCACACACACAGTAGTGAACACACAATCAGAGGAGTGGGCAGCCTTTTTTTGCTGCGGCGCCCAGGAAGCAGTTGGCGGTACATGCCTTGCTCAAGGGTCTCACCTCTGTCATGGTATTGAGGGTGGAAGAGAGCACTGGTCATTCACTCCCCCCACCTATAATCCCTGCCGGACCTGAGACTCGAACCCGTGACCTTGGCGTTATCTCAGACACTGTGCTCAGACACAGTCTCAGTGTTTAAGTCTAGTCTGAAAACATATTTGTTTAGTCAAGCCTTTTGTGAATAGTTTTTTCTTAGGTACAGGGGCAGGTCTGGAGAGTTCACAGGCATAGAGTGTTGTGGTGAACTGGGATGTTTGGATGCTATCGCCCCCCCACTCTCACGCGTTCACTCAGGTTTGTCGACGGTGGAGTGGCTGGCTGCCTTATGTCCCAGGGTGCCCTCATGTCTGTGTTAGCTTCTGGCGCTCCCTTTTAGTTATGCTGTCATAACTAGTCTTGCCGGAGTCCCTGCTTGAACTCTGCACGCAAAGTACATTGTCCTTAACCATTAGAGGACAAAGCTTATCTAACAATCTCTCCCTCTCTCTCCATCTCTCTCCCTCACTCTCTGTTGAGCTACACATGCTACTTCTGAGACGCCAGTGATCCTGATGCCCCTTCTGCTCCTCCTCGCTGCTTGACCCATCCTGATGCCCTACTTCTGGTTGGAGTTCTCATCGGTTGAGTTCGCTCGCTGCTGCTGGGGCCCATATGGATGGCTTGAAGAACCGTTTGGTTTGCTGGGGATGGTGCCACCTGGGGGCTGTGGAGATGGCTTGGGGATCACATATGGGGAGCTGTACTGTAATGGCTTGGGACTGCGATTGCTGTGGTGGCTTTGGGGCTGCGGTTGTCATGAGCAGCTTCATACTCAGGACTCCATCAGTGGACAGTGGATAGATTTTAACCAACCGGAGTTTATTGGTTGCACAATTGCACTATTTGTCCATATAGTACACAATAATAGAAGGGATTTATTTATAATTGCACTATCCGTTGCACCCAGACGAGGATGGGTTCCCTTTTGAGCCTGGTTCCTCTCAAGGTTTCTTCCTCATATCATCTCAGGGAGTTTTTCCTTGCCACTGTCGCCACTGGCTTGCTCATTAGGGATAAATTCATAGTGATAAATTCACATATTTACAATATATTTTTTGTGAATCCATTTATTTCTGTAAAGCTGCTTTGTGACAATGTCCATTGTTAAAGAGCTATACAAATAAAATTGAATTGAATTGAATTGAAATAATATAAAAGTAATGTAAAAGTAGCATAAATAAAAATAAAATAAATAATAGTAAGGCAAATAATAAAGCCTAGTTAAATACTAAAATGAATTTAATTTAAATTAACTTTACTTTATTTTAGCCTTTATTACCTGCAGAGGCCGTCATAGGATACAATTACTAAGTGTGAGTCACCACCATGTGGTTTAAACAAGAACTGTCACTTAGAGAACAAGATCACAGTGAGTGTCTGGATCCAGCAGCGCCTCAGAACATAACTTCACCAGTTTTACTTTATCACCCGTATTTTATTTTACATAGATTTATTGCAAAATTTAGTTGGTTTTTTTTGGCATTGCTTCTCAACCAATTTTCAGCTGAAATGAAATATAATCGAATTATGATCTATCAACAATGTCCTTGCAGCTAAACATCCCAGAATGCATTGCACTTTCTAGTAATTTCTAGGTGTGAAATTCCTGTGAACATACTCATGCTCTCATGCTCACCCTCTTTTATGACAAAAACAGACTCCTAATTTCTCCCTGCATTGGATGCTAGCTGTTGAAGGCTTGATGGTTTCCAGCTGTGGATGTTGTGGAATGGATCCGCCCTGAAACCACATGCGTTTGTTGTTGTGGCTGTCCGTGGTGCTGAACTCACACTGACGGCACTGTGCGTACTCTAACGTTTACATAGTTGATTTTAAAACAATGTATGTAATGTAACGTAATTGAAAGTAT
Source organism: Pangasius djambal (assembly GCA_022985145.1). Classification (NCBI taxonomy): domain Eukaryota; kingdom Metazoa; phylum Chordata; class Actinopteri; order Siluriformes; family Pangasiidae; genus Pangasius; species Pangasius djambal. The sequence goes on along the minus strand of CM040983.1, from coordinate 5,224,336 downwards.
AGAGAGTGTGAGTCACAATGTCAAAATGTTACTCAGTTAAAAGGTACACAGAAAAAATGTACTCAAGTGAAAGCTGCAAATGTTTTTAACTGATGAAATGTAGTTAATGCCAGGATTCTGTATTAAAACTAACTTTTTATTATCTATTTAAAACTGTTAGAAGATGATTTTCATTTTAAAGCATCTACACCATTTTGCCTGAAAACTCTGGAAGTTTGTGATATTTACTATTAGCTAGAATTTGACATGCTGCCTAGCCAACTGTGTTAGCTACTAGAACTGACGCTAGTCTAACTTGGCATTAGCAAAGAAAACAGGCTAACATGGTTAAATATAGCAGGGTAATGTTAGGAAAAAAATAGCAAAATTTACCTCAACATGCTTTTTCAAATTAGATAAGAGTTCATACCTTCTAGGGAGGCAAAACTAATCCTCCACTCATCCTCAAGTTCCATACTGCAGTAAGGTGGATTATTTATCTTCAAACACACATCAACACAGCACGGATAGCTACAGTGCTAACTACATTGTGTAGCATGAGAAGGTCGACATAATGGCCCTTCTTTCTTCATTGGCCAAAATTCATACTGTATGTCACTGGCTTGTGGAAAATTAAGGGCCATCACAGAGAGAAAAATGAACAAAATGTCAGGCTTATCAGAGCTAGACTATGACAAGAGTTGAAAAGTAATTCGGACTTACCCAAAACCCAAAAGGGTCCTAAAGATATAGTATAACAACATTAATTTTTACTAATGCAGTAAAGTTCCACATGTGCATGTAAGATGGTTCTAAATGTACATAACATAAAAACATTTACAAATGATTTGGTTCAATGGGTTTATTAGCCAGTTACAGGAAAGTGTCTAATAATAACGTGACACCAGTACAATTAGGTGGAAAATGGTATTATATACTGTATAACCAAATATTTAATTCAACATCCTGGCCCTACATCACACACAGTAGATATATCATATAGCCATTTTATCTAGTTGGGTCTGGCTTAGTTAATGAAAATGGGTGAAATGTGAAAAGGGGAGGAAAATGTATTTTAGAAAAGGATAATGGAAAACAGTGAAACAGAAAATAAAAGAGATTTTGCAAAATTGTTCATGCAAAAAAATATGTGACAATGTGACACTATGTCTATTCAATATAATATTAATATCATTTACCGAAGCTTGATATTTGTGACATTTCCTCATTTTATTACTCTTAAAAACTTTACTTTGAATACATTATGTAAAGAGATAACATAGTTTAGATTTGATTATATTTAAATTAGATTTAACATATTATATTAACCAGTGCATATGTGGTATTTCATACTACTGATGTCTCATTTTATTCCAAAGAAAGTAAAAACATATGCGAATAGGCATATCCATGTATATGTATATGTAGAGCACTGTACTATAGATGTGTGTATGAACTTTGCGACAGGAATTAAAGCAGAGAGTGTCGCCTTTTGGAGAAATATCAAGCACAAGGCATTGCATGCTCTGCTTTTGAGACATGCATGAAAACACTTGGAAAATATCACGCACTGGAAAATAACTGGAAGTTAAGATAATAGACAGCACAGTTTCAGAAGTATTTCCACCTAGCATGGTTTATACAGAGCCCATTACATTCTTCAACCAGGGAAGGAAGCGAGACACCTTCTGAAAGACGTAGCCATTGCTGCAGTCCATCCCCTGGGACTGGCTCACCACGCCAGTGAGAAAGAAGACCTCTCGGTACAAGGTGAGGACAGGACTGCCCGGGCCGAAGATGCAATCCGCTTTAGAACGTGGCAGGGTGCATGCCATCTTGTTGGTAATCTTATGATACGAACAAAAATGATTCCATTTGTACCCTCCATTCGTCACATTTAGTAAATGGCTACAATAAATTGTTACTAAATGAAGAAATCTCCTTACCTGGCCCGAGTGACGGTCCACACAAGCTGGCAGCTTGCTGTAAGACAGATGATTTAGCCTAAGGTTTCCTTGAAACTCAGATGCATCTTTCCAGCCAGTAACCACGCCCATGTACTCGCCCGACATCAAAACACTTTCAGCAAAATCTCTCTCAGGCAGGCAGGCTGGCACCATCTTCTTCTTACAGATGATCTTGTCCTTCAGCTCTATCACAGCGAGGTCATTTTCTGGCTTTCCTTCCAGGTAAAGTGGATGAATGTGCACCTGCTTTACATACAGGGTCTGTTCACCAGACTCAAAGGATGGTATCCTCTTGCCTGTATACACAAACATGTGTTCCTGCTATTTAATTGGAAATAATTCGAAACGTACGAGTTGATGTAAAGTAAAAAATATAGAGTATATAAAATATCTGTATATATTTTTTCACTTTGTATCTTTGTACTTTCAATTATTCAGCAAATAATGTTCTTTTTTTCTACATTGTAGCTAAATTTGACAATTTAAGTATGGTGCTTCGTGGAATAATTCACTCAACAGTTCAAGTCTAAATATTAAAAATATTTTGGTATTTTAACTTGTATATTTGATATTTTAACTTGTCACGATTTTTTTTTTCTTAAAGAAAATGAGAAAGTAAGTGGTAAGCACTCCATATCAAGTGCTGCGCACAAGAAAGAAAGTGGCGAAGACGTTCAGAAAGAAATCATGAAAACGACAAATTTGTTTTGCATGTGCATGGGATAATTTTTGTTTTCATTATTTTTTCTTTTTAAGAAAAGAGCATGGTGTAATGTTTTTTTTTTTAGGTAATTACCATGTGTGCAACACTTACTCTCTCGTTTTCTTTAAGAAAAAAAAAGACGAATTTTCCTGTGCACACGAGCTCATTTTCCATTTTAACGATTTTTTTTTCTCCTTTAACAGCATTATACTTTTTGTGTAGGTTCGGTTTTACAAATAGGTATCACTCACCCACAGCCACCTGGAAGTCAGTATGTTTGCGTACACACTGCGCAGTCGTCAGTACAAAGTTGTCTTTAATGATGACGCCACTGCAAAACCCATTCGACCCACTGTTGCGCAGCAGGGCCTTAAAACGTGACAGGAATAAAATTAAACAAGCGACTCCAGAGGTTATTAATGTTAACTTGCATGTTTGTTGTAAGGTTTTGTACCTGCCAGGGACACTCTTCAGCACTGCAGTCCAGTCCTTCATAGTCCGAGCGTATGTTGCTGGACTGCCGGCTGGCCCACTGGCTCAAACTGCTCACCTTCCCACATGGGAATTGCACTGAGGAAAAATAAAACACTGCGTTAAAATAGGAGTTTAGTGCTTTAACAAAGCAGCCTACGTGACAATGAAGTGGAATGTGTTATTATTATTATTATTATTATTATTATTATTATTATTATTACATTATTATATATTAGAACTGAATATACTTCATATCTGATTTTATATACATGCTGTTTACAGCTAAAAAATTTTATTTTTGTTATAATAATTATAATATCGCTGTTACATTCATTGGAACTATTAATGCAAAGCACATAAATGTTTCTGATAAAAGTTCTTCACTAAGAGGTTAGAACTTTTGTCTTTTAGGTACTTTGAATATATATATATATATATATTTTTTTTTTTTAACTTTGCATTTTACCCCATTTTTCTTTAAATAATAAGGTCAATGTGACAGTTTAACTTAAAAGTGTTTATGTTTTGGAATTTATGACTATATATTTATGACTATATATGCCACACATTACAAAATATCTGAAGAGGAAAACGAATCATCCGTTGTTTTTTTTTTGTTTGTTTGTTTTTTTGCTTTTTTTGTTTAATATATGTACATTTATAGAAAGGCGAAAATATAAATAAATGAAAACTCATAGTATTTTACAGTACTAGAAAAAAAATTGTCCCTATGTACTCACTGATAATGTAACCTTGATGGTTTTCCAGTTTCAGGTTTATTTATACAGCAGTTGCTGCCAGGAATAAGTTTAACGTAATTATACGCCTAGAATCCTAGGTCACAAGTCAAAGCGAAAGAGGAATAACAATGAAAACAAACAGAGGAACTGAAACTCATCCCCTCGCTTTAGGCAACACCACAGAGAGGATTCCCTCCACGTCATCAAAGTCATTACGCAGCTAACTCCTAAGTAGGCCTGGAAAGAGCTTCACGAGGGGCTGCGCAATAGTGAGTGGGATGGAGGAAACCCGAACTAGTCACTCATTTGTTTCTATGGCGTAAGTCAGCAGTGTTCCAAAAGATTCCATAATAATGTATTGTATTTGGTTTCATCTCGAGTCAGACATCGCTCACGTCATCCTCCTTTTCCCTTAACTGCACACACTGTCTCATGCTTGACTCATACGTACTTATAGATTTGTTGTAAAGCGAAAACATAATTAAAATATTTTTAACTTGTTTTTCCTAGCTTCTTATCTATGTTACCAAAACGACACTCCTAAATGCTATTTGAACTAGTTATTTGAAACAGAATGTTGTTAGGTGGTTACTATGTTATCCAATGTGGTTGCTAGGGTGTCACTACCTGGTTGCTAGTGTATCCCAGCTGGTTGCCAGGGTATTGTTAGGTAGTTGCTATGGTGTTCAAGATGGTTACTAGGGTGCTGCCAGGTGATTGTTATGTTATCCCAGGTGTTTGCTAGTTGGTTGGTATGGTATCCCAGATGGTTATTAGGGTGTTGCTAGGTGCTTGTTAGAGGATACCAGGTCCATTCTAGGTTGTTGATAGGGAGTTGCTCTGGTATATCATGTGGTTGTTAGGTTGTTACTAGGTAAAGCTTGGTATGGTATTCCAGGTGATCACTATAGTATTCTAGGCTGTTGCTTGGAGGTTACTATGGTCTCACAACTGAAATGTGACGTGTGGCCAAGTACGGTGACCCATACTCAGAATTCGTGTTCTGCATTTAACCCATCCAACTGACTGCTATGGTGTTGCTAGGTGGTTGCTATGGGATTCCAGGTGTGTTCCTAAGTGGTTGTTATGGTATTCTAGATTGTTGCTAGCATGTTCTATGTTTCTAGGGTGTCACAGCTGGTTCCTAGAATGTTGGTAACTGGTAGCTATGGTATCCCAAATGGTCGCTAAGATGTTTCTAGGCAGCAACTATGGTATTCCAGGTGGTTGCTAGGCAGTTATTTTGGTATTCCAGGTAGTTGTTATGGTGTTGCTAGGTAGTTGCTATGGTATTCCAGGTGGTTGCTGAGGTGTTTTTAGGTAGTTGCTATGGTATTCCAGGTGGTTGCTGAGGTGTTTTTAGATGGTTGCTATGGTATTGCAGGTGGTTGCTGAGGTGTTTTTAGGTAGTTGCTATGGTATTCCAGGTGGCTGCTTAGGTGTTTTTAGGTGGTTGCTATGGTATTCCAGGTGGCTGCTAGGATGTTGCTAGGTGGTTGATATGATATTCCAAGTGATTGCTATGGTGGGGCTACATGGTTGCTATGTTATCTTTGGTGGTTACTATATCATCCCAAGTGGTTTCTAAGCTCTTACTAAGTTGTTGCTATGTTATTTTAGGCAGTTGCTAGGGCATTGCTAGGGCATTGCTATGGTGTTCCAGGTGGTTGCTAAGGTGGCGATGGGCAGGGCAGTACAGTTGTCCTAATCTTCTCTGTATCTGAACTGACATGGCTTTAAATAGCAAATGAACCAGGAAGGGCGGACTTACAACATTCCCCCATTCATGCCAATGGTTAAAAAGTCAGAACTGGAATGACTGTTACGTGGAAACCAGATTTTTTCTTCTTTTTTTCTTTTTTTTTTTTTTTGGTTAACATTACTGCAAGATACATCTCCTAGAAAAAAACGAATGGTTCTCACCAGCAGGGACACATTTCTCCTTCTGCTGCAGCTTCCATCCCCAAGCGCAGGAACACTCATACGACTGGTAGCCAGGCTTACAGAACTGACTACAGCCTTTGTTCTTATCAACGACACATACGGTCTGATCTGTGAGAGAAATAAATAGCCATAAAAAATTACACGGGAGCTGAAAATCACTGTTAAATAGACAATATTGACAACTGCGAATTGAAATCTGTCTTGTTCTCTCTTCTTTTTTTTAAACCTGTTTCACAGTGCACTCCTGAAAATCCTGATTTGCAGATGCAGTCATAACCGCCAACGCTGTCTGAGCACATAGCTCCATTTTTGCACGGCTGGTTTGCACATTGATCTCCATCTGTGAAATAATGTTACTGTGAACACCGTGAATTTTCCAAAACACTACAACATTAAAGGCAGAGATCAGTAAAATACTTCATTCGCACAATTTTTAACAACATTCAGCCAAGACGTGTTGGGTGTTCAATGTTAGCTAACAAGTAATAGAAGTCTATCTCATCTAAATTATTTTCCTTAAAAATACATTTGCTTCAGATAACATTGTTAAGCTACAATGCATAAATATTCACCCCCTTTTCCACATTTTGCAGCATTACAACCTGAGACTAAAATGGACTTACGTGGGATTATATGTCAGGAATCTACACAAAATAGCCCATGATACTGAAGTGTGGGGGGGGAAATAAGCACAGTTTGCAAAATTATTTACAAAAAAAAGCATAAAAGTTGTGATTGAATAAGTATTATAGAATATTTTAACCACACTATGTTAACCGTAAAATGTGTACTCATACTGTATATGATCATGTTTAATCCTCAATGTTATAGATGTATGGAACCAGGACAGTGCAAAATGTGTCATTGTACCCAGGATCTCAGTAAAAGGCTTGCAGACTAGGACTATGTGCATGGAACAGGAAGTGTATGCTGAGAAACTGAGGCCATAAAATGACCTATATGACCTTACATATGCATGGGAATCCTAAAAGTGGTTAAAATGGGAAACAGGAGCATGCTGTAAATTTAAGTGAGTAAGGCTTCCCTAAACAATAAGATAAGCATATGGGGTAATCTGGTGTCTTGTTAAAAAACAGGATACACATGTATGAGAGTATGTGTCTTGTTAAAAACAGGATGTGGAAGAGGTTTCAGGTAAAGGTACAGTATATAAGAATGCCCTTCTGAAGAGTTGGGGGCTTTTGTCTGCAGACAACTGCTCGGCTTTATTTTTTGAAAGAATAAAGTCTAATGGCATCAACACCCAGGCCCTTCAGAGTGATCTCTGAGCTACACGAATGGCCAAAACAGTATTCACACCATTGCTATGAAACCCCAAAATGAGCTCTAATTAAGTCAGAAGTCACATAATTAACTTAATGGAGTTAAATCTCAATATAAATACACCTGATCCAGGCCTCTGTAACAAACAGCATTGTGAAGACCAAAGAGCTACCAACACAAGTCCACAAGTCCAACAAAATTTCCAAACTTTGACCATCTCACAGACCACCATTAAATCCATCATTAAAAAATTAAAACAATATGGCACAAAATGTGATTGGGTAAAGAGGGGATTAGTCAGAAAAGCAACCAAGAGAAACTCCGAAGGACTCAAAGAGATCCACACATCAGAAGCTTACATTTATGGCATTTGGCAGATGCCCTTATCCAGGGCGACTTACAATTATCTCATTTATACAACTGAGCAGTTGAGGGTTAAGGGCCTTGCTCAAGGGCTCAGCAGTGGCAGCTTGGTGGTACTGGGATTTGAATTCTCAGCCTTCCGATCAGAAGTCCAACATCTTAACCACTGAGCTACCATTTCCCTGTTCACAGGAAGACCATAACCTGGACTCTCCACAATGCTGGAGGCTACAGATTCATGTTTGGAGATGAAACTGACTTCCATTACATGTTAGCAACATTTGTGTTCATGTAGCACCAGTGCATAATTAAACACGCAAATATCGTGGGTCTTGGTTAATTGACTATATCGAGGTAAGGAAGAAGTGCATAATTAAGTTTTGACCAAATACATGCAATCACAATACAACTGTGTTTGTTCTTGAATTTCATTTTATATCTTTTAGGATAAATACAAGACGTGCAGACAACAGTACTTACCTATGTACACAGACCAGAAGATATCCTGTAGTAAAAGAAAAACAAAGTCTATATTCTCAAAACAGTCCAAAAAAAAAAACCAGCCCAGGACAGTACCCCTCCCCTCCAGCAGAGGTCAGTGTCTCCAGAGTTCTACTCAGTTATTAATTTCCTGTTTACTTCCTGGTTAAGATCTATATAAGTGCATGGTTTTCAGTTAATCATTACAAAGTCTTGTCAGTCTCCCATGTTATATGTTCTCAGTCATGATTCTCCTGTTTGCACTGTCGTTGGTGATCTGACCATTTTGCTATCATTTAGTTTTGGATTGTGGGTGATTTGGATTTTGGATTGTGTTTTAATAAACATATAATAATGCACATGGATCCTACTTCTTCTACCGAATCTGTTATATTTCCATTTAGATAGTACGCGCAAGCTGCAATTTTAAAAATCGTCAGAGACTCACAGTGCGATAAGTGTCCTGAAACACCTCTCTTGCTTCTTCATAATTGCACACTTCCTCCAGACACTCCCGCTCGAGGTTGTGGGGGAGTGTTTTCTCCTCGTCTCCTGCATTCGCTCTCTTCTGACGGCTTATGACTTCACTGGCTACCTTCTGGTCCAGGAACACTGGGACTGAGAGGACGGGAATACAGCATCTGAAGCTCACGGATTTCAACTGATACATTAAAATTAAATCATTATATTGCATTATGTTGTACAGGTCAAGAGCTACGTAATGGATCACTTATTTAAGGCTAAACTCAAGCAAGAGTAACTTTGATTGGCATGATAAAAACACCAATATTGTTGGCATACATGGTAAGCAGTAGCCAATGTTTTTGGTTTGCATTTGTAACAGTTTGGATCGACAATATTAGATAGATATTCTTGTTTCCTGTGTGGTAGCCTTCAAGCCCCTTCATTAACATTACTAGACAATTACAAGAAGGAAAAAGGTGTTGTGGTAGTGAATGATTAGCATTTTTCCGAACACTGGGTGCGCTAGATTATCTAGGTTAGGTTATCTCAAGCTTTTTTCAGCCAGGGACTCTGTATGATCACTGTTAAATTTATTTCACACAACTACGTATTTAAAGATTGAGCATGTTTGTGTGCAGAACAGTGTGTTTAAATTGTACACTTCTTTCACACTAAACTGAAACAAAATCCCTGATTTGAATTGTGTTGGACATGCACCATTTGGTTGTGGGAGGAGAAATATTTAATAAATAACACAGATTAATAAATTATTAACCAGAGCAAGTGGCCAACCACAAAACTCCACAAGTTAAACTCACCTCACAATGCTAAATAATAAATATTTATATAAACGTTTAAATATTAATTAATATCCTCATGGAGGAACTACATGGAAATGAAAACAACATATTAGCTTATGGGGAGATTTATGTATCGTAGCTCACAGGATCCCAGGATTATGTACAGTGACGTAAATAATCCAATTAAAGCAATAAAAAGCCATACCTCTGCTTTTGTCCAGTCCAGCCGTCACATAGCCTAACAGAAGGGTTAGGGAAAGCGCTGTATACAGCCACACCATGGTAAGGTCTGAATCTGCAGCTAGTCTGGATCCTCCTGTAACGTTTAAAGTTCACCCCAAAAAGCTGTTTACTTTACCGAGTACCCTTTGATCATCACAATATTGATCCTTAAACCATTTCACTATAGGTCTTACAGAATCTCTTAGAAACAGCTTCTTTAAACACTGTCGTTTTCTTAACTTGCTATCATTAACCCAGGATGACTCTCTGGTTTCTATAGCAGTGTGGCCATATAATTAATTTTAAAGTCATCTCAGCAAGTTGGATTTAAATACATTGTAAGCAAAAGTAAGAAAAAATATTCCCAAACAAAAAAAGTACACATGCAGCAGTTGTTTGATTCCAAAGCCCATTAAGAAATGTTCAAATTATTTATCACAGTTGAATTATTTCAATTATGATATAATAAATGTATACAAGTCAAAAAAATAGGTGAGAGTCTCAGTAAGACTACATACTGTACACAAGGCCTTTATAACATATTCATAAGCATTCCATAACTGTTTTATAAAGCAATGCTAGAGAATTTATCAATTGTTTGACAAATGTCAAAGATTGTGAGGTAAAATGCCATTTTATGTTACTTGGTCTTTGCATGAAATAGAGGAGAGAAAAGATTTCAGTTATTATTATGACTGAGATTGTTACTGTCATTTTTATCCTTATCCTACTTTGTTTTTATTAACAGCACATTCATGACAAAGCTTACAATGCTGTGTAAGGTATACGTAGCACTTCCTAACAGTGTTATAAGCAGATATTTGTGGCATATGTGCTTCTTAAATAAGTAAAGTTGCATCAGAACAGTGGTTCGAAATAGTTTTAAATGCAAACGGACCACTTGTAGTTGAACAGAATTCAATTCAAGAAGTAGACACAATAACTTATGAAGAGATATGATGACAGGTGGACACTTCGTAGAAGATTCCTCATTTCATGAAGGTACTCTTAGTAAAAAAAATAAATAAATCTAGTGTATCCTTCAAATAAAGTGTTACTCAAATTTGTGTACCAGTGAAGTCTGTTCCATCAGTTCAGGGTGAGTCTGAGAAAGAAATTCACCTCACAGGTAAATAAATGGGTCATTTCCCACTAAAAATAATTTTTAATTATAAGCAGAATTTTAGCTTATCTAAATTGAACAGCAGATGAGCTGAATAAATGAATGATGATGAGGCTCGCGTTTAAATGCCATGAGTGCCTTTTACCTCGTGTGATGAGACACAGACTGATGTAGATGATGCCGATAATCAAAGTCACAGCTCAATTCCCATTCTTAACTTATAATTCTTTACAATTTGGCAGGAATTCTGATTTTCCATAAGTAAATAATAAATAGGTAATAAATGTAGAGATTGGTGCATCTTTCAATGGAAGTGAAATTTTCACTCTTGGATGTAACCAGACTCGCTACACGCAAAATGCTACAACTTTACATCTGATTGAGATACAAGCAAAAGGGGAACTACATATAGTAGGAATTGTAGAAAATGTGAAATGTTTTCCCAGCATGCTATACATATAACATAGTATAGTGCTGCATCATCTGGTGCCATGGATGGATGATGGATGGTGGACATAAACAAGGCCTTTGTTGTATCTACACTGCCCTCATGTGGAAGACTGCATGCTTTTCCTCCAGAAACAAAGATGAGCATACAAAAGGCCTGAATTAATGAACCATGCTGGGAGAACATCCCAAACCTGATCACATGCATAAAAGCATGCGTCAATCATCATGCTACATTTCACCAATATTTTTTGCAATTTCACAAGAATTAATCAGATTAATAAACACCAGACTGGAGTAAACTACCTTGGACCAGAACTTATGCTGGCATATTATTCAGCAGAGATCATTGTTCAAGACAAACCTAATTTATAATCTATTATAGACTAGAATTTTAAGCCAAATCAACCTGATATGATGTGCAATGAGAGAAATAGTGACTTTATTGTTGCAGGTTTGTGATGATGTTTACATGCAGCATAATTATTTATTTCTCTTATACACACTATGTAGTCTAATATTTGATTAATGATGGAGTAACTAATACCCTGGCACCCCAGTCACATCACATCACATCACATCACATCACAGCTCAGTAATTTGGTTTATTAGAGATTAAAACATCTGACAGTCCTCTTACTGTAATACAGCGCAGATAATCCGGTTTATATACGTTTCCTTAAAACAATTTCCAATTTATCCACTCATTTTCTCCAGCTTGTTCTTCTGAGTAACCGATACACCCGATGAATTGCTTATATAACGCTGTCCTGTTTATCAGCACGGTTTTAAATCCTCATGTCGGTCCATGCAAGGCGTGTTTATCCCCCAGATTACCGTAATACCTCACAATGAACACTAGAGGGAGCTCTCAAACCGCTCAAAGCCCACCTCTGAGTCTCTGCAGTAGTGAAAATCCATCATAAAAAACCCATCTGAGTAAAGCATTACCTTTTTTATTTATATTATTTAAAAAAAACATACCCAGATTACTTAAATTTGCAATGTCATATGAATTTTGACTTCTTTTTTTTTAAATATAATAAAAAGTAAATGGCTTGTTCATGTATTGGAATGCCGTAAGTAAAAAAATAAATAAATAAAAATAATAATAAAAAATAATTTTTTCAGCTATACATTTTTTATTCACTCCCAACTGTGGACAAAATATTATACCTGAAATAAAAAAAAAAAAAAACAGCATTTATTTCTATTTATTGCTGCTAACCAAAATTACAGAAAATGTCATCTTTTAAACAAAATACAGCACTAGTTTTGACACGTACAAAATGTATGTAGATATTCAGAGCTATTCATTGTTTCAACAATCAATCTAACAGAGCACACCTGGGCAACAAGAAACACCCGTCAGTCACATGCCCCAATATTTTTGAGCCCTTGAAAAATGGGTAGGTTCAAACAAAAGGTGCCACGCTCTAAGCTGTTAGACTAATCTTTCATTTATGGCATTTGGCAGACATCCTTATCCAGAGCAACTTACATTTATCTCGTTTTTTTATACAACTGAGCAGTTGAGGGTTAAGGGCCTTGCTCAAGGGCCCAGAAGTAGCAGCTTGAACTCATGATCTTCAAATCAGTAGTCCAACGTCTTAACCACTGAGCTACCACTGCCCTATAGCTAGATGTAAATATCATGATATGAAAGCTGAAATTCTGATCCATGATCATATATTCTTCTTTTTATTTCAAACCAAATGTCTTCAGTATATAGAAAAACAAACAATAGAATTGGCCTTGCTGTTCCAATACTTTTGAAGGAGACTGTATGTACATGTATACACACACACACACGTGCATATATATATATATATATATATATATATATATATATATATATATATATATATATATATATATATATATGTATATGTATGTGTGTGTGCGTAAAACCAAAGGCACAGAAATCTAGACAGCAACAGAAATCACGATAATGATTTATGTGAAATTACAGTAATGGTCTCAAGTCTAGATGCTATGCATGAAAGGGTTAAAAGGAAAAATAAAAGCAATAACACAGCATGTGTAATCTATAAAGTATTTATGGGAATACAGCAGAGTAGGCCTATGGTTACAAGATGTGCAGTTTTAATGTACTCTCTTTTTTTTCACAATTTCAAAAAAGACTTTACAGCTAATAGATATATGAACCTAATGCAGATCAAGAAATTAGGAAACCTGACTTTTTTTGTACAAAATTTTGTCACTGGAGTGGTACTTACAAGAGCACAAGATTACCTGACCGTGTGTGTTGCTTTCTCATGTTCTCCCTGTGTCCTCATGGGTTTGTTCCAGGTACTCCATTTTCCTCCCACCTCTCAGAAACATGCAGGTAGATGGACTGCCTATGATAAATTGACCGTAGATGTGAATGAGTGTGTGAATGTTTGTGTGTCTCATCCAGGATGTATTGCCACCTCACTCCCAGTGCTCCTGGGATAGATTCTGGATCATAAAAGGTGATCATGAAGGTCATAAAAAATCAAAATAGGTACAAAACAGCAGAAAAAAATAAAAGTCTGATGAAGATTGGTTGATATCAACAATCAGTTTATATAGGCCTTCAGGATGACTGCACACTCAATAATACAGAATAAAGGTTTCCTACATTCTGTTATTGAAAAATAATCATCTTTGGGATGGTAAGAGTAACTCTACTTCATGTCAGGCCGCATCACACTAACCCGGCATTGATTGTTTTTCTAAAACAGCAAACCCCAAGTGTTCCATCTGTTTGCGCTGCTCTTACAAAGATCACATTCTGACATTCAAAATACAAAAGCTTCAATGTCCGAGTTTCACCACAAAACTACAGAAGTACAGAAAATGAAAGTGTGTGTATAAAATAAAAGCCGTTTATACTTTTGAGGAATCAAGTAGCCACAAGATGATGATGATGAGGGATTTATTGCAGTGTATAGTCATACATGGGCCTGCGACCCAGCAGCATTTGAGAGTCTGGTTTCATTTCCACAGTAAAACTGTCCCAAATGCAGATGAACTAATAAACTCTTAAAAAGTAGGAAGCTAAAGTGCATTTTATAACATAACATCAGAAGGCCTACCTGCAAGTTTTTGGACGTTAGCCAATCATAGGTGTTTGTGAGTTCATGTACAGTACTGTGCAAAAGTCTTACAATAACAATGTTTTTTTTTTTTCTCTCTGAAAAGTGTCTCTTATGTAATCTGCTGCTTTTTTTTTTTTTTACTGACATACAAATGTTTTCTGTAACATTTAATTTTGTACCTGAAAACTAATGTATGGAAATCTTCTTTGCCTAAGACCTTCGCACTGTACTGTATGTGTAAGAGGGCAGTTTTCCTCGGAGTGTGTTTACGCAGCATGAGCAGCAGTTTGAAAGGATTTTGTTGTCGTATGCTAGGGAAGAGTAGTAGCAGTAGTGGTTAAGATGTGGGCCCACTGATCAGAAAGGTGAGTTCAAATCCCAGCACTGCCGAGCTGCTACTGCTGGGCGCTTGATTGAGGCCTTTAACCCTCAACTGCTTGTTGTACAAATTAGATAAATGTAAGGTGTCTGGATAAATGCTATACATGAGAGTTGGCAGGTGGGTGTGAATTGGCAGGTGACATAACTAGGGAGAAAAAAAAATTAAAAAGTATAATGTGTCTTCCTTTAATTAATAACCATAACAAAGGCATTGACTTCCATGCAACTACAATGCCAATGCTTTTTTTTTTTTTTTAAATGTCTATTAAACAGGTGAATAAATCTCCAACAGCAGTCTTGAACCGTAACCGTTTTCTCCACCTAATATTCCATGTATCGTTTACTTAAAACAGACCCAAACATGAAGCTACTGTAAATCTCAGCATGGTTAGGAACAGTTTGGCTTTCCATAGCGATTTGCAGCGTCTCTTCTGGCCAAAGGCAGGATCGGGGGCGTGGCTTAGCATGTGGGCGTGTTTTGATCGAATCCCACTTGTGGAATGGGCGTGGCTTCTGCTTGTGAGTGCATTCCTAAAGTACCAAAACTTGTCTCCACCCCTGCAGAGTCCAAACTCCGTGTTAGTTCCGTTTGTTTTTAGATATTCTCTGCGCTCGATAAATGTATAACAGTAAATGAACTAAATGAGGGAGAAACGCAGCTGGGAGCCACTGCAGCAGCAGGAGAGGACTGCAGGATTTACCTGAGAGCCCCACTGAGAGGGATCTGAGAGGGATCTGAGGTTACTCTGCTGTGCAGGTTTACACACGTCCCTGCACCTTCCACACACATTTCGGTTCAGCTTCAATCCGGACTGCACTCTTTTCACTGCTGGACTGTGGGCTTTTGTCTGCGAGGATGGTCTCAGAGGAGGACATCTCAAAGGAAGTGCTCGGTAAGACAGTTCATTATTAAAAACATGGCGTCTCTGATTAGTACCTGTGCTCACAGGTGAGACACAACTCATGTTAGACTCATCAGACATGAGTGAACAAGTTAATAATAATAATAATAATAATAACAGCAACAACAGTGAAACAACTACAACAATAATAATAACAACAGTAATAATAATAAGAACATCAACAACAATAATAATAATGACAAAAGCAGCAACAACAAAACTACAACAATAACAACAGTAATAATAACAACAACAAGAATAACAATAATAATAACAGCAGCAACAACAAAACAACTACAACAATAACAACACTAATAATAATAATAACAACAATAATAATAATAATAATAACAACACTAATAATAATAATAACAACAACAATAATAATAATAATAACAACACTAATAATAATAATAATAATAATACACCTGTTTTCTTAAACCATTCCCAAATCAACTCTGTGACTGTAAAAGAAAAGGAAGAGGTTTGTAGTCTTATGTCCATTACTTCCTTATAGAGATGACTAAATGGGTGTAGAAAGAACTTTCAACATGTTTTTTGTAAAGTCAAAACCTTCAAATGGTTCATGAGAGTCTAAGTAACAGCTTGAGAGCAGAGGTTCTCAAACTTCTTACAGCCAGAAACCACTTTAACAAATTACTACTACTATTCTAATCACCAACTAACGAACTAACGAACTAACTAACTAAATTTCTGATTTATTTTACAGCAATTAAAAAAAAATTAGGTTAATTATTTATATGTTTACAGTAATATTTTGGCTATTTATTTATTCTGATCTCTCCGCCCATTTTTATTAAATTCCAGATCTGCTTAAGTTATAGATATAATAAGTCTGTTAACGGGACATGACGTCAACTACTGTAGCAATTTTTTAAAAATAAAAGAGCCCTTGAGGTTTTTGTGAACTATTGTCATTTATACAGATGATATAAATGTATAAATAAATCACTGTTTATAATATATATGTCTGTAAAATCTGAGGTTATACATGTAGCTATAATTACACACATAATGCATATACTGTAGTATAATGTATCATTCCTAGTTGGTGCAAGGATCATTAGAGGCCTGCTGTCATTGCTCAACTGGTGTTGCATAGAGCACCCTGTCTAAACACGTCTCGGTCGACGCTCAAATGCTCTAGAGTGGTCCTTATTTTAATATTATTATGAGAAATTCTATGCATATGTCAACCTTACCATGGATAGTTGAAGGCACAGGAGAAAAACACATTTAACCCTGTAAACTCTTGAAGTATTATGTTTTTGTCAATCTGAAACGATATTATTTAGTAACTGCTATGAATTATTCTAGTGTAACTAGTAGTAAAATGTATGTAGTTACAAGACCAGTTGATACTGTGAGTTTAAGGGGTTGAATCAACTGAATTTTAATGGAATATCCATCACTTGTCAATCAAATATGCATAAGGGGCACACTGCACTGTTTCAAACCAATTACTTTTTTAAATTTTTTAATTTTATATATTTTTTTTGTATAAGGCCTTTTTTTTTTCTAACAATAGAAAGCCAAAATGCAGCTTTGCAGAAATCTGGCTGTACAGTGGGTTAGGAAAGTATTCAGACCCTTTCAGATTTTGTGCACTTTATTGTGTTATAGATTTATTTTAAAATGGATTACAATGAAACTTTTGATTAATCTACACACAATAATCCATAATGACAAAATGAAAACTTTTTTTTATTTTAGAAATTTTAAAAACTGAAATCTCTCATATGAATATTCAGACCCTTGGCTAAGGCACTCAAAGTGGAGCTCATCCTGTTTGCTTTGATCATCTAGAGGTGTCTCTAGAGAGGTGTCTCATGATTTAGAAAGGCACATATGTGTGTGTGTGTGTGTGTGTGTGTGTGTGTGTGTGTGTGTGTGTGTATATATATATATATATATATCATAAGTCCCACAATTTACAGTGCATGTCAGACCAAAAAACAAGCCATGAAATCCAAGGAACCACCATGATCAAATTCTGTCGAGACACAGATCTGGGTAAGAGTATAAAACCATTTCTAAAGTATTCATTGATCCTGGGACTCCATCTTTGTGAATGGAAAATGGTTGAAACGACCAGGACTCTTCCTAGAGCCAGCCGTCTGGCCAAACTCAGTAACCACACTAGGGAAGTGACCAAGAACCCAATGGCCAGTCTAACAGAGCTTCAGAAGTCGAGAGAGGGGAGAACCTGCCGGAAGTACAACCGTCTCAGAAATACTCCATCAAACAGGCCTTTATGGTATCTAGAGAAACAGGACATTTCAGACAAAAGTCCTTCATGAGCTGTGCAAGCAAACAATCTACAATAAGTACACAGCAGTAACTCACTGCACATATACATATTGTATATCCTCCCTGTACATACAGTATGTACACATATAGTATATTCACATATATATGTATTGATTGCATGAGAATTTGCATTTTCAGATTACAGTATGCATTCATGCTGCACTGAAGTTTCACTGCTGCTTTTGTTATTCCTGTTTGCTGAACTCAGGTCTTTACTTATAGTAACCTCTAATAACCTTCTTCTTCCTCTCTCTCTTTCTCTCTTATTACTCACTATCTGAACTGTGTCATAACCTCTCTCTCTCTCTCCATCCCTCCCCCATTGTCCTAAACTTCCCCTGGTTATCACACCACTTTTCTTTATCATGGCACTCATCATTTTCGTAAGTATGAATGACTTAGCTGACAATATAGGTAGAATATATAGTGATATACACTACCAATCATGACATTAACACTATAAAATTCCACCTTTTGGATTTACACACTTGTACGCCTACTCATTTGTGTAATTATACAATCAGCCAGTCATGTGGCAGCAGTGCAGTGCATAAAACCATGTAGATGTAGGTCAAGAGCGGCATGGTTGTAGGTGCCAGACGGGCTGGTTTAAGTATTTCAGAAACTGCTGATCACCTGGGATTTTCACACATAACTCTCTACACAAAATGGTGTGAAAAACAAAAAACATCCAGTGAGCTGCAGTTCTGTGGGTGGAAACAGCTTGTTAATGAGAGCGATCAGAGCTAACAGGAAGGCTAAGGTAACTCAAATAGCCACTGTTTACATCCGTGATGATCAGACAAGCATCTCAGAATGCACAACATGTCAAACCTTCAGGCAGATATGTACAACAGCAGAAGACCACATCAGGTTCTGATCCTGCCAGCCAAAAACAGGAGCTCACACTGGGCACAGACTCCCCCAAGCTGGACATTTGGAGATGTAAAAAGACCAGGCGATGTTTTTATAATCTTCAGCTGTCCAGTTTTGGTGAACCTGTAGCCTCAAATTCCTGTTCTGCTGTCACATGAATGAGCATGTGTACAGGTGTTCCTATTAAAGTGGCTGGTGAGTGTATATAGTGGCCAGAAAAAGTGGTAAATAAGTGAAAACTATTGGGAATTAACTTGGACATGATTTACTATTCACAGTTGGAAATAAATTTCAAGCTTCAGCCTTTATCAAAATATCTTTATGACAATTTTATATATATATATATATATATATATATATATATATATATATATATATATATGCTAGTTTTCCTTGCCTTTTATCTCAAGATGACCTCACTCGCTCTGTTTATCTGCCTCCCTTTCATAGCTTTTCTGTGCCTTTATAACATACACCCCTACACACACACACACACAGGCTCTCTTTCTTTCTTTGGAAAATATTTTCATGTGCCTGTGATCCAGAAATCCAGAGTAAAATTCCAGCGATGATGTCATTGACTCATTTCCCATCTGCCTTTAGTGCCAAGTCAAGGAGAGAAAGAGAAGAGAAAGGAAAATCGAGACCTTCAGGAAGTGTGAAAGTTAGCTTATAGGTCATAAATGCACACACTGCAGAACTGAAGTTGGTCTCAGACCGTAACATTGTGTAATCTCATGGCGTGAATGCAGCAAATTTGTATTTTAAGCTGTCCTGTGGGATTGTATATGAATTTACATGACACAGAAGCACATGGTGAATGAAGTGGTGTTTATCTGTCTCTCTCTGTCTCGGGTGTTCTGTAGAGAGCGTGCAAGATGCAGTGGGCCGGCAGCTCAAACTGAGCCTGAGAAAGAAGGTGCAGCTGGAGGGCAAAGGTGACAAACAGGACAACCGAATCCTGGTGAGTGAAACCTGTGCAGGTGGTGCAGCAATGGAAAATCATGTGACTTTATTTCCAAGACCAAGGTGACATTATTAGAACATGCATCATTACTGCTAAACTGTATAATAGTAAGTGACACTTTCTGGTTTTGAACCGCATACAAAACAGTAAAAATGGGGAACAAACATATAATAACTAATAATAAATTAAAATATAGCTGCAAGCAGCAATTCAGGGGCCAAGCACTTTCTGGCCCCACTAAGCGACAGAGGAAGACCACGAGCCATTGTGACCATCAGTGCTTTTTTCCCCAAGGTGCAATTTGAAGGCAGAACATCAAGCCATTGCTGAGATAGCAGTTGTGGCCTAATGGTTAGAGAGTCAGACTTGTAACCTGAAGGTGAACCCGAAGGTCGTGGGTTTGAGTCTCAGCTCCGGCAGGGATTGTAGGTGGGGGGAGTGAATGGCCAGCGCTCTCTTCCCCCTTCAATACCACGACTGAGGTGAGACCCTTGAGCAAGGCACCGAACCCCCAACTGCTCCCCAGGCGCCGCAGCAAAAAAGGCTACGGGTGTGTGTTCACTACTGTGTGTGTGTGCGCACTTGGATGGGTTAAATGCAGAGCACAAATTCCGAGTATGGGTCACCATATTTGGCCACAAGTCACTTCACTCAAATTAAGTTGAAGCTTATTCGTTAACATCAGGTCATTTTGCCAAGTTTGGTGTAATTTGTGGTATGTAATGGATGAACTGTCCTGCATACCAAAAACTCAATAATCAAGTTGTAGTTCCTTAATGCTTTTTGTGACACTCCCTGTGTTACCCGGGGAATGAGAACATGGAGACCGGTGTGGCACAACTTAAAAGGGTTTTTATGGAACGGAAACTTGCTTTTCAGCCTTGTTCCCCAAAATCACACACACGTGCACACAGACACACACGTAGTTCCTAACGTCTCATCTCTCCCTCGTGGCTCTTCTGTCGGCTCTTCTGTCTTCTCCTTTATCTCTTTGCCGCTGCTCACTGAAACAGAGAAGACACATTAGGAGAATCACCCACAGGTGCAGCCGCAACGTTACCACTCATTCTCCCGACTCAACCCACCATTCAAAAACCAGCACTCGACCACGCCCCCGTCTCCACACTGTGATCCAAATTCCATAATGATTGGACAATTTTTTTTGGACAAGAAGCAAAAAAAAAAAAACTATTGTCATTAAAACTGAAAATGGGCGATTCCTGTTTGGCAAATCACAAATTTATTACATCAGGAACACTCTGCACTTTCCAAGGAATCAATAGAAAGAAGAATCATGATCTGATGTTGAGCGGTTCAGAAGTTAATAGCTGTTCTAGTAATTTCTAAATTATAGTGCTCCCTAGAGGTGAATTTACACAAAATTTCTTAGCAAGACAGATGTAGTAGTTTTTTTTTTTCAAGTGAAAAAACTTGAATTAGAATTTTTGAAAAAGAAAAATCAAAAAGGAAAAAATGAACATCATGGTATCCATTCAATTCAGCATGATGGAAAGAATCAGAGGAAAGTGCAATCACGTTTCTATGACACATGCGTTAATATTGTAAACATATGTCCATCTTTGTCCTGTTGGTGGTGCTAGAGAGATTGAGGGACATACACAAAATTGTTTCGTAGGTAGCTGAGACTGTCGTCTATCACTGTGCCAAATTTCATGAAAAGTTCTTGTCCATAGACTCCCATGTCAAAGTATCATTTATAATAATAAGAAAACATACAATTACAATGGGGTGATTACATGCCTTCGGTGCTTGGGCCCCTAATAATAGGTGAAATAAGAACTTGAAGATGACTTAAGTGCAAAACTTCTGGATAGTAACGTGAGCTGAAAAAAGCAGTGATTACTGACAGATTTTAGGTGCTGGACTTATTGATCATAAGTAGAAGACTTGGGCCTAGACATTCTGAATATATTCATAAATATTAATATTTCTTTTTTCCTGTTGCCACTGACTCTTTGTATTTATCACACAAAGTACACTGCATTCCACAAGCAAGCCTCAACTAAACTGTGATTTTTGATAAGGAAAGCTATCTAATTTTTCCCCCACTGGTAAATTTCTCTTAAACAAGTTCTCTCAGTGAGAATTCTCTGTAAGTATATGGAATGTTTGCGTAATGCACGATGAGTATTGCAGTGACAGAACATCAACAATTTTCTCTCACAGTTGCAAATTCCTAACAATCTGTACAAATCAATTCGAATAAAAAGTTATGAAGGTTAAGGTTCACCACAGAGGCGGGGATAGGCACAGATTTAGCCTTCTACTTATTTTTATGACATTATTTTCATATAGATTCAAATGATATCCAAACAGATCAGACTCATTTGTTTAAATCTGTCTAAATTTCCCAAGGGATGAGGTTGGGGAGCAATACAATATTGTGAATTCTGCTAAAACACTGAGGCAGAACTACAGAAAAATACATAGTTGGGGGTGTGCTGTTATAGGAAAATAATCAGTAATGATTTGGTGGTAATGATGGTTTGATTAAGGAGGATGGTGGAGCTTATATCCAGCCGGGTCAGTTATGACAAGGACAAGTGCATTGTGGGCCAAAAAATAACCCAAATTCAGCCATCCATATCTAATACTTTGTACAACATTTCAATTTTGGGCTGAAAGAGGTCCAAGTGTAAGGTCTAGTGTTTGTCGTGTCTGAGATGTGGTTTCATCGAGATTGAGCTGTGGCTGAGTCCTGGCAGACAGATTTAGCGGAGTTCATTACAGTCACTCAATGGTGGTATGTGAGCCAGATGCTGAAGGAAAGCATGAGCCGTCAGTCCGGCTATAATCAGCTCCAGCGGTGTTGTAATCTCAGTAACTGTAGTAAAGTCATGCCTCAGTAACATCAGTTCAAAGCTCATCGAGCAGACAGGTGCTCAGAAACACACCCTCTTCACTGTGTGTGTGTGTGTATGTGTGTATGTGTGTTTGGAGGGTGTGGTTACACACTGCTGTAATCGGATTTCTGTGCCCGAGGCTAGGTTAAACATCCGTGCTGGATATTCAGGGTCACAGTTTTGTTCCTTTTTTTATGCCTCGCAGATGCACAGAGTGGCCGAGTTAAAAACAACCTGATTTAATAAACTGGAAATTCAGGCTATGATTTTTGAAGAGGTTGTAGATTTAAAAACACGTGCCAACACCTTGCGAACACCCAGAAAAATTGTGCAAACTGATTTACAAACAGGGTTTACAGAGGATTTCGGTCTTTCACATGAGCAAAATAGCATGTATTGTCCATTTTGCATGTTCACCTTAATGACTATACAGTTTAATTTGTTCATTTCTCCATATTTCTCCTAATGCGTGTTGTGATGTGATGCTTGTTACACCCTCAGTACGGTCTAAAGTCCATTATTCCAATTATACTACAGTGATTTATGAACGATTACAATTTGTTAATTTGATAATAAACACCACATCGCGCTTTTATAAATATTGCGCTGTAAATACACGTCTGCTAACAGAAATCTTCACCACATCAACAGCTGTATGGTTTCTTTTTTTGTTGTTGTTGTTAAACGACAACGGTTTATCACTGTGGTATTAGTTACAGAGAATCTGCAAGCTCCTCGTTCGTGAAAACGTTCCTGTGTCTGTGTGTTAAACTGTACACTTCAGCAATCTGCTCGCTTCTCAGCTTTAACTAGGACAACAATGTTAAAGGCATATAAATAGGTTCAGCTTTTGTATTTAAAATCCTCCCAAATAAGAATAATGATGTTTAATCATTTTTAATTATGTAGCTCCAAACAATAAATAGACAATGAGGCAGATTTCTAAAGAGAATTGCTGACATCTCAGCAACAGTTTGCGTTGGTGGGCGTTACCAATTTAGGTGTTTTTTTTTTTACACTTGTGCGTTTTTTTTTTGTTTTTTTTCCCCTGGACACAGGGACATTTGAGTCCCAAGTTTGGTGCAAAGTGTTAATGCTGTTTTTGAGCCCAGGCGTTTGTCCAGAAATCTAGTCCCTGGTCCTTTGTGAAAATGGTGGTCTTGGGTTTGCTTAAGCTGAGCCGCTGCATTCCAAGTGACATGACTGGTTTGATTTGTCATGTTTATATGTTTGTGATACCAGAGAAAGAGTTGGTATGGTTATTGATGCATAAAACCAGGCTTTCATATCACTGGAGCAGTGTAACCCACTACTGTAGTGCGATGTGCTTTCACTGAAGAGCATTGCAAAAAAAAAAAAAAAAAAACACATCTCGTACCAGTCTGTGTGTCTAAAAATCTTTAGAGAAGAACTGTGTTTTTCGTAACACATAGCATAGACCAAACGGATTAATCTAGTGCCTACCATTTTGCAAACCTGTGCGCATAAGTGGTGTGTGGAATTGCGCAGTCGAGCCGTGGTTTGGAAGGAATTCCTCTATGTGAACCCAAACTTGCGATTAAGTGCCCCGCCCACAAATGAGCCCAGAACCGGTCCTGAGTTGTGTGACAGCCTGGGTCAGTGTGGTTCTAAACCGCTGATTAATGCATACCATTGTGTCATTAAGGTTATTATAGATTTTAAATTGCACACAGCTTGAATGATTTTGAGGAATCTGTTCATCTCACCAAAACACAGATCTACCTTTTGTCTTATTTTCTGTGAAATTCCATACCTGAGCTCGCTGCTGTTCATGTCCTGACCTGACGCAGCAACATGCTTCTAGGCATGCAGAATGAAACACACACACACACACACACACACTCGCTCTATCTCCCTCTCTGCATTCCAAGCCTTTGCGCAGGATTCAGTAAAAGATGTCCGACAGCAGCCGTGATCACTTCCTGCACGGCTGTGCTGGGAAACAGTTGTTGATGTGCATGTTATTTATTAAAGGAGAGAAATAGAATGGCTACATTGTGTGTGTGTGTGTGTGTGTGTGTGTGTGTGTGTGTGTGTGTGTGTGTGTGTGTGTGTTTGTGTGTGTGTGTATACACCAATGTGTGTGCTTTGTTTGACTGAGACTAAACATTTCTCTCTGAGCACTTGAACAGGATCAGGATGGAAATGTGAGTGGAATGTTGTGGGACACTGAAACTCGAGTGACATGCCTTGTCTCGAGCACACACACACACACACACACACACACACACACACACACACTGCACTGATCCAGATTGCACCAGTCTAGCAGCTCTAATGCAATACTGCAGCACAGTCAGGGCACTAACTCCCACACTGCAGCCCCACCCAGAGGAACACAAGCTACACAGAACCCACAATAATCCTGTGAGTTAATGTGAGGAGCTGAAACGCAGAACCCACACACCTGTACATGAGCAGTGTGAGGTGCACCTTCTATCCCATACTACACCTCTACACTCAGTGTGTCACTGTGAGGAGAGCTGTGAGAGACCGATCCCGCTGCTGCACACACTCACACACACACACACACACACAGGGGGAGAGAGAGAGACAGGAAAGGAAGTGCTAAGAGGAGTGTGATTAGTATTCAGGAAATTTCAGTACTGTAACTTGAGTCAAGCTTTCTCTCTCTTTCTCTCTTTCTCACTCTCTTATTGTGTCTCTCTGTCTGATTTCTCACAGTCTCACTCTCTCACTGTCTCTTTCTCTCTGCCTCTTTCTCACTGTCTCACTCACTCTCTGTCTGTCTGTCTGTCTCTCTCACTATCTCAGTGTCTCACTGTCTCTCTCTCTCCCTCTCTTCCTTTCTCTATCTCTTTCTTGCTAGATCTCTCTCTCTCTCTCACTGCCTCTCTCTCTCTCTCTCTCTCTCTCTCTCACTGTCTCACTCTGTGTGTGTGTCTCTCTCTCTCTCTCTCTCTCTCTCTCTGTCTCTCTCTCTCTCTCTCTCTCCATCCATCAGTCTTTCTCCCTGTCACACAGCCTGCTTTTGGCCCTTGATCACAGCACACGTGCAAAAACAAGGCAACAGACTGTGGTGTGTTCGTCACCACTGGTGCAGAGTGAGTCCGTGTAAATGAGCTGTTACTGTAAAAATAATAACGTATTAGAACAAGTGCATTAATGAGCCTGTGATTTGCAGGTGCAACTACGGTCAGAGCTGCTGTTATAAAAATTAATCCACACCTTCTCACCAATCAGATTCAATCAGTCAGCAGTGATATGAGATTTATTATGATGTAATAACAATAACAATGTAATATATGTTTTTTTTAAAACAGTGTGAGTGACTCTTGAAAATGCTACAGAAATAAAGATTTGCTTGCTTTATTATACAGCGATTGGCAGAGTAAAATGTTGTATTCGTTTTTAAATATGAAGTTAAATGAAAGTAGGTGGTTCTTGGATTAAGAGTGAGTCTGTGTCATAAGCGTGTTTGCTGTGAGGTGTGCGTATGTGCCAAGTTAAAACCAGCTGAAGGGTTTCTGAGGTTTTTTTCACGCTCTGAGTGGGAGAACAGTTTCCACAGAGCCGGCCAACAAGTTCAGACGTTTAAATAACCTCATAACGGTTTGTTTTTTAACCTGCTGCTTATTATTAATGTTTTTTATTATACTGAGCAGTGTGATGATTTATGTCATGTCCTCCTTCATGTCACTTCCTCAGTTCATCATGATAATAATAATAGATCAGTTATATTTTATTTATTTAGCACTCTTCTTGCTCTCAAGCTTGCTGTATGATTCACGGGACAGCATTCCCTCTGGGGAGCCATAGTACTGTAATAGATCCCTTTTAGGAAGCTAAGAATGCTTACGTAGCCAAAAAAAAAAAATCCCTTAAAGAACTCTGATTACAATTCAGGGATTCCACTCGGAGCTGTTCGTTTCTATTGACTTGTTCCCATGGCAACATACACAATGTCAGTTGATTCGTGTGATAGCTAGCAGTTAGTTAAACCATCCTTTACTGGTTTGTTTTAAGTCTAGCAAGCTCACAAGAAGATATTTATGAAGAGATTGTTATTAGAAATCGAAAACGTTTAATGGAGATACATCCTGACATCGCACTGCTATCTACATTTAACTGTGGACGCTGCTGCTTTTTTTCCAGTAATGCTTGTTTAAAACGCAGTGCCACACACTGTCAAGTCAAAACCTATGCAAACCGAAAAATATATTTACATTTTCAGCTGAGAATTATGACATGGGTGATGAAGTGTGTGGTTTTTGCAAGTCAGAATGTCCTTTAAAAGCTGCTTCAACTGTGACAGAAACTTTCCTCATAAATAAACATTAAAAAGTAGCCATTTGTTTACCGGTACCCATCCTGTTGGGACAATGTTTTCCCTTCATCCAGATTTAAATTTTTTTTTTTTAATATATCTTAAAGGTACATTAGGCAAGATTTTTCCAAATTTGTCATGATTAGCTCTCCAACAGTTACGTAGAGGGATTCAAGAGCATGATTATTTTTTTATTTACTCCTTAAGCCCGCCCCCGTCCCCACCAGTGCACACAAAACTTCGCCCCAATACCTGGCATGTAGATTTCACCTAGAGTAAGCATGCTAACTAGAGTTAGCATTAGCACGGACCGCCATGATATCACTGTCTAGCGCATTCCAACATTAAACTGCTTAAAATCCAAGTTATAACACTATAAACACATGGAATATGGCCCATAGCGAGTTATGAGAATGTTCACGAATGCTTTCCCCGGCGTGTTTTTCTTTGAATGAGTTCTTATGAGCCTTAAAACTTCAGTATTAGCAATTTAAGCTACTTGATGGGCCGTTCGGCTGCTTGAAAGCCAAGTTATAACGTTATAAATGCTTCAAATTCAACTCAGATTGATTGATGAGAATGATCAAAGAGTGACTTTGCTGTCATGTGTAATGACAAAAAAACTTAAAAAACTTATCAACTTGATTTATTATATAAAGCCAGCCATTTAAACAATTCAAAGCTTTATATAGATTGTGATTACAGACTTGTCCAGGAACAACATCATTAATTCTGTGTCCAGCTTCATCCCCTTCACCAAAAAGAATACTCCATCATGGAAATGAGCTGCCCCATGTTTATTCTGGTTTTACTGTGTTTCTTGTTAAAGTTTTTTTTCGGAGCACAGAGTGGTTTCTTGCTCACAAGAATTGGGCGCTTGCCAATTTCAGACTGAGATGGGGGCGGAGTAAAGCGGTGTTGGGGTGTGTCTCTAAAGTGACCGACAAGAGGCCCATTCAAACACAAACAAGCACCATGACCACTGCTGGACTGTAACACAGTTTTCCAATGGGTTTTCTCAGCCACAAAATACACTTATGGTCATGTAAGCCATGGCTTACACGTTTATTTTTTAATCATGTTCTACATATTTTTCCAGGTTATTTGTAAAAGTAAGAAATCGAAAAATTGATCGTCACACCTTTAAATAAAGACTTACATGGGGTTCACCTCAGTGAAAATGATGTTGAAACAGTGTTACCTTTAATCTAGGCCAAAAAAATCCTGTCTACTTTATCAGATTCCTCTATTGAGCATAGGAATAGTTATAGTTAATTATTTATTGATTTATTGATTAATTTTCTATAACAGCAGCTCTGACAATAGCGCTGTAATTCAAATCACAGGTTTATATTATTACACTTGTTCTAATATGTCATTATTTCTATGGTAACAGGGCGTTGATGCTCCACATAATCTAAGTCTAATAATGAATGTATTGTTATTTAAAAAAGAAAAACCTATCATTGTTGATATAGTAGAGTCCTAGTCGGAGGGGATTAGTTTTATGTGGGGAGGTGGGGTAATGTAATAATTACCAGAGCTTCTCTGTGATTTTAATCCTGTGCGAACTAGTCATCTAGTCAGCTATTTTACAGCGTCTTTTACCTTCTATAAAATGGCCTGTAAAACTAACCCCAGGTTAAACTAATCCTGTGGGAATTGACCTCTGGGTAAATATTACGCCATCTCCTGTGGGAAACGCATTTTCCCGATATTTTCATAAGTATAGAGGCACTCAAGGATGTGGTTTTCTTTCATTGTAAAACTAACCCATGGTGTGGTACCTTAAGGAGTCACAAACCCCTGCCTGTATTTCTATTTGCTAACATGTATGATAAGCTGTGTAGCCTACTGATACTAACTGTTACCTACCTAACGGGTTTAGATGTTATCTACTTACAAAGTCATGTCAGGTATAGTATAATTAAAAGTACGTGCATCATTAAGATTTAGGAAAAGATAAAGTAAATTATGCATACCCAACACGGCATCCAGTTCCTCAAAGTATGGACACTGCATGCAGTCCGAGCCACTTCTTCTGTTGTGTTTAATGTCCTCTCTGTATTTTCTTTTTAGCTATTCGATTAGTTCTCGACATTTAGTCAGAGGGACATTTATCACAAACTTCCCGAAAAACTCCTCCCAAACTGAATGATTATATACCATTTGTTCAAACAGCGTTTGATAACGCCGTTCTCCCCAAACCGAAATTAAACATTTATGGCGCGAGTCTCCAGTGCCAGTGCTTTGTAAGTTTTCTGGGAAAATCTTCAAGGCAAAAAAATTCAATTGTTGCTGAGGTATAAGAGGAATAAAACACTTTGGGACATTCTGTTATGTTAAACAACTTCTGCTTCATCACGCCACTACTTCAGTGATTATTCTGAATGTCCTGAAGTGTTTCATTTTGTATATATTGTGTGTGGAATATCACAGTATATAATATAACAGCACTAATTATTATCCCTGTCTCACCAGGCTCTGGCTCCACATCGGGTATTTCTGCTGTCAGCTCGAGTTCCTGCTAGGGTGAGTCTGTGTGTGTGTGTGTGCGTGTGTGTGTGTGTGCGTATGTAGTTCTACTATCATACTGATGATCTACTGATGATCAAATCAGGCTCTTGTAACCTAAGGCGACAGCATTTAATCTATGAGGTGAGGGAAAGAAGGGCGGGAATGTGTGTGTGTATAGTTCTACTATCATCTACTGATAATCAAGTCAGGCTTCTGTAACCTAAGGCAACAGCATTTAATCTATGAGGTGAGTGAAAGAAGGGCGGGAATATGAGTGTGTGTGTGTGTGTGTGTGTGTGTG
>CM040983.1:5151120-5186924 GCA_022985145.1 Pangasius djambal | reverse complement strand
CTAAAAAAGCCTTCACAGTTCTGGAACAACATCCTATGGACAGATGAGACCAAGATCAACTTGTACCAGAGTGATGGGAAGAGAAGAGTATGCAGAAGGAAAGGAACTGCTCATGATCCTAAGCATACCACCTCATCAGTGAAGCATGGTGGTGGTAATGTCATGGCGTGGGCATGTATGGCTGCCAATGGAACTGGTTGCAATGCAATGGCCAAGTCAATCACCTGACCTGAATCCGATTGAGCATGCATTTCACTTGCTGAAGACAAAACTGAAGGGAAAATGCCCCAAGAACAAGCAGGAACTGAAGACAGTTGCAGTAGAGGCCTGGCAGAGCATCACCAGCGTCTGGTGATGTCTATACGTTCCAGACTTCAGGCTGTAATTGACTGCAACCAAGTATTAAAAAGTGAAAGTTTTTAATATTTATTCTGTCCCATTACTTTTGGTCCCTTAACAAGTGGGAGGCACATATGCAAACTGTTGTAATTCCTACACCGTTCACCTGAATTGGATGTAAATACCCTCAAATTAAAGCTGACGGTCTGCAGTTAAAGCACATCTTGTTCGTCTCATTTGAAATCCATTGTGGTGGTGTATAGAGCCAAAAATGTTAGAATTGTGTCGATGTCTCAATATTTATGGACCTGACTGTGTATACATATATATATATATATGTATGTGTGCGTGTGTGTGTGTTATAAATACATTACTCGAAAAAAAATCATCAGTAAGATTAGGATTGTAAATATTCTAGTTAGAAGTTAATTATCCAGGTTTACTGAGTTGGTGCTGCTGCTGCTGAAGACAGTGGTGATGAGGATGACAATGATGACAAAGATAGTAATGACTATGATGAGAATGACTATGATGAGAATGACTAGGGCAGAGGTATTCAAACTGTGAGGCATGCGATGGAATTGCAGGGAGAACGCCAGAAAAGAAAATTTAAATAAAGTAAATGAAAAAAGTGTTTCAGACATGCCAGTGTTGACACATTTTTCATAGGAGCTTCACTTTTTAACAGCGGAACGCAAAAAATATGCCAAAAGTGCAGTCTTCTTTTTGCCCCCTAATAAAAACAGCAGATGAGCCAATCAACATGTGAAGTCAGAATGATTGACAGTTGTAAAGGTATTTTGAACTCTTTTGAAATATACCCTGATACAACACTCTAGCTTTCTGTCACAGTAAGTGGAGATTTTTTTTGGAGAGTTCATTGTGAATGTGAAATAAAATCTGTCACTGTGTGTCTGACTTAACTATCATTAAATAAGTTTATAATATCAGTGGATTATATTTATTAGGGTTTGGGGGGCTCGAGTTCTCAGAACACTGGGGCTCAGAAAGTGGGGGTCATGGGGAAAACATTTGAATACCTCTGGACTAGGATAATGACAGTGATGACGATGATGATGATGACGACAACGATGACAATGACTGTGATGACAGTAATGATGACAGCGACGATGATGATGACAATGACTGTGATGACAATAATGATACAATGTTGACAATGATGGTGACAACAGTGACAATGCTAATAATGACAGCGATGACAATGCTAAAAAATTATTATTATTTTTATTAACGATGATGACGACAACGATGACAATGACTGTGATGACAGTGATGACAATGATGGTGACGACAATGACAATGCTAATAATGACAGCGATGACAACGATAAAAAAAATATTATGATTATTATTATTATTATTATTGATTATTATTAACGATGATGACAACGATGACAATGACTGTGATGACTGTGATGACAATTATGACGACAATGTTGATGACAGTGATGATGACAAGGACAATGACAATAAAGATTATTATTATTATTATTATTAATAACGATGATGACATCAACGATGATGATGATGTGTTTATCAGGTATTGTGTCTCTGAGTTCCCCACTGGGAAAACTTCCATCTGGACTGAAACATCTGAACCTCTCAAAAAACTCCCTCTCAGCTAAAGGTGCACAGCGCACACACACACACACACACACACACACATAGTTCTTCAAATTTGCACTATTACTTTCACAGTGTGACGTCATTGATTCTTGTTAATTGTTAATTGTGTGTGTGTTTTAGGTGTGAACATTCTAGCTCAGTCTCTGTGTTCCAACTCGTCCTTCTTTAACACACTTACACACCTTGACCTGTCTGGAAACACGCTGAGGGGAGACGACCTGCCTGTATGCACACACACACACACACACACACACACACCCATGTATACACACTGATATTGGGTGTGTTATGAAGCAGCAGATTTGTGTGTGTCTCTGTAGAACCTGTGGAACTTCCTGAGTCAGCCGAACAACCTGCACACTCTGGATCTGTCCAACTGTGACTGTGCTCTGGACCTGGTCAGTGACCGTCACAGCACCTTTACACACACTCCTGTAACTTATAAATGATCTGAGTAAAGAAACAGATACACATTGCTGTTCTGTTTAAACATTTAGAATTTATTTATGTCTAGTGCTAGAGTTTATATGTGTCTAGTGATCTGGCTGAGATTTTAAGAATTTCCTTAAACACTAGAATACATAACAGTAGCACGAATTACAGGTACACACTTCTACATTTTAAAATCAGAGTATGCTACTTTGAGTTATCCTCAAAAATGTGCAAAAAGAGAGATCATCCCCCCCACCCCACCCCCCATTTAAACCATAGATGAGCTAATCACCATATGGATCTGGAATGATTGACAGTTGCACAGGTGTTTTCTGATATTAACTGACAGCCTGGAAGCCCCGCCCACTTCCTTCATCTTACGTTAGTAATCTCTCATCTTGATTTTACCGCTTGAAAGATGCAGCGCTCTCACTTTCTGTCATGTAAATGGAAAATGTTTTGAGTTCACTTAGCTAACATTTGACAGGTATATTGTTAACATCACTATAATTATTATTATGTCTGAAAAAGTGTCTGGAAAAAGTTTTGGTTAAATGATCAAAACTTTTGCTTTTTTGGGTGAAAGAGAAAAACTCAAACCATAAATGGACCTACAACGAGCCGTCAAATACAACATGTTCCAAATATTTACAGGGTTTTACGGTAACCACCAGCCACTTGAAAAACGAGGTGCCAATCATCTGATTTAGTTAAGATGTAAAAGCTGGAAAAGTTGTACACTTTCTGTTTACTTATTGTACGTAATGAATTTTTCCTAGAATAAGAAAGAAAGTAAACTTTTCTGCTTAAACGTTGTTCCTTTCCTGCATGTAAACTTTTCTACTGACTAAGTATTAACTTAAACCACTGAGCTGGTGGTTACCTTATAACCCTGTATATATGCACACTACAGATTCTTTAGACAAGTGATGTGTGATTGTATTGAAAATGTACTGTTCCTCCTGTCTGTACTGTTCAGGTGTGCTCTTCTTTACTCCGAGGCTCTCTGAAGCATCTTTCTGTCCTCAACATGTCTAAGAGTGTCTTGAGTATTAAGTAAGAAATACACACATAAACACACACAATGCTTTCTACAGTAAAACGTAAACGATATCAATGTGGTGGTTAATTTTTTCTTTGTTATTATCTTGTGCGCTCCCTGCAGGAAAGGAAAGGAGCTGCCGTCCTCCTTTAAGCAGTTCTTCAGCACCGCCCTGGCCCTCAACACCATCGTCCTCTCCGGCACCAAACTGCCTCCAGAGGCCCTCAAGTGAGTCACACAAAGCTATTCTTTTTTTATTATCCTCCCATTTAGCAGGATGGAATATTGAGACTCAGAGGTCATGCTGTAACAAACAGGACAATAGACTCTTTACACACAACGATATATAGTTTTAATACCATAAAACAGGAACAACTTCACAGAGTAAACAGTATGATGAAGTACAGTGTTTGGATAATTACCTGAAACCTCGAGCATTTTACGCTGTGTTCACATCACACACTTCATAACCATAACAACTTTACCAGCAGCATTGTGTCTAATTAGAGAGATAATTACTAACACTGTTACTGTAATCAGCCACTGTGGCCTCAAACTGGAAGGAAGGAAGGAAGGAACAAAGGATGGAAGGGTAGGAAGGTAGGCAAGCGGAAAGGAAAGAAAGGAAAGTAGGAAGGAGAGAAACAAGGAAAGGAAGGAACGAACAAAGAATGGGCAGAATGAAGAAAGGAACAAAAGAAAGATGGAACGAAGGAAGGTGTAGGAGGGAAGGAAGGTAGGAACAAGGAAAAAACAGGGAAGGATGGAAGGAACAAAGAAAAGATGGAATGAATAAACTAAAGAAGGAAGGGGTGAAGAAAGGGACAAAGGAATGAAAGAAAGGAAGGAAGGAATGAAGGAACAAAGGAAAGAACAAGGAACGATGGAAGGATTGAAGGAAGGAACGAAGGAATGAACAAAGTAATGAATGAATGAACTAACCAATCAACTAAAGACAATATTTTAAGGTGATTAATACCCATACAAAGTAGAATTTATGTTTATCTTTTATAACCTCTGTCCATAAAAGTTGGACTGGTCACACGGCTTTACTTCTCCTCAGGATGACATTTATTTTCTCTGTCACATGCAGTCAGCAGTTGAAGATGTGTACGTGGTTGGATATGAAACTTGTTTAAGAAAATTTAGGAAGGAAAAGAGTCCAGTTCCTGATAATCATATCTATAACCTGCAGTATGTAACATATTTCATATCTGTAACCTGCAGTATGTAACATATTTCATATCTGTAACCTGCAGTATGTAACATATTTCATATCTGTAACCTGCAGTATGTAACATATTTCATATCTGTAACCTGCAGTATGTAACATATTTCATATCTGTAACCTGCAGTATGTAACATATTTCATATCTATAACCTGCAGTATATAACATATTTCATATCTGTAACCTGCAGTATGTAACATATTTCATATCTGTAACCTGCAGTATGTAACATATTTCATATCTGTAACCTGCAGTATATTATAACATATTTCATATCTGTGTCTAACGTTTTGCGTGTTTAATCTAATATTAGTGTTAATATATCTGTTAATAATTAACAAATGAGTGTGTGTCTGATAATCTATATTGGGTGTAAGTCTCATTTAATGTGTGTGTGTGTGTGTGTGTGTGTGTGTGTGTGTGTGTGTGTGTGTATCAGAGCTCTGTTGCTGGGTCTGGCCTGTAATCCCAATTTAAAAGATGTCTCTTTGGATCTGAGCAGTTGTGAGGTATACACACACACACACACACACACACACACACACATACACACACACAGAGTAATCTGAACCATCAGAGTCTGTATTGAGGAAGTTATTTCAGGCTCAAAGTACCCCAGATGACTGCTGAGGAAATTTTTGAGGCCAGCTGGAACACCTTAAACCTGCCAAATATATCCTGATTCTGCACACACTCACACTATCTTCATTTCATAATTCTGCACTCCTGCATGGTTCTCTAAAGTGTCTTCACTGCATTTTAATCGCATAACGAAGCCTAAGCACAGTAGCAGAGAGTGCTGATGTTACATTATGTGATATTGATGTCAGTTAGAGCTGTAGATACTAGGTCATTATTAAAATAATAATGAGTTCATTAAAGGTTATTAAAATAAGTATGTAAGTAAGCATGTACATGTATATAAGTGAGTATGTAAGTACATAAGTAAACACGTATGTAGGTAAGTAAATAAGTACATAAGTAAGTACGCACATGCATAGGTACATAAGTAGATTAGTACGTCAGTACGTATGTTATTAAGTACATAAGTAAATTAGTACATAGGTTTGTAGTACGTAAGTAAGCACATATGTAAGTATGTGAGTAAGTATATACATTAGTACTCAAGTTTGTAATATGTAAGTAAGTACATAAGTAAGTTAGTATGTATGCGTGTAGTACATAAATAAGCACATATGTAGGTAATTAAGTACGTAAGTAAGTATGTAAGTATGTAAGTAAGTAGGCATGCAAGTATGCAGTATGTATGTAGGTAAGTACATAAGTAAGTAAGTATGTATGTGTGTAGTACATAAGTAAGCACATACCTAGGTAAGTAAGTACATAAGTAAGTTAGTATATATGTGTGTAGTATATAAGTAAGCACATATGTAGGTAATTAAGTACGTAAGTAAGTATGTAAGTAAGTAGGCATGCAAGTATGCAGTATGTATGTAAGTAAGTACATAAGTAAGTAAGTATGTAAGTAAAAGAAAAAGAAAGTGTGATTATAATGAGTGTGCTCCTTTATTCTTGTCTAAATAAAAAATACATTTATAAAATAAAAAATCTGACGTGTGTGTGTGTGTAGCTGCGGTCAGCTGGATCTCAGATTCTGGAAAGCTGTATAGCTGAAATCCCCAACGTCTCTAGCCTGGATATTTCAGACAACGGTCAGAACACAACACCCACACACACACACACCCACACTTTCCTTCCAGCTGTGTTTTATGGTCTTTTCTCAGACGTGATAAGGATCAGGAGTGTGTTGAATAAGGTTAAATGCTGATGCTTTGTGTGCAGGTTTGGACTCTGATCTGACGACTCTGCTGGTGTGGCTGGCTAAGAATCGCTCCATCAGACAGCTGTCTCTCGGCAAGAACTTCAGCAACATCAAATCCAAGTGAGAAGCATTCGCAGTGTGTGAGCCGCGGGGTCACATATCATTGTGTCATACAGATCCCCCAAAATGCATTGCTTTAATACTGATAATTCCAGGGAATATAGAGTATGATGTTAAAAATATCCCTGGATGCATGTGTCTCAGGATCAAGGTGTGTGTGTGTGTGTGTGTGTGTGTGTGTGTGTGTGTGTGTGTGTGTGTGTGTGTGTGTGTGCGCAGGAATCTGGGGCAGGTGCTGAACAGTTTGGTTCTTATGATCCAGGAGGAGGAATCTGTAAGTGTTTATATGAGCCTGGAATCTTATTCTCCAGTTTGCCACTGCATAACTTGCTCTTATTTCGTCAATCTAGTTTACACTAATAGTATAGATAAAAAAAAAAGATGAAAAGTGTAAGGCATAAGGTCTAAACCAGAAACATGAACACTGAATGCTAAGGCTCAGACTTAGCTACTTAGCTACTAAGACACAAGTGCATCATAAGACACACCAAAACAGGAAACAGCAGGGTATACAACATAGATAAACTAATCAGGCAGTAAACATGGAATAGGTGCACACGTTTAGGTAACAAACCAATGACAGGATGAAGGGCGGAGACAGGAATAAAACAGAAACAAAAACAAAGACTAGCCTGTGGTGCTTGGCACTATGGGAAACAGGAAGCAAACAGGGCATACAAAATATAAATGAAAGCAACCTGTTATAAAAGGCCTTAACTATTTTCCTATACTAAATTATAAATTACTGATATTTTATTTACAGGGGAAAAAAGCATACAAATAGAAAGACACTGCCACACTTTTACCCTCATCAGAAAATCAAGATTGTATGAATCTACACATTCTCTTAGTAAAATAGTGTTTCATTGCCTTCATTTGCATATCTGTATATATGAGGCTCTTTTTATAACAAGATCACTTGTCTGATATGCGTTTAACACTGACTCACATTTTTCAGTAAGATTTTCAGTTCGTACGTTGATTTAAAAAGCATGACAAAACCACCACAGTGACAGTTTTCACACTTTATGGTTTGCACTAGGGCTGTAGTCAAGACCGCTATTGTCATTTCCAAGACAAGTCCAAGATCAGGACTAGCTGAGATCAAGGGGCTCAAGGGGCTCAAGGCCAAAGCAAGATGGAGTCCAAATTAAAATGAGACTGAGTCAAGATCATGACCAAAAACCATTTAATACTTTTTGATACCAAGCCTTTACTTCTGCTAGTTGGCTTCATTCTAGAAGAAGGAATTACTTTTTGTCAAATGTTGTTCATGTGGAAAGAAAAGACAACATGAACTTAGCAATATTTAGTGACACCAGTGCCTCAGACTAAAACAAGTCCATGTAGATACAGAAAACATCTCAGGAACCTAAACAGGGTATAATCATACATTATAAAGACCATGGTGTATTCTGCGTTGTGTATGGAACTGACCAGCTGATGATGATGATGATGATGATGGTGTGTGTGTGTGTGTGTGTGTGTGTGTGTGTGTGTGTGTGTAGCCACTCAGCTCTCTGTCCCTGGCTGATTCCAAGCTGAAAGCTGATTTGTCCATCGTGCTGAATGCTGTGGGGGGAAACAGCTCCCTGACTCGCCTAGACATCAGTGGCAATGGGATGGGAGACATGGGGGCTAAAATGCTGGCCAAGGCCCTGCAGATCAACACCAAACTCAGGTCTCTCTCTCTCACACACACACACACACACACACACACACACACACTATGAAAAAAAGCCTGGTGTAATGTTATTGTACATAGTACATGAAATTTTCACTGGTTTGTGTTTCAGGACTGTGATTTGGGACAGGAATAATGTCAGTGCCCAGGGTCTGCAGGACGTGGCAGCTGCTTTGGAGAAGTGAGTTTCTTAGACACTTGTATGTGTGTGTGCGTGTGTGTATGTGAGTGTGTTTAGTAGGTAGATATTGATCACCTAGTGTTTTGTGTCCTGCAGAAATTACACTATCCGCTTCATGCCGGTGCCCATCATGGATGCTGCACAAGCTCTCAAGTCCAGCCCTGAGAAAACCGAGGACGCCCTCATGAAGGTCAGAGGTCAATCAGTCAAGTAGTTAATGACCTAAAGGCAAGAGGGCTCTTATTATTGGATTGTGATTTGTATCATCCATATGTATCCTACAGGGCCTTGCATAAGTATCTCTGCCCTTTTCCACATTTTGCAGTGTTACAGCCTGGAACTGAAATACATTTAATTAGAATTATATGTCTTAAATCTATGCAAAAAAATGGCCATATGAATATCACGATCTACACAGATGAAGCATGGTGGTGGGAGCATCATGTTAAGCATCAGATTGCTTCTTTTACTAATTACTAATCTTACGAGTTATGGTTGAATACTGGCACAAGCCACTGTATATATATATGGTTGCTGATAAATAGGCCAGTGTTTGCAGATATTGTTACACAGGTTATTGCATGTGTGTGTGTGTGTGTGTCTCTGTGTGTGTTTTCAGATGGAGCAGTATCTCTTGAGGAACCATGAAACGAGGAAATACCTACAAGAACAAGCCTACAGGCTACAGCAAGGCATTGTCACGTCCACCACACAGCAGGTTATATTGTGTTATAGTGTGTGTGTTATAGCGTGTGTGTTATAGTGTGTGTGTGTTTGTGTGTGTGTGTTTGTATGTGTGAGTGTAATTGTGCATGTCTGTCAGTGATTGGCTCGTCGTGTGTAACCAGTTGACTGTAATAATTATATTATAATAGTGTGTGTGTGTGTGTGTGTGTGTGTGTGTGTGTGTGTGTGTGTGTGTGTGTGTGTGCAGATGATTGACAGGCTATGTGTGAAGGTGCAGGACCACCTAAACTCTCTTCGCTTCAGTGAGAGAGAGAGAGTTCAGGAGGACATGAGAGCAGCGGAGAGACTCGTCCAGGACGCGCGCAATTCAAAG
Organism: Pangasius djambal; assembly: GCA_022985145.1. NCBI lineage: Eukaryota > Metazoa > Chordata > Actinopteri > Siluriformes > Pangasiidae > Pangasius > Pangasius djambal. The sequence continues at coordinate 5,177,408 of CM040983.1, read as the reverse complement.
AGAGTGAGGTTCACACATACACACACACACACACACACACACAGGAAAGGAAGAAAGGAAGGGGAGAATGAAAGAAGGAAAAGGAAGCAAGGAAGGAAACTGCAAGAGTAAAAGAAAGAAGGAAGGAACAATAAAAAGAAGGGAAAGTAAGGAAGAAAGGGATAGGAAGGAAGGAGTAATAGAAAGAAATAAGGGAGGAAGGGAGGATAGAAGAAGGTAAAGAAATAAGGAACTATTTCTTGGATGGAAAAAGGTAAAGGGAATGAAGGAAAGAAGGGAATTGGGATGGGGAGGAAGGATGAAAAGCGGTTGCTTAGGCAAATGGTTCCACATGTTGTAGAAGATGATGATAAGTGTGTGTTATACACAGAGTTATATCACATGGTGCTGTGTGTCTCGCTGTGTAGCTGCTGGCCAGTATGTATCAGCTGCGCTCGGCACGGCGTGGAGGTAGAGGCAGAGGTGAAGATGGAGCTGGAGAAGGAGGTGAAGAAGGAGGTGGAGTATGTGAGGTAGTCGAGAGCCTGTGGGTGACCCCGATCCAGGAGAAACTTCAGTCGATGGCAGGAGAAGTCAGCACTGTCATAAACCAGCAGCTGCAGGTGCACTAAGCTCCAATACACACACACATTCATGCAGTGCATTTCAAAGTGCTAGTGATGTTCAGTACCATCAGCTCTTGTATGTGTGTGTAGAGTTTGTTGGTGTCTATGGTGGACACGGCGGAGAGTGTGTGTCCTCACGTGATGCGTACAGCGAACTTGAGGCCAACTCTGATGCAGGTAAGCGAGGGGAAGATGAGCGTGCCTCGAACCTTCATCACCAACACTCTGCTCGAGCAGTCTGCCATCGACATCATCAACAAGATCAGGTATTTCACACAAAATACTGCTGATTCTTAATTCTGATACTGATTTCTGATTCCTGAATCTGAATTCTGTTTCTAAATTCTGAAACTGATTTTTAGATTCTAATTCTTCATTCTGACTTTGGTTCTTGATTCTGAATTCTGATACTGATTTCTGATTCCTGAATCTGAATTCTGTTTCTAAATTCTGAAACTGATTTTTAAATTCTGATTCGAATTCTTCATTCAGACTTTGATTCTTGATTCTGAATTCTGATACTGATTTCTGATTCCTGAATCTGGATTCTGTTTCTAAATTCTGAAACTGATTTTTATATTCGAATTCTTCATTCTGACTTTGATACTTGATTCTAAATTTTGATACTGATTTCTGATTCCTGAATCTGAATTCTGTTTCTAAATTCTGAAACTGTTTTTAAATTCTGATTCGAATTCTTCATTCAGACTTTGATTCTTGATTCTGAATTCTGAGGCTAAATTTGAATTCTTCGTTCTGATCAGTGTTGGAATAATTGTGAATATTAAAATCGTAATGTTGGGTTTGTTCTGTCTGTCTGCCTCAGTGAAGTAAAGCTCAGCATGGCCTCGTTCCTGTCTGACCGCATCATTGACGAGATCTTAGAGTCTCTCTCTCGCTCTCAGCACACACTGGTTAGTACATACATTCCCCAACACACACACACGCACAGAGGCTGTGTTTACATTCAGAGATGTTCATCAGTCTGAGTGAATGCCTTCTGATTACACACTGTAATTCAGACTAATTTTAGGCAAGTGTCTCCTAGCTTGTAACTTTGCCTCACTCTCAGCAAAACATCCTCTAAATGTACAGACGCCAAGACGTATTCACATTCTGATTCATTCTGGGCCTCATTTTTTTAATCAGTCTTTTAGTAAAGTTATGCGTGAATGTTTTCTTGGCTAAACCAAAGTAAAAATTCCTGCCAGATTCACAAACATTTCATTAACACAGCTGATTTACATGTAGCCATGCTCACAGAACTCCATAAAATTCTGAAAAGGACAAAAATTGGCATGTAATATAAATAAATATGCAATTTCAGCTTGACAGCATAATCTGTATATATAATTGAAGTAACTCATCACCAGTTATTCGATTTCACATTTGATAAATAGACTCTTTTTCTAAATGAACTGGATTTTCACGAATACCACATTTCTTGTGTAAATGCTCCTGTGAACAGTTTACGAATTAATTCCTTCTTATGCAGTTGACAATCACTGGATGCCCATCTTAAACGCCACTTAAATTCATATTCAGCCTTTTTTCTCTCCATTTTTTCAGCCCCCATGTTGGTGCAAAAAAATAATGTTAATTAATTTAATTGTATTTAATGGACTATTGAACACTTTATCATCAATCTTGCTTCATTGCATCACATTTTAATTCAGCTTGGCTTGACTCAAATGGTTTAACTAAAATGGTTTGTTGTGTATATTTGTAGGCGGAGCATCTGAGTAGGCGTGGCCAGCCGCTGATCCATCATGATTCGGAGGAGACTGAGGTTCTGGAGGAGGGGCAGCTGGAGCCAGAGAACCTGCCAGCACCTTCATCTGACCTGCTGGTACACACATTCTCCTTCCCCGTTCTCTGTAGTGATGCGTGGTACTGTTACCGTTTAAGAATAGATAGCTTTTAATTTGTCTGTTGTGGGTTTTTTTTTTTTATGAAGCTGTCTCCAACCTCCAAGAGGCAGAGCATCCTGTTCCGGATGGTGCGTCCCATCTCCGTGGCCTTTGGTAGGGTGTGGATTGTCAACTAATTTACGCCTGTCTCTATCATTCATTTCAGGGATTTCACTGAAAATTCAAGGTTTATTAAACTGTCAAGTGGATCATTCATTTGTATGGTGTTATTCTGTTTAGGTTAGTTTTTGTTCATTTTTTTGTCTGTTTGGCCCTCAGAGCTGGAGTTTGATTTGGATAAAGCACTGGAACATGTGCCCATCCACATGGAAGACCCGCCCCTTCCTCCACCCCCTGAACCTGTGGAGGCAGAGTTAGAGAGGCCCGAGAGTGTGTGTTTCGTTGATCTGCCAGAAACAGAAAGCCCCAAACTGCAGCACATGACCAAACTTCGCCCACGCAGGAAGAAGACCATCACCAAACCGAGAAAAGCAGCTGTGAGAGTTGCATAGCCAGTACACACACACACACACACACACTCTTACTGACACATACATTCTTTTTGTTTTTGGTCCTTTTTAGTAGTGCCATGTTCTTATTCTGGTTTCCACTTGTTTAGCACGCTCCTTCAGCAGACATGGAGCAGACAGAGTTTGTTGGGAAAGTGGATGAGGGCCTGGATGATTTCTTTGCCAAAAAAGTCATAAAGATTGGCACCAAGTGAGACATTTTTGTCCTTTTGTTGTTTGTTTTTCAGATGTTTATAAATTAATCATATTAGTGCTCACAGTACAAGAAGGTTTGAGCAGGACGTATGGACATGTCTTTGTGTAGGACATATGCAGTAGGCATGTCTTTGAGTAGGACAAATAGATGTCTTTGAGTGGGACGTATGGGTGTGTCGTTTATATATTAACTCAAAGACTCATCTTTCAGATGTCTGTAAGTATTCAGCTTGGCCTCAAAAGTAGTTTTATGATTGTACTAGACGTTATCTCAGTTATTGTCAGGTTAGTTTGTGTTAGCAAGCTAGCCAGCATTACTGGTAAGAGAATTATGAACATACGTAAATGTGACTTAAGATTTATCACAGAAATTCTACCAGGTTAGCTCTTATTGGCCAGCTAGCTAGAGTTAGCAGTGATGTTTTTTTGTCTGTCAATGAACAATACGTTAAAGTTCTGAAATACTGGCAAGTTAGTTTAAGTTAGCAGTGAAGATTATGAACATTTTAGGGACTGAAGTTGTGTTAGCTTGCTGCCTAATATACTGACGGTTTCAAATATTGATGAAGATGACCGAAAAAAATTCTCTCAGAAATCATGTCAAGTTATTCCGTGCTAGTTAGCTGGCATTAGCAGCGAATCTTTATTTCTGTAGCGGTTGTGTTAGTATTTTATATTTATATATACATGTAATATATACGTATGAATGTATGTATATAATATAATCCTGTCTCTCAGGCGTTCCTCCATAAAAGACGCAGGTCCAGAAGGGGAGAGGAAGCGGGAATCTCGCATGAGTGGCTTCTTCAACCTCATTAAATCACGCACTTCCATGAAATCCCCGCCCACCAGCCCACACACACCCACTCCCACACCAACAAATGCCACCATGCCATCTACCACTGAATCTGATAACGTCGAATCCACAAAGCCTGCAGTGAAAAGCCCCATCCTCGAACACACTCAAGACCCAATCAAGACTCAGATAGCGGAGAAAGTTGAACCATGTGAACCTGTAGATACAGCCATGACCTCTGAGAGTAAAGGTCATGCGGAGGAGGGTAAGAAGCGGGAGGGGCCACACGGGGGGCGAATCCGAGGGGTGCAGGTGATGGGGAATGATTTCCTGGCACAGCTGCGGGCAAAACAGGAGAAGATGAAAGAGAAAGTGAGTTAAACAAGGCCTTTTGAAAATGATTTGGTTTAGTCTGGATTTGGATGTATTTCCACTCATTTTCTCATGTTATTGTCTCATATTATTGTTTATTTTAATCCTGTGAAGTTTATTTTGTCTTTTTATTCATCCCACAGGCAAGTGAATCCTCATCTGCGAACAAAGTCGAATCCAATCACGGTTAGTGCGTTTGTAACACTTTCAGGTCAGCGCAAATGCACATTCTGCTTTTACACCCAACTGAATCAGTATGTGGTTGCGTTTCCTTTTCTCACCAGCTGATGGCGACAGTGCGGCTGTAGAGAAGCCAGCGCAGAAAGAGCACCACCAGGAGGCTGCATCTAAATCTCCCTCTCCTTCTCCCCATCTCCTGAAACCGACTGCTTCTGCTTCTGTCCACACACCTCCAGCCAAACAAACCCTTCCAGCCGCACACACGGGCCTCAAAGCCCCACTCAGCCCACCATCCAGCAACCCCAAATCCACTCTGAGCAGCCACCCAGAGCACCCCCCGAGCCAGGAGCACCTGAGCAGCTCCAGCACATCTGCCAGTGAGTTCAGAACACTAACATATAAAGATTTTATGTTTTCCAGGTCATTTTTGTAGTAGTAAGTGAAGGTGCTAGCTCTGTGGTATAATCTTAAAGAGATTTCTCTACAAGTTCAACTACTAGAAAAGAAAGTTATTAGCATTTAGAGTAATATTTCCCCAAAAATAATCCTCCAGAAAATCTGGCACAAACAAAAAACAATGGCTCGCAAACCGTAATTATTACATGGTTGCTGTGTAAGAAATAAACCACTTTGCGTTACAGGGTTATATGGGAAAATAATGATCGAGTTAATTATATTCCAGTAACACTGCACACCAAAACGTTTTATTCCGCTTATACCACAGCAATTTGCCAATGGTATGTTTCATTTTATAAGATTTTTTTATTTATTAGAATACTTATAAATGATTATAGGTTTTTCAGCTCATTGTAAATGCATTTTTTTATTATTAGCCTTAGATTATGTCATACAAGTCCCTGTGTAGATTTTTACTACAGAAACAATAAAATATCAAAACATGTTCATTGCTATAAACCTGTAATTTGATTGACAGCTGGAATCAGTATCAGAGCTGCTGTTAAAATAAATCAACACCTTCTGTCCGATCAGAAAAGAGAATTCAACAGTACTGGGGTGTAAGAGTGATATAATGTTTAGCAAAAGTACCACAGTAATGTCATGATCAAGAGTAGAAAACCCATATTTACTCTTAGGTGTGATGTGTATATGTGTATTATAATCATAATAAAAGTAGAATCATGATCGTATTGTAGATTAAAACTTATTACCATGAAGTACAACAGTAAAAGTGGCAGAGTGTTATTAAGTTACCATAAGGTACCATAGTTTAGCTGTTATATATCACAGAAAAACTCTAGCATCGAAAAGTTACATTATTCTCTCTTTCTCCAAACACAGTCATTCAGACAAGACATGCTTCATGTCTCAAATGTCTGAAATTTGCTCATTTCAGTTTGCATTAGTGCTACAAGTCCAGTGAGCTAATAAGTAAAGGAAATATACGTATGTGTTTGTACCTACCAGTTTAACATTGGACAAACTGCATAACTAAAATCATTTTGAATAAATGCAGCTCCAGTTCAGACCTTAGGAACCAAACATCAGACACTAACCATGTCTTGGATGATTGAAGATATTTGCGATAAGGGGAAAATTGTGTAAATTTAATTTTCAGCCAAACAACAAATCCGATAGTTTTGGCCTAGTAAAGCAAAGGTGTGTTGTGAATTTAGTGGCCATGGCTGTATGAATGCCATGTATTACTTCTTGAGCTACTCATTTACAATGTTTGTGAGGATTTTCAGTTATCCAGGTCATTCTGAAAAGTTTAGTAGTAGTAAATCTCGGGAGCTGGATTTGTCTTTTAATGTCTACACCCAAAGGAAGTTGACTGAAAGAAGTACTCATCCACTTACATTCCTGTCGTAATGTCTTTTTGCCTGCAATTTATACCAGTTGTAACCTCCAGGATCCACCGTTTGTCATGTGATCTTTATTCATTTTAACACGGTTGAGATATGAATTTCACACTCTCCCACCATTCCGTAGAATTGTTGAAGCTCCTCTGAGGAAAGCGTCTTCAAGATTATAACACGAGTCCAGTCTGCTAGACTTCCTGTGACTAGATACTTATTTAATCTGCTTTCTGGCTTCTTAGATGATGTCTCAGCTCACCTCGGTGCTGTCTCCTCCACCAAACAATCTGCAACGGCTCAACACCAGAAAGAGGAGTCATCGAAAACGCAGAAAGAGGAACATATATGTGTCTCTCCAGGCTCACCTTTTATAGGTAACTATTAATAAACAAATGTGTTTGTCTTCCAGTTTATCAGTAATAAGTAAGGAATAAAACACAAAGGTGATTATTTTCCTATTGCAACACATCCTAGAGTGTTTTATTCCTCTTATTCCACAGAAATCTGCCAGTGATTACATGGCATGTCATATTTTTTCATATTTATAGTTACAATTAGTGTTGTGGAACATTCAAAACAAGCTTCTGTTGTCACTGATGTTATAGCATATACAGTATATTATAAACAGCTGTTCTCTCACTCCCTCTTGAAGTTAATAAGCAACTCAAAGTGCAAACTCCGCCATCCTGAAGACCTCCCTATGGCAAAAAAACTTAAAGTTACAGCTTTATCTCTGACTCTTACAAAGCGCTGACACTGGAGACTCCTTCCATAAACATTAACTAAACCTGTCCATATGGAAAGCTTCACCACTGTTATAGGTTTCTCACATTTTTATTCCATTATCAGCTCAAGTGAAGTTCGTTAGATGAGCCTTTGAAGAGCTGCGGGGTCGAGTAAACATTAGTGTAGACTTTAGACATAAAACATAACCAGAAAGCATTGCGTTCAGAGGCTTATTCTTTCTCAAGCCAGGAAAAACATTACATTACTTAACATTTCTGATAGCTAGGTAGCACCGAGATAGTTAGCAAGCTAACTAGTCAGCATGGTAGTCATGGACATAATAGGGATGATAAAATGCTTATTCTAAAATATACACTTTGATTATGCTCAAATTGTTTGTCAAATTGTGTTTACTTTTGTATTTTTATATTATATCTGATGTAACTTAATTATTTGCTATCTAGTTAGCAAGCTACAGTAGATAATTGGCCCAGCACAGTTAGCAAGTCAGTATGACTTCACATTATTTAAGGGAAATTACTGACCACATTAGCACAGAAAATCATTTCATCCACATTGTTCTTACTGATAAGGACAAGTGCCCTTTAAATAAATAAATAAATAAAAGGTTTGTAGGATGTAGTAGATGTGCACTTCTGAGTGGATAGGGGAAGTCACCAAGTGCTTGAAAACCTTATTTGAACACAGCAAAAGTTTCTTTTTGAGATTTTTAGGATTACAAAGCAGTGTTTGTTAGCTTACATACACACGACTAACAAAAAACGACTAAGAAGTTGCTTATCTTGTCTCTGATATCTTTACTTTTGGGTTCCTGAATGATTAACAAAATGTACACAATATGGCATGAATTCTAGCTTATGTCAGTGGTTAACCCTGTGTGCCAATGTTTTTTTTTTTGTTTTTTTTTTGGGAGATGCATATATATCATATGTAGAATGTCAATGTGCAATACTGATCACTTGATTTATCAGGACTCTAAACTCGATGCACTAAATGTAGAATGTAAATGTGCAGTTACTATCTCTGGTCACTTACTCAACTACGGACACTTATTCCATTTCAATCTGTACTTCTGTGTGTCTGTACTAAAATGTTCACACCAATGTAGAGGGTAATGTGCAATACTATCACCGGTCACTTATTCAGAATGTTCCGAATGTTCAATGTGCAATATTATGACTTAGTCACCTGCTGTATATACTTTATACTGTACACTTGCTGTACATACTTACATACTCTTATACTACATGGTATACTCACTTTATAGTCTTATTTATTGTCTAATGTTATGTGCTTGTTTTTATAACACCAGTCAGAAGCAGTGCTCCTAATTTTGTTGTATACAGGGATATACAATGGCAATGAAGGCTTTCATTCATTCATTCATTCATTCATTCATTCATGTCTCAGTGACGATGTTGTTGCTGTCTCTCAGTGCTGGATCCTGCAGCAGAGGGCAGTGTGTTTGAGCCAGAATCATACACACCGCCATCACACACTGCAGCAGCAGGACAACGCTGCACCTCCCTTCACGCCTCCAGCTCCACCAGTGCTGCTGAAGAGCAAGATGATCGACAGCGCACTGTGTCTCTGCCTGCACAAGGTCTGACCCATCACATTCACCAAGTGAACGCCTCTCAGCTTTACTGTACTGAGCTATTTATCTCATGAACTCATTCTATTAGCCATGGATTGTGGTAATTATTGTGGTATTTATAAGTATAGAAGAGTGTTATTTCTACATTATCTGTGAATCCGCAACAAACTGGATCAGCTAGTTGTTGGACGAAAAAAAACCCTGTTAAAACTTAGATTTTTTTTTAATCATGTTTAAAAATATTACATTTTTTTAAAATTATTTCATCATTCTTCACTAGCATAAATACAAATAACATTTTAGTAGTGAAGATAATGCAGTCTTCTATGCATTCAAGTCAAAGTTAGGTCTATAAACAAATTAACAATAATATAACAAATTAATAAATGTTAACATTTAGATGCAACATATGGCATCACTGTAACTTAAAGAAATGAAGTATATTTGTAAATTAAATAAGAGAAGACAAACTTTGAATTTCATAAAATAATTTAGACGTGTTATTGATATGTAATAAAGATCAGTAAGTTGATACTTAGTGGCACTGAACTGGTACTTAATTTTCTGTGTGTGTGTGTGTGTGTGTGTGTGTGTGTGTGTGTGTGTGTGTGTGTTCTGTTTGTAGTTGACCTTCTGACTCCTACAGACTCAATTTCATCTCCTGAAACTCTGGATTCCAGCAGCACTGACATGCAGCTCCAGTCTTCTGCTGCACTTCAACACACAGACCCAATACAAGAGGAACTCTCAACCAGCGAGGACGATAGTGTGGAATAAAAGCCAAAGCAACCAGGGTCGAGTTTCCCAAAAGCGCCACAGCAGAAAGATCACCTTTAAATTGTAGCGCGAGCATCACATTGAATACTTTCTCTCCCAGTTATGATGGTCTGAATTTTAAAATGCTTTTGGGAAACTCGGCCCAGAACATTAGTATACAATATACACCAAAACACCCAGGATGCCAGCTTAGAATAAACACAATGCAATCATAATTTTTGGCGGTTTATAATAAGCACCAAAATCAAGAAGCCCGGTCGTAAATCACGCCATTTGAAAGAGGACAACAGAGGAAAATAAACATTAAACCAACCAGGACAGCAGTTGAGATTAAACACCAAAGTGAACAAGATGACGGTGGACGACAGGGCAACAACTTAAACACAAAACTGAACAAGGCAACAGTTTAGGCCGAACACCAATGACAGCATAGAATAAAAACCAAACCAAAAAGGACAATACTGTACAATAAATACCAAAAATAAACCAGGTAGAAAAAACACCCATATAATCAGAATAGAAAAGAGCACCAAACAAACTAGGACAGGAATGTAGAATAAACACCAAACCAAAGAGAAAAATAGTGTAGACCAAACACCAAAGTAACTAGGAGGGAGGTGTACAATAAACACCAAACAAACCAGGATAGAAATGTAAAATAAATACCAACAGCGTAAAAAAGAAAAAAAATACCAAGACAACAAATTAGAACAAACACAAAGCCAACCAGAATAGCAGTATTGAATGAACGCCAAGCAAATTATGACTACACTTCTTCAGTTATGACTACAGTTATCACTAGACCAACCAGGTTGACATTGTAAACACCAAACCAAAAAGGTCAAGTGTACACCAAAGACCAAACCAACCAGAAGAGAAATGTAGATTAAACACCAAACCAACCGGAAGAGAAATGTAGAATAAACACCAAACCAACCGGAAGAGAAATGTAGAATAAACACCAAACCAACCAGAAGAGAAATGTAGAATAAACACCAAACTAACCAGAAGAGAAATGTACAATAAACACCAAACCAACCAGAAGAGAAATGTAGAATAAACACCAAACCAACCAGAAGAGAAATGTAGAATAAACACCAAACCAACCAGAAGAGAAATGTAAAATAAACACCAAACCAACCAGAAGAGAAATGTATAATAAACACCAAACCAACCAGGACGTAACTGTAGAATAAACACCAAAACAAAAAGGACAACAGTATACAACAAACACCAAACCAACCAGCAGAAAAATGTAGAATAAAAAAACAAAACAACCATGACTACAGTGTGACATAAACCCCTAGCTAACCAGACCTTTCCTCAAATTTAAAAACAAACAACAACAAAAAAAAAACATAAAAAAACAACTGACCATTATTTCAAAGTGGCTAAAGATAGAAAGGCGTGGAGGCAGGCTCGTTGTCATTGATCTGCTAATAATCAGGATTAGACAAGCTCCGCAGCCTTCTGTAATTATGAGCCGTCCTCCAGCAACAACACAGATGTGCAAACTTTTTGGAAAAGCTGAAACCTCCTTGTGCCTAATGAGCAGGGCTTTTTATAACTGTCACATGAGTGACTGTAATGGACATTATTATAGTCATTTTTTATTTTTCTTTCACTGTTTTTTTTTCATGTTGTTGTCTTCCTCACACAGTCTGTTGTGAAAGAGATGAAATGATTTCTTCAATAACATTAGCATTTCGTTTATACATTGCATCAACAGCTTGCTGCTTGTCACATGGCTGGCCATGTGGATATTAAAATTAAAGCCCAACTTATATGAGTGTCTTGTCACTGTTAGCAATTCTAAATTTAATATATGATAATATCATCCGCTGATAATATATAGTCAAATATTAAACAGTAGTTTTAGCCAAACGGGGCTTTAATGATACATTGATACGTCAGATTCTTCCAAAAATCAAATAAACAGCAGAAGGCTTCTGAGTAGCGCAACAGAAAAGTGTTCGCTGTATCATCACATAGATCGCAGATTTCAAATAAAACTTAAATAAACAGCTGAAAGCTTCTGAGTGGTGCAAAAAGAAAAAGTGTTCGCTTTATCGTCACAGAGATCGCAGGTTTAAATCCCAACGATGACCAGGAGCCAAGAGAGAAAATTAGTCTTGCTCCTTAGGTAGGAGGGACATACTCGCTCTCCCCTGTCAATCATAGCAACACTAGCCAATAGAAGGTGTCTGTGAGCTCATGTATGTGGAAGAGGGTAGATAGCGCTTTCCTCCGAGTGTGTTACGCTGGCATGTGAAGCAGCATGTGCAGCAGACTTCAGTATCTCAGAGGAAGCATGGTACTGGTAGCTAGTTGGGAAGAAAATGGGATGAAATTACAAAAATAAATAAATAAACACCAAACAAAAACAAGTCATGTATGAATGTAAATGCATAACATAAGCACTCAAATGTAGTGAAATGTAGGTTTCTAGTCTGCTTTATGAAACCTCCACGTGGTGTATTGTGAAGAGATTGCAGGTTTGAATCTAATGCAAGAGATCAAAAAAAACCACCTTAAACACACAAAGGAAATCAGATTCTGAGTCCAAAAAAAAGTGCTTTTTCCTGTATAACAGTTAAAGTGATGTTATGGGTTAGCGTAATTTTCACATTTATTAATTTTCACAAAGAAAAAAGCAACATGCTGCAAAACCTATAGTGAAGACTGAACAATGCAAGAATGACTTGATGCATAGATTTACATTTAAACTAGATCTTTTATATTCACTCACTTGTTTCATTGATTTCATTGTTTACCTTGATAATGGTATATTTTATTTTATTCATTCTCTGTGGTGATGGATTATACCTAATACATACATGTTCTTTAAAAAGGGAATATCTAAATATATTTTGATATATTGTTTTTAGACATCATCTTTGTTTTTGTTTTGGATTTTTTTAAAAATATGTCTATAAATATGATTATTTGTATATTTGTACCGATTGAAAAAAAATATATATATATATATATATATTTTTTTTTTCCTCTGCAAAATTTTGGAGTGTCCTTTAACAGAGGCTGTACATGATAGACGATATGATGTGATATCATTATCATTATATAATATCGATACACTTTTCTGAACATCATCATTATCATACAGCGTCAGAGATTTATTCCTTCTTTGTTACACACTGTAAAAATACTGGACTGACTGAACATTAAAAAAAAAATTCATTTTTTCCCTCCTTTTCTTCCTAAAATACTTTCATTTTTATAAATGCTGGACAAAAATCTCTGAACCTAATATAGTGGTCCTTTGGCACTTGTTAGCAAAACCTCAGCAAAATTATACATCATGATACATCTTATGTATCTTCAAGCTGTTTTTTCTTCAAGTATTGTGAATGTGGTATGTTGGTTTTTTTTTTTTTTTTTTGCAATATTTATTGCCTACCTGTACTGTATGTAATGTGAGACTTAGCTGTATGTAGCTAAATGTCACACTTCAGCCTAGACCAGGGGTTTAGATGCGGTCTAGGTGCGCGTCTACTTCAGCAGGAGCACTTCTAGTGGATTGGCGATTCTGAATTGCACCTAGGTGTGAATGAGTGTGTGAATGGCATGTTCAGGGCATATTCCCATCTCAAACCCAGTGTTCCCAGGATAGGCTCCGGATCCACTGCGACCATGACCAGGATAAAACAACTTACTGAAGGTGAATGAATTAGTTCATTCAATTTAGCTTAAATTAACATTATATTCCAGCATATAGAGTTTATTTAGACCAGCAGAGCCCTTTCCCCCTTGTTTTTCTCCCTAATTTTGTCACTTCCCAACCACCAGCCAGCTCTCTCTTACCTTATAGGGAGGATGAAGGGTAGCACATGCTTCGTCTGTGACGCATGAACCGAGCCAACTGCTTATTTGCTTATGTTTCATTACAGGGCAGTCTAACACGCTCGGAGGAGAGCACTATCCGCCCTCTTCCTCATACATGAGCTCACAGATGCCCATGATTAGCCGGTTTTGCGTGATTGACAGGGGAGAAACAGTATGGCATCCTTCAACACTCAGGAGCTTCAGCAGAGCTCATTTAAATAAACATAGCTATTACAATTGTTTAAAATAAATACCAACCCTTTTTTGGTGCACGTTTGTTTTCCTTCAGTTTTGTAAAAAAATTTTTTTTTTTGCATATGCTGGCTTATTACCAAACACACTTGGTCTGTTTTCCTTCTGCAGCTGCATCTCTTTCATTCCGTCTAGCATCCTGACCTTTTTCCCAGTAATACCCACGTGCCCGTGTACTGGCGTCCCCAGTGATTGCGTGTTGTCTCAGATCAGCCTCATTATGTGTGGGTGAGATAATTGATGAGCAGTCGCTCCCTCCCCCAGAGAGCGGAGGTGGACTTAGAGCCACTGAAAAGGGGCACGCTCGGGAGTCCACTCATTTGGTCTGAGCAGCGCTCTCAGTCACCTGTTGGAGCTCACCTGTTCACTTTCTCTAAATCACTCCGCTCTCTCACTCTCTCAGCACAATGGACAGTGCTGCTGCTTTTCTGCACGTGTGGGGTTTGTTCGACCCAAACGGTAAGCCTAGTCTCTAAACCTCATATCATCATGCCGTGGGTCAGGATAATGAAATGTACTGTTTGTGGAGAAGCGTAAAAAACGGTGTGTTTTTATCACGGCAGATCATGGCTACATTGAGGGAAAGCACGTGGACGAGTTTTTCCGGCACATTGTGAAGAAATTAGGGATGACAGTAAGCCAGTTATTTGTTTCTATGTGTGTAATATAGCTGCGTATGCTTCTGGAGAGAATATGGTACAATAAATTGGTCAACTAGTCACTTATTTCTGTGTTTAGACAAAATTCTAAACACAGTTTTCGCACTTTAACTTTGCTGTTATCTTTTTTTGTTGCTTCAGTCCATCTGTCGCCAGTGATGTTTGAGTATATTTGGTGGAATCACCATTAAAATTGCATGAGTCTATGCCAGCAATGGTGTGTTATCACTGCATGGGCTGTGAACTTTTTATGTGTGTGTTTCAATCTTTAATAGCTGCTTTATAATTATTTATCTATACTCAATTTGGATTTTCTCAGGTAAACCCACCGTGTAGGTCGCAGTAGGTGAACAATTATAACCGTTATTACGCACAACATTTCAGAGCTCTACCCCATCCATCCCTGAGCTGGTATTATTTAGGTGATCTGTGTACAGCAATGACTCTGAGATGAGTGTGTGTGTGGCGATGGTACGAGTGTCACACAATGGAACGGCTATCCTTGTGTTGGCCTGCTGTTATAGGAAAATATCAACAATGGAGTGGAGTGATTGTTACCTCTTTGCAGTTGATTATTTTTGAAAACTTAGCATGTACTTCACAGTATTTTTGGTATTTATATTTTCCTGTTTATTTTTATTATTTTTAATTCTTTGGGGTTTTTTTTATATATTTATATTTCATTTTATTCTAAAATTGTGCATTTTTATCTCCTTATGCTCACTTTGTATGTTTGTATTTTCACTTCATCTTGTATTTTATCTTTGCCCATTTTACTTTTCCCCCCTCCAATCCCACCAACCATCCAGCTCTCACTTATCATATGATACCCGCTAGCTGGAGAGGGTGAAGGTTTACACACGCTGTGTCACAGGGCAGCGTAACACAATCTGAACAAAGAGCTTTCCTCCTTCTTCTGCATACATTAGCTCACAGAAGCTCATGATTGGTTATTGTCACTGTGATTGACAGGGGAGAGAGAGTATGCCCCTCCCACACAGACAGCATGGCCAGTTTTTGCTCTCTTGGCTGTGGCATTGTTGGGATTCAAACTCGCAGTCTCTGGATGAATACACTTTTCTGTTGCTCCAGTCGGGAGCCTGAAATTTACTTTGTTACCATTTGATTTTTTAACCGCCTGATTATACAGCAATTTGAACTACCAGGTGTATGAAAAGTACTCATTATTATTATTATTATTATTATTATTATTATTATTATTATTATTTCTAGTTAGTTTTTAGTTTTAATTTTTCTGTGTTATTAACATGGCACTGATTTTACAGCATTATGGTATTTATGGAATTCTTGAGCTTTGAAATTACCTTTAACCTTTTAATTAACCTTAAAAAAGATACTTTTTCACACAGTGTGCTCAGTAATGGTCCTCTGGTGATCCCTGTACATTAATGTTTGTAGAGCAGGGCTGGTAAACTGCATACACTAAGACATGGGCTACAGTTAGTAACTGAACACTTAAAACATAACGGTAAAAGGTTTTATGTTGATAAAATGTCATTCAGTTCTATCTATAAGGCACCTTTTTTAATCTGCTTCACCGAGTTAAAGCGAGTTTTATTGTTAAAAGGACAAGCTGATAGAGGACAGACTGCAGCGACTCCGAGACACGAGTGCAGAAGGCCGTCTGCAAATCCATCAGGTGAGCTGTTTAGTGTGGACCTGTTAATAAACTTCAGATAGAATTTAACGCTCTGTATGCCATCTTTTTCTATTTAACACACACACACCCCTACAGGTGGCCAGCATCGTCCTGCCGGAGGAGGAGAACTTCCTGCTGCTGTTCCGCAGGGAGACGCCGCTGGACAACAGTGTGGAGTTCATGAGGGTCAGACCAGATTAATCTGTTAATCCTGCCTCCGTAATTTCTCCTGCCTTAGACATTTAATATGTTTTTCTGCTCTCAGTTCTTATTTAAATCCAATATGTACTCATTAAATCCAATAAAGGGTTCATAAAGAACCAATAAAGATCTCGAATGTTATAATAAATATGAATAAAATTAGAGCAAGCGTTTAAGAGCAAGAAGTCACACTAATGTGTGGTTCATGTGGACTCCAGAATCAGCATTGCTTTGTAAATGTAACTTTTTTAAAAATACCTTTTAAAATAATTTAAGCCTAAGCTTAAACTTAAGCTTAAGCCTGAGTATGAAAACAAATTACGGTCATTTAAAAGAAAATCAGGGTGCATAACATATGAACATAATGTAACTGTGAGTTTTTCAAATCAGGCGTAATGACTTAAACCTATCCTATCTGTGTTTGCGACATAGTGACAAGAAACCTTTAGCCAGAAAAACTGCAAGCTAAGTACTTAGCTAATATTAATGATGACAAAAATGGCCATTTTGATATTATTTTGGCAAGGTTGCCTGAGGATATTGTGATTTAAAAAAAAATCTCGACTCGGATACTGAAGTATCATTTGTGTTTACCTGAGAAAAAGGAGCTAGTTTACTACAAGCTACTTGTTAGCATTAAGTACAGTATTAGAAAGCAATATTTGTAAAGACAAATGAATAACTAAACCTGCCATTCTGTTATATCATCAGTTCCCTAATGTTAGGAAACAGATGTCTCCTTTCCCACATTTAGCATAAAACTTCCCCTAATTTGACGTCTTGCCCTTTTCTAATAACGCAATAATAAGCTAATAATAGCTTAGCGTAACCAGCAAAAAACTGGGGAGGAGTGAGTCACAATGACGAGAAGACATTTCTTGTCTTCTCAACTTGTCCGCCTTCTATCAAGTGCTAACTCCTGGTTGCTATGTCCAGCTTGTAGTCTAAGAGCTGTATTGGGTCAAGATTGACTGTTTCACGACCTGGTCTTAACTGTGAGCCATTTTATCGGTCTGTAGATCTGGAGACGCTATGATGCTGACAGCAGTGGATTCATATCAGCTGTGGAGCTGAAGGTACCATTTAACTTTGAGATTAGATACAAGATATAGAACTTACGAAAGAAGCTTAAAAAGAATTTGAATATGAATTTTACATATTTGAAGTATATACACATCATATGAAATGCATTTTTTCTGTTTTTCTGTACATTTTTGCCTATTTTATCTTTTTAGAATGTGTGTGTGTGTGTGTGTCCTTGACTACAGCACTCATAGTGATGTATTTGAGGTGTATTTAAGACTGCAGTACAGCTGTATGAGCTCTGTTTCTGCTCTGTGCCTCGTCTCTAGGGTTTCCTTGAAGATCTGTTTGAGCAGCACAACAAGAGCATCACGCCAGACAAACTGGAGCTGTACACCAACACCATGGTACGGTCACTACTCCAACATTCTCCAATCTGATTAGCACCAGAGATATGTATAGAAGACGCTATATGTAATCTACGTCTAATGCTTACAAGTTATTTTAAAAAAGAATGTGCTGTTATTTGACAACGAAAAATGTACAATCGTTGATATGGTGAGGTTTTCTGTAAGGAGAGGTTTAACATTTGTGGAAGGAGTCTCCAGTGTCGGTGGTTTGTAACAGCCAGAGATAAAGCTTTACATTTTTCCACCACATGAAAGTCAGACAGAGGACGTTTACCAGGGGACGTTGTAACATTATAAGCTGCTTTTTTGACTGATTAACTTCAAGCGAAAGTGAGAGAACAACTTTTTACAGCTGCTTTAACGTGAATAATAATAACAGTAACTACAAATGGATAAAAAGTAAGATGTGTGTGATTCAGTATTGTCAGCATGCACTGATGTTTTAGGTTATTTTTAATATGCATAGTTTATTTTACTTAGTTAATCAGAGTTTTTTTTTCTCTTTACTCTAATTAAAGTAGCTACATGTGCCTGATGATGATATTGGGCCATTTTTCTGCCTGTTTTTTTTTTTTTTTTTTTGGGCTTCTTTTTTTGTTCCCCAGATGAAGATGTTTGACAAAAACCAAGATGGCAACCTGGATTTAAATGATCTGGCCAGGTATTAATATTAATAGGCTTTACTACTGTATATTTAGAAATTTATTACAGGATATTTAATATGTTTTTGCGAGTGGATGCTTAGAGTGCAAATGGTTACCTACTTCTTCATCTACGTCTCCAGAATTCTGTCTTTAAAGGAGAACTTTCTGATGAAGTTTGAGATGGATGTGAGTACCTCAAGTCATGAAACTGCAGAAAAATTAAATAAACGTGCAGAAACATCTAATCTAATCTAATCCGTCCAGGCCTGCAGTCAAAAGGACAGAGCGAGAGATTTTGAGAAAATCTTTGCCCACTATGATGTGGTAGGTTTGTGTGTATTATTCAGAAAATGTTCATAAGCCTGCGGTTCAGCTTTAATGCCTTCTCATAACTAAATGTACGTGTGCTCGTTAGAGTAAAACAGGAGCCCTGGAAGGACCAGAGGTGGATGGATTCGTTAAAGACATGATGGAGCTGGTAAAGGTAGAGATCTTTTGTCATTACATCAAACATTAATGAGTTAGCAAGTGTAATTTCAGTTGTCTGAAGACTTTTCTTTGTAATTTTACATATTTTCCAACATACCTGAGGGAAAAGTTCATATTCCTGATGGTTTGGTCTTGGTCCCAATGTCCCTCTGCCTTTACACTGTCTCTATGAAAGACTTTACAGCTACGTGCTAGCTACTTTAATCTTTAGCCTTAATATACAGGTTCTATTTACATTACTTTACTAAATGGTTAAACATAAACACAGTAATTGTTAATATAGTAATTCAAGCAGCAATTAAATCTTCACTATGTCCCTCTTATTCCAAATAGAGTCAATCAGCCAAGACATGTTTGGCATATGGTATGTATAAGGTATATAGGTTTGCTTTTCTTAATTTTTTATGCGCCGGAGCCACAAGGCTAAAACATCTAACAACGGAAATTTAGCATGATACACTCACCTCAATCTGTGTCGAGTATCTCAAATATTACTTGATTATATTAATCGAGTATTTAGTATCTCAAACAGACTTATTTCTGACTCTGTATAACACTCTTATATATGAAAACATACTAAAATACACAGATAAGAACAGACAGACTGCGCTCCATCCTGAAGCTGAATCACTAAATGCTGAATCACTAGGTGTAATTTGTAAGTTGTATGGAGTCTTTTTTTTTAATAATTTACCAACACACCTGAAGTAAATGTTGATATTCTGGAAGATTCTGTCTTGTATCCACTTTCCCTCTGGCTCTTCATTGTCTGTGTAAAAGACTTTATGGCTAGCTAGTTAAATTAGTAATATCACTACCTGGCTTATGCTAACTAGCTAGCTTAATGGCAGAATGGCACATTAGAAGTGATTTAAATAATAATAATAATAATAATAATAATAACAAAAATATAGTTTCATTTGATTTATTGAATCTTCTAAGCGTAATCCTTTACCACAGACTTATTCTTGTATTTTATGAAGCTGAAGTTTTTGAGTAAAACACGTCAGTCCTTTGAGGCGAATGTGTGATTTAGCTAACCTGTTAGCTGTAAACTTTTGTTACCTGTTAGTCAGATTAGCTAAAGTCATAGCTCCAGTGCAGACCTAAAGAAGCTAATGTCGGAGACACCGAACATGTCTGGCTTTAGTGTATTTCATTTAATTTTTTAGTTCAGTGTTCATCTGAATTGTTAATTAATTCACTTGCTGTGTATTTTAGCACGGCTCATGTTTACTGTTTTTCCCCCCTCATGGCCGTCCCTCAGCCCAACCTGAGTGGCACAGACTTGGACAGGTTCAAACAGGCCCTGCTCAGCCACTGTGACGTCAACAGAGACGGAAAGATCCAGAAGAACGAGCTGGCGCTGTGTCTGGGGCTGAAGCTCGCTCCCTGAAGCACAGCACACACACACAAACACACTCACACACTCACAGGCTACCTGCTAATGCTAACTCTATCCATATAACATTTCAAGCAATAATGCATGAGGAATAAATACTGCATTCAATGTTCATTTAAACCTAATTAACTTGAAAGCTTTATGTAGTCAGGTTGGTGTTTCTCTTCGATGTATGCCGTGTATTTCTCTGATCCTTCTGTGGTGATAATTATATAAATGTGAATTTGTGTTACGCAGAAAAAGGTGTACTGCTTTTTAATTTAGCTCTCAGTTATTTAGCAAAAAAGGCAGCAATAAAACTTCGACTTAAAGTTTTTTTTTATACTGTCTTCGACTTAAAAACAGCTAACAGCTAAGTTAATACTGAAAGAAAATGTAATGCTCAAAAATACCTGTCCTGACAAAGAAAGAAATGTTAATGCTAATATCCTGGCTTCATTTTACGTTTGAGTTCTGCACGCCCTGATCATAAAGAACGTTATTAGAATGTTCCTGTAAGAGCATTTGGTTGTAATGTTCTGAAAATCCCGTGCTAATGGTTAGCTTGATGATGCTGTTAGAACATCGCTTACTAAGTTAACAAAAAATGTTTTTAGTTAGACAAAAAAAAAAAAAAAAAGCTAACATTTCGGTAATGTTAGTGGTAAACAACTTTGCTGCAATATTTTTAGTTGTAGGAAGATTAGCAGAAATGTCAGTGTTAACAATAATATTATTCATTAACTAAAGTTGTGTATAGTTTTTTTTTTTTTTTTGTAGGGCAAACCAAACAGAAAATTCCTGCCAGAATTACAACATTTTTGGTAAAATCGCAGTAACTTACCATTTATACGATTTGAAGCCGATCAGTCGAGGTTCACATTAGTGAGTCTCCTTATATCTAAATTTATGAAAAACTCCCCCAAACTAACTGGATTTTCATTTCTTGGTCCTGTCAGTGATTTATGAAGAAATTAGTTCATATCCAGCTTGATAAATAAAGACCATTGTGTGAGCAATGTCGTAATAACTTTGTCAATAAGATTTATATAAAAAATTTTCTAAACACCTCAAAAAGCTTGACCGGATGAACAATTTTTGACGTAAACGTTCCTAGATCCTAAATTTTAGAGAACATTTTGCTAACCTGAAATTGTTAGCTGCGTAACAAAACGACAAAGTTGGAATATTTGTTCAGCTGAAAAAGACTCTGTAGGTGATACATTTCTTCAAGATTTAGTTAAAGTTTAATTTACGAGTTTGCCCCTTGTGTATGGTGTCTGAAGTTTGTTTTGTCGGTTTTGCACTGCAGCTACGATGCTAATCTAGCTAACAAGTAATGGAAAATCTTTTTTCATTAATACAATTCCAAATCATCATGTACTTGTTCAAATGATGTTTTGAAATCCTAACTTTTGAAATATATATATATTTATATATATGCAAATCATACAGAATTGCAATATTGCTATTTCTGCTTATCCAAAATGGCCACCCCATAACATTCGAGTGTTCAGCTACATGGTAAAGTTTTGTTCTTGTTCATGTAAACCACAGGAGGTCTGTGTGACATCACTGAAGAATTGGATGTGGTTGGAGGAAGAGATTTACTTAATTTTTTTTATAAAGATTTTGGGTGAGCCCGACCTCCGTTACTTATTAGCTTCAAAAGTAAAGAAGCAGATATCAGACATAAAACATGTCTTAGCTGTTGGGCAAAAGGTCCATTCTGAGTAACGAGAGAGAGAGAGAGAGAGAGAGAGAGAGAGAGAGCGCAGGTGTAGGAACTGAATTGTTTCGATTGATGGGTCAGTGTGTAAACAGAAATGGGGTGGGAAAAATTGGTGCCTGTTGTAAAGCTGTAAAGCAACACAGTGTGTGCGTGTGCGTGTGTGTGTGTGTGTAATAGCAGTACTCCAGCAGCCTGTGTAATGATCATGTATTTGCTCATCTCCTCACCACTCAGACAGACCGGACTGCACATTATCCCTTCTCTGTACACAGAAAAGAGCGGGAAAGTGAGAGTTAGTGTCACAAAGCTCATAATTTCCCATCAGTGCTGACTCCAGTGCACAGAATGAGTGGAGGTTTGTGTTTGTCCTACCCGACCTGCTATTAAATTCAGCTGTCATGAGTTTCAGAATAACATCTGGACCTGGTGCGCCTTTATTCTGGAGTTTTATGGAGTTGGCTTTGTGGAGGTGTTGATTAATTTTCTATATCCGCAGCTCTGGCGGTAGTTCCAACTGCAAGTTTAATTTAATGCACTTGTTCAAATACATTATTGTTCCTATAGTAACAACTTACACAGGGGCTTGTATGATGGACGCTCCATATAGACTGATTAAAAAAAAAGTCTGTAATTGTTGATATGGTGACGTTTCCTGTGACAAGATGTTTATTTAACATTTAGGCCAGGAGTCTCCAATGATAGTGCTTTGTAACAGTCATACATAAGGATATTCCTTTAGGTTTTCCACCACAGGAAAGTCTTCAGGGCAGATGACTTTGCACATACTGGTTTCTTAATGGTAACAAGCTGCATTTTGTTTTGTCTTACTGACACACATTTGATCATTGGCAAATTGCTGTATTATAAGAGAAATAAAGCACTTCAAGGCATGCTGTTATTGGAACTTAATCTATTTCAGGGTAGTGACAGTAACTCCGTGCTGTCACACCATCCGGCCATTGATTATTTTCCTGTAACAGCTCAACCCCATGTGCTTTATTCACTGGCTAGTACACATTCCCAAACACAGGATTATTTTATTTCTATATGTACGATATCTGATGCATTATATCCACGAAATACTTTCTCTGTTGCAGCTCCACTCGAAAGATTCTTATCTCGCATTGGGCTGGTTTAAAAATGTTCAACACCAACATTTCCAATACACTTGAGCCAGAACATAATAATCCAGCAGCATACATTATGGAATAACATTATCATGTTACCTACAGTACATTTCCCAGCTAGCTCACGTTTGCTACACATTGACACAAATGGGATTTTCCGTTTGCTTTTTATTTCTTAAATTTTTTTATATGCTTTGTCATATTCTCAGTGATTTATTCACCAGTAGGCAGTCAAAATAATACCATAACATGGCCCATGATTTTTGTTTGTCCCCAACATAAGCTAAGTTAGCTTAGCCTAGCTGTTCTGTAGCTAAACTTTTATGTCTTCCTCTAATAATTTACAGATTGGACAATGATTCTCAGTTCACAGGTAATGCTTCCTGAAACACAAGTGCTGAAAATGTAAATGGAAAAAGTACAATTAGTGCTGTGGTAACAACAAACATGAAGCCAAGCACCAATCTACTGTATATAATCTGTATATATAAGAGATTGTAAGACTTTTAAAATTTAGTTAAACATACAGGACTGCTTGATGCACGTTTTTTTTTATTTAATGATTTATAAATAAATTTGGCTTGAATCCAAAGACCTTATATAAAATATTTTATATATCCTGCTGTATATAGTACATCTTATGTACTGCAATACAGCCATCTAGTGCTCACTTAAAAACTGATGAAGCAATTAACATATGAGCATGAGGTAAAAGCTTCAATTAGGGTTAAATCACAGCAGCAGGAGTTAGGAATAATTTTCACTTAGCCATTAACAGAGTGTATAGAGTATAGATTTGATTATAAAAAAAATCTACATTCTCTAATATATATGCTGTGTGGTGTATCGACTCATATTGGCCTCATTTGGAGCGACTGATATTTTCACCCTCATATTTAATTACATTCCTGGGCAAAAAAAAATGGGCTAAGTCCAAAATGGCTAACTAGAGGTTATCTGATGAAGATGTGTTAAAAAGCCATTGTTGTCTCAGAAAAAACATTAAAGACAGAATGAAAGGTTTGGCAGAATATGGAAAGTGTGATTCAGAGTGGTTCAGCAGTTAGGAGTTGTGTGGAGAGATGAATCATGATTTGAGTTGCAGGGTGATGCTCCAGAGAGGTGACTTCGAAGACCTGGTGAGAAACGTGTACGATAGTGAAAGCATCTCGACCACAGTTAAGCCTAGAGGAAGAGGTGTCATGGTGTGGGAGGCTTTTCAGCGGCTGGTACGAGTGAGCTGCTTCACTGTGAAAAGTCAGTTAATGCTTTGGAATGCAGGAGAATATTTCAGAAAGGACTGCTAGGAAATGGTGTTTCCTAAAGAGGAACGATCAGATGTTAGTTTTCAACAAGACACTGCAAACACCACCAAAACGTGGTTTGAGATCAAGTCCATCAGCCTCATGGTTTGGCCTGATCAGAGTCCAGATTTGAACCCTATAGAGAATATTTGGTCTCATATTAAACACAAACTAACCGGGAAACATTTTTTAACTACTCATCAGCTGTATAAAGCCATCGACATTGAATGGAACAACATTGACTCTTCTTTCTGTAAAAAGCTGAGTGCAAGTTTAATAGAAAGTGAATAGCTATCACATACTAGGTTACTTTAAAGATTAATATTCTGCCATTTTGGCTTGCTTTTTTTTTTTTTTACGCACCAGGAGTATATAACAGTTTGTACCACAAAAGTTGCATTAGACTTTTGCACAGTACTGTATATATTTTTTATATTTTTACAGGTGTTTTTTCCCCCATGAGCGCACTATTATGTGATTGAAATGACAGAGTATGTTTTATTATCTAGTTTTAATCTAGTCTTATGTTTTTTAGACAAAATCTCAGACCAGTTAGAGACAATGTATAGATGAAAACTGCACTGTAAACCTCTAACTACTGAAGGTTTCATTAGTAAACACTAGATGGCGCTGTTTAGTTGTTATTTCCCCCATGTATGTTATAGGATAATAATACATCAGTTTTAATGGATAACATTTGAGGTTTTATCTCCCTCCAAACTGCATTTCCGGATTTTGTGAGCTGATGTTTGTTTATTCGTAAATTCACTATTAATTATTCATAGCCTGGTTTTATTTATTTATTTTTTTCCATTATTTTGTCACGCTTGACTTGTAAAGGGCTGAATGTCAGTGTGTTTATGCTGTATGCTGTTGTCCCTATGTTAGCTATTTTCACATACATCCAGGCCTCCTGGTAGTAATAAACCGGATTGTTACACAGAAAATGTGGGAATAAACACAGCAGGAGTCTGAAGCTGAAGCCTATACAAACGAGTCATTCATTTTAATCAAATGAATCAAAACGCAGGCAGTTCGATTCAGCTGAACGTCTCGACTCGAGCTGTGAATCAAATAAATCAGTGAATCAAATAAATCAAATTAACTCAGCTGTGAATCAAATAAATCAGACACATGGAACTGGTTTGTTTGAAGAAGCAATTCTGTCTACATGAAGTAAAATTAAATGAATCAAACCTCCTTTTGTGTTATTCGGGTTTGATTAAAAGAATCGGTTCAATCGATTCGATTCAGTGCTTCAAATGCCGTATGGTTGAATACGCTTAGGTTTGAAAGAATCGATTCAGTGAAGTGAGTCGTCACGGACATCACTAAGTGAGGGAGAAGGCGTGGCTTCGGCGGCTGTCACTCACGCGCGCTCTGAGTCGCTCTAGAGCTCGCGCGCGGGGAACCGGCGGCGTAACCACGTAAGATGACCGGAAAGGTGCAGTGACTGAACAACTCCTGTTTGACTGTTTGTTGTGTTTTTCGGTCATTCCGCCATGTTTCCGGTTTTGTTTGCTTTCTGCGCACTAAATATAAGCGATAGGGATTTCGGAATGAGTCGTCCGAGGGAAACATGGTTACATTTTCGCCATGGCAACCGTCGCTAAAGCGTCAAGTTCGCCGTAGAGCCGTTACTGAAGGAGCCGTTCCTCTCGCGCTGTAATCTCTCAGGCAGCGGGAGGTTGTTGTTGTTGTTGTTGTTGTTGATTTTAACGTCAGCGCGCGCCGTTTAGCAGCTCGTTGCGGAGGTGCGGGGTGAGTATCGACTAATCCCCCTGCAGCCGAGCGGCTCGGAAATGGAGGCGGTTATGGAGAGAGAGTGCAGCGCGCTCGGAGGACTTTTCCAAACAGTCATCACCGACATGAAGGTAACGGAGACCAGAACGTTACCGGCACTGCCCTGCAGCGCTTTAATCAGCAGCGCGAGCGGGGCGCTGTTTTATTATCAGTGAGCTGTAGTGTCGGGGTTTGATGGACAGATGATGGAGATGCTGATGGGTTGCCTGGCAGCTGCTGTGGCCTTGAGTGTGT
>CM040983.1:5102326-5151020 GCA_022985145.1 Pangasius djambal | reverse complement strand
TGTTTATAATACTACCCTGTAGGTGTTTATTCAACACTGTACATGTTTATAATACTACCCTGTAGGTGTTTATTCAACACTGTGGGTGTTTATAATACTACCCTGTAGGTGTTTATTCAACACTATGGGTGTTTATACTACCCTGTAGGTGTATAATCAACACTGTAAGTGTTTATAATACTACCTTGTAGGTGTTTATTCAACACTATAAGTGTTTATAATACTACCCTGTAGGTGTTTATTCAACACTGTACATGTTTATAATACTACCCTGTAGGTGTTTATTCAACACTGTGGGTGTTTATAATACTACCCTGTAGGTGTTTATTCAACACTATAAGTGTTTATACTACCCTGTAGGTGTATAATCAACACTGTAAGTGTTTATAATACTACCTTGTAGGTGTTTATTCAACACTATAAGTGTTTATAATACTACCTTGTAGGTGTATATTCAACACTGCAGAAGTTTATACTACCCTGTAGGTGTTTATTCAACACTGTACATGTTTATAATACAACCATGTATGTGTTTATTTGACACTATAGGTGTTTATTCAACATTGCAGGTGTTTATTCAACACTGTATGTGTTTATAATACTACCCTGTAGGTGTTTATTCAACACTGTATGTGTTTATCACACTACCCTGTAGGTGTTTATTCAACCCTATAGGTGTTTATAATACTACCCTGTAGGTGTATATTCAACCATGTAGGTGTTCATACAACACTGTAGGTGTTTATCCAACCCTGTACATGTTTATAATACAACCATGTAGGTGTTTATTCAACACTGTAGGTGTTTATTCAACATTGCAGGTGTTTATGCTACTATAGGTGTTTATTCAACACTGTACTGTGCTGTTTGCGCAGCAGGTGTTAATTTAGAACTGTAGTTTTATCTTAACCCAGTAGGTGTTCCAGACTGTAAGTGTTTATTGAATACTGAAGGTGTACATTCAACACTCTAGATATTTATCCAGTTTTTATTCACAGCTGAAGGCTTATTCAAATGTGTTGGTGCTCAGTTCACACAGTTAGTGTTTATTTAACACAGTCGATCTCACCCTAAGCCTGCAAGTGTTTATTCAACATTATAACTGTCCCCTCAGGATTAAGAGTTCATTTAACCTGTATGAATAAGTAAAACAGTGTACAATTTATTTCAATACTGCTCACGTTAACATAACACTGTGTTAGTTAAACACTGTAGCGATCACAATGCAAGAATAACGCGC
Organism: Pangasius djambal; assembly: GCA_022985145.1. Lineage (NCBI taxonomy): Eukaryota > Metazoa > Chordata > Actinopteri > Siluriformes > Pangasiidae > Pangasius > Pangasius djambal. The sequence continues at coordinate 5,149,780 of CM040983.1, read as the reverse complement.
ACGTGGGCGTGGCAGATGGATTCTCTTAGTGCAAATGGTGACATGGATGAGAGTGTTGTGATGATAAAAAGAGGTGGCGTCAGAACGAAAAGGTGCGATTAGGTGATATCCAATCAGATCAGCGCCGCTCATTTCTCCATAGTGACCTGTTGTGTGTTTTGGTGTTCACGCTGATGTGTGAGCCTCATCCTGTGTTTATATCATCCTCGTTTTTATGGTAGCAATAAATTAGTCAAATCTGGTGTCGAATGAATCTTTCGAGAAGATCAGGATCAGGAAAATACCGGTTTGACATTGCATCTGTGCGGAGAGGTACAGTAGGTAGTAACTCGAGTGCAATTTTGGATCAAAACTCCCACTGAACAGGCAGATTTTGTCTGCCACGCCTTCTTTTACACTCCTCCACCCTGTCAGTGTTAAAGCACAAAATGGGGGGAAAAAATGGCTTACGCTCAACGAAAAATGAGCAGGACACCGGTGTGGATGTTCAGCATGCATTTTCTGGAATCTCTTTAAAGCTTACATTTGATAGATGGCATTGTTTCTCTGAGTTGCTGGAGAGAGCAGCTTTGTGTGTGTGTGTGTGTGTGTGTGTGTGTGTGTGTGTGTGTGTGTGTGTGTTCACAAATGCCTGGTAAAGCCCCTGGTAAACTCCAGGCTTGCTGCGTCATTTCAGTTGGCAGTGCCAAATTTACGAATAACAATACTGAACCAATCTCTAGTGCACTACTGCTCAGTGTTTTGCTATTAGTGTAATATAATGATGGATTCTCGATCCCTAAATGCATCAGCAGTCTGATCAGTAACACGTACATGCAGACACGTAGTGTTCACCAGTGATGTCATCAGTTTAGCTACAAATACGGTAGCTAGTCAGGGTCACGGTGGATCCTGGGCGTGAGACGGGACCCTGGATGAGACGCCATACACATATTCAAACACTCGTTCACACAGTGCTTCTGTTTTTGTTTCTGTTTCTGTTGGAGACATTTATCTAACGTTTAAGGAAGGAGTCTCCCGTGTCAGCACTTTGTTTTCCAACATGGAACGGTTTACGCTTTCCGGTTTCTTGGTAAAATGCCAAGCTGCATTTTTTTTTTTTTTTTTTTTCGTCGCATTAACTTCAAGACACAGAGGGAAAAAAAAAGAGTCTGGTGAGGGAATGACTGTTTATAGCCGTTATAAAGTAAGTGATAACAGGAACTAACTTGTTCAACAACATTAAAATGTAACTATAAGCGGTTACAAAGCACGACGTGTCATTTGTTAGTAAATGGTGGTGGTAACCCGTCATGGATTATTATTTTCCTATAACAGCATTGTTCGACGTGTTTTACACCTTACATAACACTTTTTTATTGTTGCATATATAAACAATGATGTGTAAACAATGGAAACCTGTTTTTATAGTCAGAAGATGCAGAAATGTGAGCTTTTTCTCATTTTTTATTTTTTCAAAGATATACATTTTGCTACCGCAACAATGGAAAATAGACCTTTTCTTCATTAAACATTTAAACATTATTTATTTTCCACGAAGATGATTGATGTAACCATTGTAAATCTAAAGAATAGATACACTTCTAAACATCGAAAGCTTTCCATAAAGCCACACTCTCCTGGAGAGAAACTGAGTTTGACACAAGAGCTGTAGAGGTTTAGATCATCTGCGCTTTGTCTCACTGCTGCTTCAGCACTAATCCCGTTCACCCTGATCACCCCCGTCTCTGTGTTCAGCTCTCTGCTGCCAGTCACGCTGCCCGTGTCTGTTCATGCTCTAATCTGTGTGTTTAACCTGAAGGAGCAAGACACATGTGCCGGATCAGTTACTGCAGTTTTCAACATGCACTGTGTTTATGATGGTTTTATTTTATTACCCCGCCCTCCCCCTTGTGGGACGAACCTGCTTAGGTAGGCAGCGGCTTTGGCTCGCATTTTGCACACTCCTTTGCTCGGCTGTCCAATTTGGAAGCAGTATGAGGTTCACTGAAAGCAACATCTCACTAATTTAGAAATGGATGCTGAAGACATTTAACATTGTCAGACGCCTAGAGTGAACTAATTGTAGTAATGGCTGCACTGAGTCTTCACGTCTGTATTGTCTTTGCAAGTATGAGGTGACAAAGCGACAAGAAAAGCTAGCAGAATTAACATTTTCATGTGCACATGTCGTTTCGTACTGAAGTCAATTTAATTTAATTCCAAAAATCAGCACCCAAAAGACACCAAAGCATTTTGGTACTACTGAGTACTGAAAAAGTCTTTTAAAAACTATTATTGTTACTTTGGATAATAATAATAACATCATAAAGTATTATTAGTAGTATATTGTGAATCTCCCTCTTTCCGGCGACACTATACACATATTGATACATAATATAAGATACGTTACAAAAAACGCTAGATATAAACAAATAACAATTCGTTTCAATTCATTACTGATTCACTTCAATTCAGGACTGATACCAATACGATTCGATTCAGGACTGATACCTAAATGCTTCAGGCATGATTCAGTTCAGTTCCATTTAGTTTTTCCACCACAGGAAAGTCCTCACTACAGAATAAATTTTGGTTTTGTCTGTAACAAATTTTTTTGAGAAAAAAAATTGCCAGTGCGTGATCGACTATTTCTAGCTGCGGTAACATAAGTGATACCAGGAGCTAAATACTTCACAGACATTCCACAACATTAAATGTAACAATAAACTGTTAAACAACATTATCAGGTTAGAGCTGTTTTCCTTTATGACTCAAACCGGATCTTGGCTCGTAAATCGATGCGGCCAGATCGAAAACTGTTTTCCTGATTCAAATTGTTTTTTTCTTTACGCTCCTAAATATTAGGACTAGAGTCACAGAAATGTCACAGATGACTTTGTAAAACTAGATGACAAGTTTCCATGGCGCAATAAAATCCTTTACCGAGTAGATGCAAAGTTGGTTAATACGACTAACTTGATGAAACATTGGATTAAACATGTTTTCGATGTATGAACAGCACTGCCCTGTCACTGCTGGAGACTGAACAATCTAGCGATGTTTTGACTTCACACTGTATATGAAGAAACCACACCTTGTGACTAAGAATGCAGTGATAATATTTTTCCCAGTCTGGGTCTGAATGCATGTTTTTTTGTGTTCACTGATATAGAAATGAGCAACTTGCTTAGTATTAATCAGTCAGGGGCACTGAAAAAACATGTTGTTTAGCTCTTACTATTTTTCCCCAGTTTATATAGTGGCCATGAAAAGCAGTAGACTACTAGTCTGCTAGACTGTTTATAACTTTAACTAGCAGCCTTTAAATGAAATATATTAGTTAGCTACATTGGACTAGTGTTGCAGTGGAGAAGGGCAAGGTTTTGCTTAACTTCGGAAAAGTGCTTCTATAAAGCTGTACGTAAACTACGTTTTTGTTTTCATTGTGACAGAATCTTTCGTTATCAATAACTGATGGCAGCTCAATATCAAGAACATCGTACTGGGTAAGAGCTGCTATTTTCTCTCACTTAGCTTAGACTGTGGACATTTTATCTCGCCTTATCTTTAGCAACTCCTGGTGCTGAGTTTTACGTTTATAATGTTTTATCGGGTTAGTTGTAATTGTAGGACGATGCTGGAGTTTCTGCTCTCTGATATTTCCACAGAGCACATTTTGCAGCCTGCTTTGCATTGATTGGCATCGTGAAATTCGTCCAGATCGCTGTCATTTCGTGTCATCTGTTCATTAGCACAACAACGTACGCTAGGATTGCACCACACTTTATCACATGGGGTCAGATTTTTGTGCAGTTTTTAAGGATGAATACGAGTAAGTGAGCGTAGTATTGGTATTGATGCATCCCTACTTGTGACTGTTCATTTGTACTGTTAAATTGTGGCATGAATGTGCTTCATTAAATAATTCTTCTTCTCATTTCTTGTTTATTGTCACTATTAGAAAAAGTATCTAAAACCTTCAAATGTTACCAAACACTGTATGGTACTTTAGGCTCTTTCTGTTTACTAAACCTGATTATGAGTAAGGCGACACGTTGACGCAGTTTGTAGCGTTGACGCCTCACAGCTCCGGTGTTCTGAGCTCAGGTTACTGTCTGTGTGGAGTTCCTCATGTTTTCCCCGTGTCCATAGGGGCTTCCTCCGGGTTCTCCGGTTTCCTCCCACTGTCCAGAAACACGCCTGTAGGTGGATTGGTGACTGTAAAATTGCTTGTATGTGTGAGTGTGTGTGCATGGAGATGGACTGGTGTCTCATCCGGGGTGTGTCCTCTCTGAGGCTGCTGAAGATGATTGAATGAATGAATGAACAAGTGTGAGAATGTTTCAGCATACAGTATTAATCACTGCGATATTTAGAAAAAAGAGAGAACAGGGTGTTGAGACATGTCTTTTGTGGTGAATAGCAAGCTTTGAAGCACATGGCCCAGAGCAATGGTCTGTGTGTGTGTGTGTGTGTGTGTGTGTGTGTGTGTGTGTGTGTGTGTGTGTGTGTGTGTGTGTGTGTGTGTGTGTGTGTGTGTGTGTGTGTGTGTGTTGGCAGGGAAGACTGCAGCGTCATGGCTCTGGTTCTGCAGCCTCTCACGTTGTCAAGGCAACAGATGTTGCCTCCGGTTATCAAACTCTGAAAGAGGCAGGGATGAAGCGCGGAGACATCACACACACACAAACACACACACACACACACACACAGTTAAATATTCTTTATGCTATGCACCATCTCTTCTTTGACATGCACCTGCTCTGTGAACATCACATACATCACTGTATAATCACACTAATAGGCTATAATTGCATTTCTGCGATGTAAGTCTCTGATGAAGTGTCGAGACAGGAAACAGAATTATCATAGTGAAAGGATTAAATGTATACTAAATGTGATGTATAAATATATACAAAATGTGAAAAATGTATATTAAATGTGATTTTTTTTTTCCATTTACATTTACACAAGGAATGTGGTGTTCATAAAAATTAGTTAGTTTAGAAGAACATTCGTATTTTACGTGAGCTTCTGAGTTTGCGCATGTGGATTTTGTGTATTATTTTGTGTATTTCATGCAGCTTCGCCTCTGCCTACGTAGAGGAGGAATACTCACGGCAGCCATTTTGTGGGTCTTTCCAAAAACTCCTAAACCCTTCTAACCAGTCATTACTAAAAGGAGCGAGTGAGGGCCAGTTTCAGCACTAAGCACGCGGACATGTTATACACGGTTCAGTTTTGGAGATTAGCCCACTTTCATTACAAGAATGCAGTGAAATCTGTCATTTTAAATCTCATACACAGTACAGTTGATCCCAAAGCCCTGCCCCAACGATAGAGCCAGAGATGAGCTCGACTGAATGGGGGATGAGTATACGGACACTGTGATTAGTGTCACTTGATGATAAGGAAACGTCCAACGTTCCTCGATTTGTTCTGCGTGGTCATCCCAGCTGTGAGGTCTTGAATAGCTTTTGAACAGCATTAGCCTATAATTTTACTTATAAACATTTTATACGTATCCTATTATTTGCTCACAACCGAGCTAGTGCTTCTGTGTACGTTTACGCTTTTATTTCAATACCTTCAGCTGGATAGATCTGACTAATAGCGGTGCGCGTGTGGAAAGAATTCTGTGGCAGATGTCGTAATTATAATTAAGAGACCTGTAAGGAAAATATGTAATAACAAAAATTTAAAAAATCTGTTTTTAAATGTTTTTTAGGGGTTACTGGGCCCTACAAAATGGCAGTCAATAGAGAATCAATAGAGGTGTAAAACTCAAGAAAAAAAACACATGAAAAATTCAGAAGCAGAATAAAAAAAGAGAAGCATAACAAACAAAAAAATGTTTTTTACTCATTTAAAAATGAGTACTTAATTTATTAATATTAAAATTAATAGTAAAACTAATAAATTGCCGTGAAACACCCGTTCAGCTCCTCGATTCAGCTTGCAGCTCAGCAGTGAGATGGAGAGAGAGAGAGGGACAGAGAGAGACAAAGACAGAGAGAGAGGTGGAGGATGAAAGGTAAGGCGAAGGTAAACAGCGAAGCAGGAGGAGATAATGAGAGAGATTAGGAGAGGTAAAGGGCGAGAGGATAATGAGAGAGAGATGGTTATTGTGAGCGAATTGTATGTGTGGGGTATTTTGAAGTCTCTAAAGAGATGAGTGCATAAAGAAATTGTTTTTTTTTTTTTCTCCCCTGTTGCAGGGCAGCTACCCGGTGTGGGAGGATTTTATCAGCAAGGCTGGAAAGCTGCAGGCGCAGCTCAGGTGAGGTTTCACAACACACACTGGATACACCTTTCATTTCATTACAGCACACTTTACAGTAACATCATTTTGTTCTAAATTATAACCTCACATTTAGAGTAGAAATCCTGTCCACCATCTTCCTTATCAGCTCTGTGTATGAGAATGCCATGTGTAAGTGTGTATATGTACACACACACACACACACACACACACACACACAGACACGTTAGTGTAAATGCAGCTCTGCCACGCCGCTCTGTGTGAACTGTCAGCACACTGATGGGGCAGCTGCGGTCTCAGAGAGCTCACGTATCAAACTCATCGTCTCGTCTTTCACCAGTTAGATCAGTTCTCGTGTCAGCTGGGAATGTGTTAACCAGCGCACTGAACATTACCGAACACAAGAATCGTGTGGAGTGGGTGTGTGTTTAAACAGGCGTCCCACCTAAATGTTCATCACCACCAAAAGAACAGTGCTGTCGAAACACGCCGAGGATTCTTTTATACTCACACACACAGACCACACAGCAGCCACGAGTACTACGTGCTTACGCGTTTTCTCTTTATTTACACACAACACACCGGGTTAATAGTTCTGATGTGTTACACTTTGTTCCCTCGCCTCATGCAATGAGCATGTCAGAGCGTGTTATTCCATATACAGGCTTAAAGACACACCCACACTGCCATCTATGGTGATCAAGCCACTCAGCATATCCCTTGTTTCCATATATGGACACAAAACCATTCCCACATTTTCATCTATGGCCTTCAAGACACGCCCACTCTGCAATATATGAACTCAAAGACACACCTTTTGTGGTCTGTGATCTTTGAAAGACTCAAACTCACTGTTGTCCCCATCGATCACATAGTAGATAAGGAATGAAACATTGTGTGCATGCTGTTATAGAAAAATAATCAACAACGGTTTGGTGTGATGAGGCAGAGTTACTGTTACCACCCCCATAACAGCACATCCCGAAGTTCACTTATATCACAGCGATTTGCCAATGATTACACAAAAGACAACACACGATAGCCTTATCCATTTATAGTTACGTTTAATGTTGTGGAACGTCCACAAACCAAGTGTCTGTCGTCACTTGTGTTATAGCAGCCGTAACCACTCCTTCCCTCACCAGGCTCTCCTCTTCCTCTTTTGAATCAGCTTATTATGATACCAAGAATCTGGAAAGCACCGGAAAGCTCTGAAGACTTTCCCATGGCGGAAAACATGTTACAGCTAAAGTTTCAGCTTTACCTCTGACTGTTACAAAGCGCTGACACTCGAGAAACATGAAACATAAATAAACATTAAATACATTTTCTCCTCGTAGGAAGCTTCACCATATCAAGCATGATATGTTTTTCTTATTGAATAGCAACAGGGTTTTAATTTATTTATTATTAGGTTTAGATTATGTGGAGCATCTGCCATATACAAGTCCCTGTGAATAAGCTGTTACTATAGAAACAATAACGTATTAGAACGGGTGGATTACTGTATATAAACATGCACTACTGTTAACTATTGTTGAAATGTAGTGGTTTAAATCGAAATTAGGTTTATATTTGTTTAAAATGCCCAGTGGTACGATATTTTAAACGTCTGTAGAGGGAAATTGTATTCAGAAGTAAGACAGAAGTGTGTGGTGTGCATTCTCAGGGCGACAGTTGTGGCAGTAGCTGCTTTCCTCGATGCCTTTCAGAAGGTCGCGGACTTGGCCACAGGCAGCAGAGGTAATAAACCACACACACACACACCTGTACTCACTGATATTAACACGTGTTATCCTGCTCCTTTTCCTTTCCTGTCTCCTGCCACAACTGGCTCTGCTTCACTGACAGTTCATGGACTCGGATGAACAGCTCAAATGTACACAGTTTCCACTTACGCTAAATGAAGTCGATGAGTTAAGACATGTTCAGAGTCTGAAGTGTGCTCCATTAATTTTACGCTCGAGCTACAAGCTTTGTGTTCCGAGCAAACAGTTTGTACACAAACTGTTAAACAGCAGAGTAAATCAGTGTTCAACAGAAATAAATCTACTATATTATCCTCTGAATCACTTCTAATGCACAAGTACGCCTTCACACCTCCTGAAGCCAAAATTATTTAGTGTCATGATGGAACTATGACTGTTTTCAGCTCTGCAATATACTTTTGCATGTGATTTTTTTATTTTTTTTTACCACGGTGATTTATTTATTTATTTATTTATTTACATTTGATTAATTTATTTTCATTTTATTTTCACAAGTGATTTTTCCACGTGATTGATTTATTTTCGCATGTTTTTAAACATGATTCATTTATTTCCATTTTCTTAATTTCATCACAGGATTCATTTTCGCACGAGATTATTTTTTACACATGATTGACATGTGTAATGACACATGATGACTTTCACAATTTTATTTGGTTTTATTTGGTTTTATTTATCACATATTATTCACACGATGTCCCATATACTACGTATGTACACATATATTTTGCGCACATGCTCCCATGTGAAATTCAGCAGAGGTCACTGGGGCAAGTGTGTTATTAGACATGCAGTTTGGACAATACTAAACTGCAAGCTATAAGCTTCCTTTTCTTGTTAGCTACATTGGTGTAATAGCGTAAGTATCAAACTTAAAGGTGCAGTCGTCAGTTTTTTTTAATCCCTTACTTGCATGTATAACCTGGGAGATAACCTGGAAGATATGTAGAACATGCAAAAAAAAAAAAAAAAACAACGGGTTTAGTTGTGGCTTTAGCAAAAGTTTATTAAGTCGCTGATAAAACCCATTTGGAAAACTGACTTCCGGTCCGAAATGCTTGTTTGTGGTTGGATATGTTACCTGTCAGTCATTTTACAGACACTATATGGGCCACCTAAGATCCTGGGGGCGGAGCTTTGTAATCATGGGTGAGAATCACTCAAATGTCAAACCCACCTAACGGTTAGAGACCTAATCTTGGGGAAAAAAATAATAAATCTTACCTAATGCACCTTTAACACTCGAGATATGCCTCAGTTGATTGACTACATTGTGGGTAAAAGGGAATATTTCATTTATGGCTAAGCTGTTCATTTAAACGGTGTCACTGTGTAGAACAGGACATTGTGTGTGTGTGTGTGTGTGTGTGTGTGTCCATGTGCGAGAGTTATTTTGAACTAAAATGTGCAAATGAAGTCTGAAGAACACTTTTGCAAGTCAGGTGTGGCTATAAAGCACAGGTACCACACTGACTAGCCCGAATCACAAGCGAGGAATTACAGAAGAAACTCCACGGCCATTTTACTCACTGCTCCGTGTGTGTGTGTGTGTGTGTGTGTGCGCGCTTTACAGACGTTGCCAGGCTGTCTCCTTCTGTGAATGTCTGAATGCTGCTCTTATTCATTCTTAATCCATTCTCCATTTATTTCTGTGTATTCAGTGTATTGAGTGTGTGTGTGTGTGTGTGTGCTAGTGCTCTTGCTCTCTTTCTTTCTCTCTCTTTCTCTCTCCCTCTCTCTTTCTCTCTGCATGCATGCTGTTAATTAGTGATGAGGAGCCTGAAACCAGAGCTCGTTAGCGTAAATCAAACAGCATCATTTAACAGGATGGGACCAGTAAAGAGCAACAGAGCCACCATCTGCCCAGCTGAGTCGCGTGTGCGTGAGCTGCCGAGCCCGCTGACGGACACGAAGGCTGCGTCTCAAATCATTCCCGCCAGGGGCGTAGCCAGCCCTTTTACGGTGTGGTGGCCAGGGTAGACCTGATGACTCTGCTGGTGTGGAAATCTAGGGTGGGGCAAAATACTAATCCACATCCATAGAAAATGACATAATAGCAAGCTCCAAAAAAATTCATACTTATCATAACATTAGGTTACATATTATGAAGTACACTAGCTTTATGAATTCAATTCAATATCATGTAAAAAAAAAAAAATAATGTGCTCGCTTTGTGTTTGCTCACCTGTTTGTGGGGGTAGTTCTCTTCGTTAGGAATCTAAATATACACTATATAGGCCAAATGTCTATGGACACCTGACCATCACACCCATATGTGTTCCTTCCCCAAACTGTTGCCATAAAGTTGGAAGCACACGGCTGTATACCTCACTAATGCTCCTGTAGCTGAATGAGCACAAATCCCCACAGCCACGCTCCAGAATCTAGTGGAAAGCCTTCCCAGAAGAGTGGAGCTTATTATAACAGCAAAGGGAGGTGGTCAGGTGTCCACATATTTTGGGCCATATAGTGTAAATCAACATCTGTATTTCTGTAAAGCTGCTTTGTGACTATTGTTAAAACTAGACGTACTAATAAAATTGAGTGGAAGTTAATTCTGTGTTAGCTATTTAAACTAGCTAAACATTAGACATTGTTGGACACCGATTAAATGAACTTTCATATTTCCCAATTTCCCAGAGGTGTTGTAGTGGGGCTTTCTTTATTAATATTTAAACTAGCATCAAATGACATGCTGCACTGACTAACAACAACAACAACAATAATAATAACAACCCCTTAGTGTTCACTGCTCACAGTAGGCTTAGACCATACACTGTGTACTTGACTGTTGAGTATGAGAGTTATGGATGTGGAGTGTCCACCTGAAATTTCAAGACATCCATCATAAACTTTACATATCACTATAGAGAGTTCTAAATGGTTTATTCTTTCACTCATCTTCAGTCATTGTTTTATACTGGTCAGGACCCAGAGTGCATCCTGGGATCCGTGAGGTGAGAATACACCCTGGATGGGATCCCAGTTCATCACAGGGCACCATGCACACACACACACACACACACACACTTCTACACTAAGGACAATTTAGCGTAGCCAGTCTGTTTTTGGGAGGAAACTGGAGGAAACCCACACAGACACGGGGAGGAAACATGTAAAACTGTGACAGGAATTTCAATTCAGGTTTAAGAACAGACCTTGTCACAAAGCTTTACGGTATTTTCCTTTCACAGAAATCCAGATGTAGACTTAGATCCCGAATGAGCAAATGGTTACTTGCCGATCCCAAGTGGGCGAGGCTAATCTTGTGTACAGGGTATGTAAGCTTCACAGTCACCAAGCGCAAGGCCGATCCCTCGCTCGTCCCACCAGCACAGATTTTATAGAAAACTTTGAATTCATGCATGATTGGTCTCTCTACATTACATAGCACATTGGGAGCCTCAGACATGGTCATGTCAATCATTCATGCTCATTAGAATACTAGGCCACGCCCAGACAGTGCTCGGATCTGTCTGTTTAATTTTATCACATTTCTATGCTATTTCTATTTCAGCCAAGACTTGTTTTCATGAAAATAAAATACTGCATGCTAATGTTGAAATTCATTTAGAGCATGAATTCAGTCATGAGATAAAGCGACTGTCATCAGCAAAACCTGAACTAAAGGCTCAGGTGAAGTTGCACGGCTGATCCTGCTCTTTTATTAACAAGGTCATTTCACACAGGACTGTGAATGTAGTGTAGAGCTATGCTGGGTATGATTAGACCTCGCGCATGTGTGCATACCGTATATATGACTGTAAAGTGTGTGTGTGTGTGTGTGTGTGTGTGTGTATATACAGTACGTGTGTGTGTAGGTGCATGTGTGGGTGTTGGATTTCTTGCTTATGTTATTTATAGAGAGAATGTGAGACACTTCGTACTGTCTGACCTGTATGCAGGAGGAAGGCCCCTCTACACACACACATAGCCTGCATTTCTGAGCTGCCAGGGATGAGCTGTGTGTGTGTGTATGTGTGTCTGTGTCTCGGTCCCCCAGCTGTCCTCCGGAAAGGTCAGTGCACAGTGTGAACCACGTTAGCGCCTCCTAGTGTTGGTTTGTGTGTGTGTGTGTGTGTGTGTGTGTGTGTGTGTGTGTGTGTGTGTGGGTGGGTGAACGTCACGACTCCAAAGAATGTGCATCACCTACTTCAGATGCCATCAGGCTTTGAAACAAATTCTGAAGGCGGAGTGTGAGCACAGGAAGGCTGACAATCCTAACAGTCTCTCACACACACACACACACACACACACACACACACACACGGGAATGTCACGCACTGACATTAAACACACACACTCAGCAATTAATGTTGCACTTGAGGGAATTGTTCCCACTGAACTACAGGCTGCTTCCAGAGAAAAGAGAGGGTGGTGTGTGTGTGTGTGTGTGTGTGTGTGTGTGTGTGTGTGTGTGTGTGTGAGATGGAGAAGGGAGGTGCTGCTGCATTGCAGTGATCCACACAGGCCCAGTGTCACTGTTATTAATACAGAGACAGTGTGAGAGAGAGACAGAGGGAGAGAGAAAGAGCGAGACAGAGAGAGAGAGACAGTGTGAGAGAGAGAGACAGAGGGAGAGAGAAAGAGCGAGACAGAGAGAGAGAGACAGTGTGAGAGAGAGAGACACAGAGAGAGAGACAGGCTGACTAGTCTCTTGTATAAACTGAAGCAGTGTTTATAGATTAGGGTCAGAAGAACAGTGAGGTGTCTCTGGAAATCCTCTCTCTCTCTCTCTCCCTTTCCCTCACTTGTCTATCTGTTACAAAGTGTGAAAAAAGGATAGATAGATAGATAGATAGATAGATAGATAGATAGATAGATAGATAGATAGCGGCAGTTCCATAAGTACTGGCACCCTTGGTAAAGATGGGTAAAAAAGGTTATGAAAATGGCTTTGTAGTTCATTTGCTTAATGTCACACTAATAATATTAGAAGAGTCTCACCTTTAATTTAAGTAAATGTAATTCTAGACAAAATAATGCTTATTAAAAATATCTTTTAAAAAAAATCTACATATAAAAGTGCCTGTTTGAGAGGGATTTTAGTTTCTCTGTCCTCTTGACTATAACTGGATATTTGAATATTTGCTGTGTTAGCAGGCTTATGTAATATTGACTTTTTCTGACTATTTAACGTTTTTTTTTTTTTTTTTTTTTTAATAAATCGCTATTATTGATTTAATCGTCCAGAAGCAGAGTAGGGGAGAGTACAGTAATATTACCAGCTGTGCAGTCAGAAACTGCTTGCTGGCAGTGGCAGTCGCTAAAAAAAACATAACAGTAAAGTTTTTTATATAATCCTGTTAAAAATAGGTTGTCTAATGTCCACATGTCTGACACTTTCTTTTTTGTTTTTCTGCTTCCTGAAATGCTTGACATGTCTGAGCGCTGACCGGTGCAGGAGAGAGAAAAAAAAAGGTTATTTAATCGCTTTCTAATGTTCAGCACCATCTAAGTGATAGATTTGTCACTATTTTATAATCCTGTTTAATCATTTTAATCATTTAATCATTTTTCCTCTTTCGAACAAAAACTGAAAGAGATGTTTTTTAACCATTTTTGGGCAAAATCATTTGGTAACCTTGCTAATAAATATAGTTTACTGACATTAAATACAGGGTGTCCAAAAAGACAGGAATCAATGAGAGTAAGACTACATATACTTAATTTTGTATTTATTATTTACAACATATGCTTTACAGATTTTCTCAGCAGCTGTCTCGTGTTTTTGCGGCTTTTGCTCAACATATTCCCACTGGTTCCTGACTTTTCGAAACACCCTGCATATCCTTGTCTAATGTTAGCTGAGGCGAACATGCACCGATAGATTTTATTTCAGATCTCATCTCAAAAAGATTCACGAGAAGCGAGAGGGCCCCAGTCGAGATCATGTGGGACTGGGGGAAGGGGGCGGGGCTTTCAGGCAGCATCAGTTAATATTGGCGAGTTCAAAACACCTGCTCAGATCATTCCAGATTCATATATCAGTTGTTACATCTCCCATTCTAATGAGGAGAAAAAGCAGACTGCTCTTCTGGCATATTTTTGCATGATAACTTGTACTAGCGTACTCTGATGATAAATTCCGAAGCTCCTGCACAAAACATGTAAAAAGGTTGGCAGGTCTGGTAATATAACATAACATAACATAGTATAATATAATATAATATAATATAATCTGCCACCAGATATCGTGGCTGTGTAGAGAAGATTAAAGTGTTATATGGCACAAGCCAGTGTGTTGGTTGAGCGTGTTCCTCTCTGAGTGTGTGATGAAGTGACTGACTGAGTGTAATGGAAATGTAAATAAGAGAACATGCTGTTAAGAATATCTGTGTATGTGCAAGAACAAAAAAAAAACCTGTACATTTATGCAAAAAAAATACCAAAAAGGAAACAAACAGTGTATAAACTAAACACACTCTCGGGTGGCCTGACGCCAAAGGTGTGTGTGAATAGCAGTGTGTCCTTCTCTGAAGATGACCTGGAATTTCTCATCTTTACTTCTCTCTTTCACAAACACTCTCTCTCTCTCTCTCTCTCTCTCTCTCTCTCTCTCTTTCTCTCTCTTTTTCTCTGTCTCTTTCTCATGCTGAGAGGAACAGAAGGGAGAGGAAAGTCTCACACACCTTGATCCGGCACAGCCATCTGCGATCTGCTCACACACACACACACACACACACACACACACACACATACTTGTGTACACACACACATACTTGTGCACACACACACACATACTTGTGCACACACACAAATGCAGTCAGATTAAGCACATTAAAACAGGTTTCAGTGTTTCACACTCTTACACTGTGGTGATGATGCCCTGTTGATTGTGTGTGTGTGTGTGTGTGTGTGTGTGTGTGTGTGTGTGTGTGTGTCGTGCGCAGCAGCAGTTTGCTCAATCTGCATGTCCTGTGAACTCACTTTACATGTGACATATTAAGCACTGCACACACACTGTTTTCACAGCAACTGTAAATAAGTAAACTCCATTCATCGCTCAGTATCTCTGACTATTTCAAGGGCATGCATTTATAAATCACTCATTGTGTCAGTGTGTGTGTGCTTGCGTGTGTGTGTGTGTGTGTGTGTGTGTGTTACAGGTGCGACCCGGGACATCGGTTCAGCTCTGACCAGGATGTGTATGAGACACCGCAGCATCGAGGCCAAACTCAGGCAGTTTTCAATGTGAGCTCTGCACAATCACACACACATTATCAGTAGCACTGCTGTACCTGCTAGGAGTATCTAATAAAATGGTCAGATCCAGCTGCTGTAGCAAATCCAGATGTTTCCCACCAGACTCAAACTAAATTGTACTTTTTAGCTTTGGAGAGTTGTTTTTTTTTTTTTTTGTTCAGGATGCAGTGATGTGTTCCCTCTTAGACACACTTACACAACTCCTGAGTGAGAAGTGTGTGTGTGTGTGTGTGTGTGTGTGTGTGTGTGTGTGTGTGTGTGTGTCTCTTGAGAGGAGGGTATTCATTGTGCTAAGCGTGTGTGTTGTTTGCAGGGTGTTTGTGGACTCACTGATTAACCCGCTGCAAGAACAGATGGAGGAGTGGAAGAGAGTCGCCAACACTATGGATAAGGACCATGCCAAAGGTACACACACACACACACACACACACACACACACACACACGGGGGTCTCGTAGCTGCAGGCGTTTCTTTGCAGTCTGTTTGCATGCACTGCACAGCCTCTGATTATTCACTCATCACAAATCCATCTGATCACTTTAAAGCCTTTTTTTTTTTTTACTTTTTTTTTCTTGTGCTGACTTTGAAACTTCAAAGTTTTACAGAACTCCCCTCTGTCCTCTCTTTTCTCTCTCCTTATGGATAGAATACAAACGAGCACGGCAAGAGATCAAGAAGAAATCTTCAGACACGCTTAAACTGCAAAAGAAGGCAAAGAAAGGTCAGTCTTTCCCACATCCAACCCATGTTCACACATAAACATGCACACACACACACACACACACACACACACACACACCAATGAAACACGATTAAAGGAAGGGAAGACTCCTCTCTGAAACACACTACATATGTTTATATTGAAATACACCGATCAGCCATAACATTAAAACCACCTGCCTAATATTGTGTAAGTCCCCCTTGTGCCACCGAAACAGCTCTGACCTGTCATGGACTCCACAAGACCTGAAGGTGTGCTGTGGTATCTGGCAATAAGATGTTAGCAGCAGATCCTTTAAGTGCTGTGATTTGCGAGTTGGGGCTTCCATGGGTCGGACTTGTTTGTCCAGCACATCCCACAGATGCTCGATCAGATTGAGATCTGGGGAATTTGGAGGGCAAGTCAACACCTTGAACTCTTCATCATTTTCCCCAAACCATTCCTGAACCATTTTTGCAATGTGGCAGAGCGCATTATCCTGCTGAAAGAGGCCACTGCCATTAAGGAATACTGTTGCTATGAAGGGGTGTGCCTGGTCTGCAACAATGTTTAGGTAGGTGGTACGTGTCAAAGTAACATCCACATGAATGCCAGGACCCAAGGTTTCCCAGCAGAACATTGCCCAGAGCATCACACTGCCTCTGCTGGCTTGCCTTCTTCCCCAGGTAAGTGATGCACACGCACCCAGCCGTCCTCATGATGTAAAAGGAAAATACGGGATTTATCAGACCAGGCCACCTTCTTCCATTGCTCCATGGTCCAGTTCTGATGCTCACGTGCCCACTGTAGGTGCTTTCGGTGGTGGACACGGGTCAGCATGGGCACTCTGAGCGGTCTGCGGCTACGCAGCCCCATACACAGCAAGCTGCGATGCACTGTGTTCTGACACCTTTCTATCATAGCCAGCATTAACTTTTCCAGCAATTTGTGCTACAATAGCTCTTCTGTGGGATCGGACCAGACGGGCTAGCCTTCGCTTCCCACCCACATCAGTGAGCCTTGGGCACCCATGACCCTGTTGCTGGTTCTCCAGTTGTCCTTCCTTGGACCACTTTTGGTAGGTACTTGGTTTGGCCCTTGTCAGAGCCACTGAGATCCTTTCGAGTGGCCCATTTTTCCTGCTTCCAACACATCAACTTCGAGAACTGACTGTTCACTTGCTGCCTAATATATCCCACCCCTTAACAGGTACCAATGAGATAATCAGTGTTATTCACTTCCCCTCTCAGTGGTTTTAATGTCATAGCTGTTCGGTGTGTATTTGTGATGTGTTCAGTGATTCTGGTGATTCTCTACATCTCCATGATATGACACTGAGCATCGCAGAAAATGGTGAGTGAGAAAAGAAGCTTGTTTAAGGAGCGCAACAGCGCAATTATCTTCCAGATGTCTTAGCTACAGTTAACTTACCAGATGTGGGAGCTACAGTTAACTTCCCAGATGTGTTAGCTACAGTTAAATTACCAGATGTGTTATTTACAGTTAACTTACCAGGAGTGTTAGCTACAGTTAACTTACCGGATGTGCTAGCTACAGTTAACAAAAATAAACCTGTATAACTCTTGAAACAATTGTTAGATCTGAGTAGAACATTAGCCTGTTTTTAAATTTCTCATCTCAACTCTTCAGACGTCACGTAAATTAGCTCAGCTCAGCGTAAAGCCTAAACGTCGAATGACTGCCTTAAGATTTAGAAGTTGGAATGTTGAATCTGATCCACAGACACCGCAGTGGATTAAGCCGTAAAGATCCATTTAGGCAGACAAAAAAACATTCTCCGGTGTCCCACCTTCAAAGCTACAATGGCATAGAATCCGTCCCAGCCCTACTGTTCAGATGTGGTCCCTCTGTTCTTTTACAAATACAGTTTCTTCCACTTGTCTGTGCTGCTGAGCGTCGTATCACTGTGAAAAATAAATCTCATATTAGCTCAATAAACCTTGGAATGAACTATATCAGAGCTTTTTATTTTTGTAAAATAAAAAGGTGTTGTAAGATTTGATGAGAGTGACACAGTGTGATATCTGTAACACACAGGCAGTCTAGAAAAACCCTTCACGTGGTGAAATTTTGACAGTTTCTACTTTATACTAGATCTGACTTTCTAGAGACTTTCCTGTACTGAGATTTATTCCTCTTTTGCATCTCACAAGTGAAGTACATACATTTTAAAGTCTAAAAAAAAGGAGAATATTGCATTTTAAAGATTTCGTTCTGACCATGGCGCAGGAGCATCGCAGGCATTTCGTCGAGGGGTGTAAATATACTGTGTACTGTATCAGATTGTTCGATACGAGGCTCTCGATTCAATACATCACAACATATCAAACCGCACATTCAACAGACTGCGTAATAATGTTTATATTACATAAAACTTGTCATAAAATGTGTCACAAAACTTAATCAAGCTCAGACTCCTGCCTCTGAACAGTAGCTTCCTCTTTATCTGGACTCAGGAGAGTCTACAGGGGTTTAAAAAAAAAAAAAAAACACGCTTCTGTGGGTGGAAACACCTTGTTGATGAGAGAGATCAGAGGAGAATGGTGACACCGGTTCAAGCTGACAGGACGGTAACAGTAACTCAAATAATCACTCTTTACAGCTATGGTGAGCAGAAAAGCATCTCAGAACACACAACATGTCAGAAGAAAATCTGAGGAATCTGAGGCTACAGTGGACACAGGATCACCGACACTGGACAATTGATGATTAGAAAAAAGACCAGGAGATTTTTTTTATAATAAAGTTGGTTATAAATATCTATAAAATTCATACTGAAAAAGTCAGCAATTAGTACAATTTCATTACAATTTATAAAGTATTATTATTATTATTAGTTGTAGTAGTAGTATTTCGTATATGGATTGAAGTTTCTTTGATGTCACTGATCTAACCCCAGGTTAGATCTGTGGAGAATTGCGATCATCAGTGCTACCGGTTTGAGAACAGAGTCTCTTTACTGTAAAGACAGTGGGAAATAAGACTGAGGCAGGATTTTCACTAAAGAACAAAAGGCCTTTGTTTTGTTTTGGGGTTTTTTGTTACTAAATATTGTGTTTCAGACATGCATCACTAATGACGTGTTCTGTGTAAATGTGAAATTTTATGCTGGTCTGTTACGTGCCACTTCAGACACACCCTGCATGTCAGTTTCCAGGATTAAGCAGCCAGTGGAAATAAACTTTAGTGCTGTGGAGTTTACATTTCTCCAGGCTAACACGTGAGGAACACGGGGACTTTGAACCTAGAGCATGTGTGTGCTGTGTAATTTAGTCCAAATCTATTTAGTCCTATTTACTAACTTTTTATACAAATAAATGTGATCACTTGTATTTTTGTCCATTTTATACTACTCTGACAGTATATATCGTAGTAAATTTTAGGGTAGCACAGTGGTACAGTAGGTAGGTTTGCCACCTCACAGCTTTCCTGTTTAATCCTGAGCTGTGCGGAGCTTCATATGTTCTCTCATATGTTCATATGTTCTCCCCATGTTTGCCTGGGTTTCTTCTGGGTTCTCCTGTTTCCTCCCACCTCCCAAAAACATGTGGGTAGGTGGATTGGCTACTCTGAATTGCTCCTGTGTGTGTGTGTGTGTGTGTGTGTGTGTGTGTGTGTGTACACGTGCATGTGCGCGAGCCCGATGGAATGGTGTCCCATCCGGGGTGTATTTCCAGGACAGGCTCCGGATAAAGCACTTACTGAGAGTGAATGTATTAAATGATAATATATTGTAATCTTAATAATAGTGTAATAATTGCTTTACTTTAAGATCCCTTCAAAACACAATGGGAGCAATTTTGAACACTGCATAGGGTGCACTTAATGCACCAGTTTTGAATTCAGCCAGAGAAAAGGCATGACTCCAGTGTGTGCTTGCTGGCAATGCACTACTTATCCGTATTATGTACTTATAAGTATTGTGATACATACATACAGCAGCCACTTTATTAGGAACATCTGCTCATTCATGCAATTATCCAATCAGCCAATCAGGTGGCAGCAGCACATTGCATATAATCATGCAGATACAGGTGAAGAGCAGGGCGCAGAGCAGGAATCTGAGGCAACAGTGGGCACATTTTCACTCAAACCGGACAAAAGACCAGGAGATGATTCTGTGCCCACTGTAAGATCAGATTCCTGTTCTTGCCTGACAGGAGATGTGGTCTTCTGCTGCTGTAGCTAATTAGTCTCAATGTTCAGTGTGTGGTATGTTCTGAGATGCTTTTCTGCTCACCACAGTTGTAAAGAGTGCTGATTTGAGTTACTCTAGACTTCCTGTCAGCTCACACCAGTCTGGCCATTCTCCTCTGACCTCTCTCATCAAGAAGTTCTGCTTGCAGATGTGTGCCTCACCGCTTTTTTTTTTTTTTTTTGCTTTCAAATTTATTTATTTATTTATTTATTTATTTATTTTTTGCACCATCGTGTGTAGACTCTAGAGACTATTTCTGGGGAGATCAGCAGTTTCTGAAATACTCAAACCAACCAGTCTTGCAACAACAACCATGCCACAAATAAAATCACTGAGATCACTTTTTTTTTTTTTCTCTTGAACTGTATCGGCATGATTTTACGCATTGTGCTCCTGTCACATGATGACCTGATTAAATAACTGTGCCAATGAGCTGTATACAGGTGTTTCTAATAAAGTGAGTGTATGTGCAAATGACTAAAACTGTCACTTTTTTAAGCAAAGAAAATCATAACAAGGCATTGTCATCTTTTCATTCACTGTAAAGTTTCAGATTTGCCTTTATTTACTTCCTCATGTTTTCCTGCTGTTAATGTTTAGCTCAAATTTACATCTCTTATGCAACCTGGCGTCCACAAACTCATCTTCATCCTCCATCACACAGTTAAGCCTAATCCCAAATGGGTATGAGTATAGTGTACAACATAATGGCATTGCCCAATAGCGTATCATTTAAGATACAGCCACACATTTTCATATAAATACTGTCATATATTATATATTATATATATTCACATATTATACGGTCAGATCCATAAGTATTTGGACAGTGACACAATTTTCCTAATTTTGCCCCTGTACACCACCACAATACATTTGAAATGAAGTAATCAGGTTGTGTTTGAAGTGTAGACTTTCAGCTTTAATTCAAGCGGTTTAACAAAATATTGCATTAACCGTTTAGCAATTACAGCCATTTTTTTTTTTTCTTTAACAGAGACCTTCCATTTTCACAGGCTCAAAAGTAGTTGGACGCTTTACTGATGAGCAGTTTCATGGCCAGGTGTTTCCTTGTTATTTTATGACAAATTAAGGAGATAAAAGGTCTGGATTTGATTCCAAGCATTGCAAATGCATTTTGTAGCTGTTCATGGGAACTCTCAATATGTGGTCCTAAAAAGTGTAGATACAAGTGAAAGAGGCCATTATTAGCCTGAAAAAACAAAACAGACCTATCAGAGATAAAGCAGAAACGTTAGGTGTGGCCAAATCAACAATTTGGTACATTCTTAAAAAGAAGGAATGCAGTAGTGAGCACTGCAACACCAACAGGCCTGGAAGACCACAGAAGACACCTAACGTGGATGATTGCAGAATTCTTTCTTTGTTGAAGAAGAACTATTTTACAACATCTAGTCAAGTCAGGTACACTCTGGAGGAAGTAGGCGTATCATTGTCAAAGTTTACAGTCAAGACACAACTTCATGACTGTAAATACAGACAGATTAACTCAAGACTCAAATCACTGGTAACACTCAAGAACAGAAAGGCCAGATTAGACTTACTAAAAAACCTCTAAAAAAAAGCCTGCCCAGTTCTGATGCAAGATTAACTTGTACCTGAATGATGGGAAGAGATGAGTATAGAGGATGAAAGGAAGGGCTAATGTTCCAAAGCATACTGCACCATCTGTCAAATATGTGGAGAACTGGCTCACTGGTGTTTACTGATGATGTGACTGCAGATAGAAGCAGCAGGATGAATTCCAAAGCTTAGAGCTATATTTTCTGCTCTACAGATGCATAATGATTCAAAACATACCACAAAAGCACCCAAGAGCTTCTTAAGGCAAATAAATTAAATGTTCTTAGATGTCTGATCACCTCATCCCAATTGAGCATGCTTTTCACTTACTGAAGACAAAACCAAAGGCAGAAAGACCCGAAGGCCTGGAAAAAGCATCTCAAGGGAGGAACCTCAGGATTTGATGATGTCCATGGGTTCCAGACTTCAGGCAGTCATTGACTGCAAAGGATTTACATCTAAGTATTAAAAATAATCCTAATATTTATGATTGGTAGTTTGTCTAATTACTGTTGGCTTGTGAAAATGAAGGGACTCTGTAAACAAAATGGCTGTAATTCCAAATATTTTTGTTAAACCCCTTGACTGAAAGCTGAAAGTCTACACTTCGATCACATCTTGACTGCTTCATTTCACATCCATTGTGGTGGTGTACAGAGGCCAAATTATGGACTTATGGACCTGACTGTATAATATCTCTAAAAATAAACTATGCCCTTTAGTACATGCAGGTATAGAGAGCCCTTTTTCAAGTCTTCATTTGGCCAAAGGGTTACATACTGCACATGACTAAATGTGGAATACCTGAGTGTTAGAAATATCATATGAACACACAGCGCTTTTGCACATTTCATGTACACTTTCACAAATAGTTCCTCTCAGTAATTAGTGTGTGAAACCCCGTTTTTTATTCTCCATTTGAGAAAGGAATTTTAAGCGAAACGTAAGATCCACGTCTTAAATTCTTTCTTCCACAATGATCCCGGCTCTGATCCCAAACTTAACACCTAAATTGCATGTTTGTATCGTGGAGTTGGAACGCAGCCGCATTCCAGTGTAGTATATCACATCGTTTATTCCCCACATAGGAGACTTGTGTGTGTGTGTGTGTGTGTGTGTGTGTGTGTGCGTATGTTGCATAAACAGGAGGCTTCTCTGTTAAGACAGCCACCCACATAAGTAACACCGTGTTCCCGAGAACACAATCAGATGTGACCTTAGTGACAAAAATGATCCAGTTTGGCTGCATTTGTGTGGAGACATAAAAAAAAACATGCCAGGATGTGCTGTTCTATGGAAATAATCCACGACCTCCATGAAATATTATCAGTTTTAGAATTTTTATATCCTTAAACAAAATTTAAAAAAAAAAAATTTATATCCTATTAAGAAATAGCCTACTGTGGCTATTTCACAGCTGTAAATAGCCTGATTCCAGATGATAATGATTATGGTGTTGATATGCCTGTGTGTGTGTGTGTGTGTGTGTGTGTGTGTGTGTGTGTGTGTGTGTGTGTGCTGCAGGGCGTGGGGATCTCCAGCCGCAGGTGGACAGCGCTCTGCAGGGGGTGAGTGATAAGTACGCATCGCTGCAGGAGACGGAAAGACAGGCAGTGAGGAAAGCTCTGATTGAGGAAAGAGCACGATTCTGCACATTCGTCTCCATGCTCAGACCTGCCATAGTGAGTCAGTGCCTCCTCTACCCATGATCCCTCGGTCTCTCCTCTCCTTTAACATCCTGTATTTCTAACTCTGCTCATTAATATTCCCACTCCTTCCTAAAGTACGTACTTCCCGTATACGATTGTGTTTTTTTTTTTATACTATTACTCACTATTATATATGATTCTAACTGGAATATAATGTGCATATGTACATATCAGTGTGCGTGTGTGTGTGTGTGTGTGTGTGTGTGTGTGTGTGTGTGTGTGTATCTCTCGCTTCAGGAAGAGGAAGTGTGTATGTTGGGTGAGATCACGCACCTGCAGTCGATCTCTGATGATCTGAGATCTTTGACTATGGACCCTCACAAGCTGCCTCCCTCCAGTGAACAGGTGTGTAAACACCCTCACCACATCACACACACACACACACACACACACACACACATCACACACACATCATATCACATCACACAAACACAAGTGCTCCCACACAAGAGACCAACCACTAACCCCGTACACACCTGCCTATTAAAGCTGCATTCGACTTAACTCAGTGAGAACAACTCCAAACTACAAAGTGAACTGGAGCTACAAAGTGAGAAAAGCCATGGACTAAAAGTAGAACATAGGAATTCCATCACTGAATTGTTTTTTCCATGGGAATGCACAGATATTATGGAAATTCCAGTCGTATTTGAACAACTTGGTACAGTAGTATTTGGTGTGTTGATTGTGAGTTAATGCAGTGAATTTTCATGCAGGTGATTGCTGACCTCAAAGGCTCAGAGTGCAGCTGGTCATATCAGACTCCGCCCTCCTCTCCCAGCACCACCTCCAGGAAGTCCAGCATGTGTAGGTGTGTTATGAGCAGGGCACCCGCATCTGAATCATGACGAGGCCACCTGTACACCTGGTGTTTGCTTGCTTATTCAACATTGTTATATTTGGGTTATTTCTAATTCCCAGCACTGGAAGCATGGCCTTGGGCTGATTTTTAACATTTTATATTCATATCGATTAGTTTAGTTTGGTTACAGATTGAGCTGGTTTATAGTGAATTACCTCAATCTGGCAACCCTGTACACATACACACATTTGTCTACAGTTTTAACAATGCAGTAATGCAGTATTCTCACCAGGACAATATATACATATATATATATATATATATATATATATATATATATATATATATATGTGTGTGTGTGTGTGTGTGTGTGTGTGAACCACAAACTGGAAAATATTCAACATTATAGCAATACAGTAAAAATCATTTTGGTTCATAGCATGTTCCTGAAGGCTGTTGTGGCCTCTTATGCCTTATCAGACCCACACAACTATGTTAGTCATGTATCACAACAAATTCTCTCTGAGTTAGTAATCCCAACTCTGAAAGGATTCAGAGTTTTATATACAATATTTGTACAAAATAAACAGGTTTTCCTTTCTTTTCTTAGTACAGAGGAATGTGTCAAAATTATTGTTCGTGGTAGTCACTCCTATGCTACAGATGTGGTAGAAAACTGTGAAATGAAAATGGCAAAATGTATAAATTTTGACGTTTTTTTTGAGGTATTTTCACAAATCATGCATAGGAAGGTGAGATTCCCACATTCCCAGTAGTGAGCTCAAGACATTATATGCCTAGCGTAGGTATGTAACCGAATATGAATAAATCACAAGTAATGTACTAAAAAAACCAGATACAAATACAAGACTAAATGTGTGCTTTGGTATTGGGATCATGTGGGATGTAAGAAAAGTCCGAAGGTTTTTACTTGCATGCAAGAGCGAGAAGTGGGCAGATGTGAAGCTCACAGAGCAAACAATGACCACGCTGTGTGATGCATTTACAGCATTCGTTCATCCATCCTTAGTAACTGCCTGGTCAGGGTCACGGTGTTTAAATTATGGTTTATATTTCCGCAAACGATATTTGTTAGAAAATATAGTGGATAGGTATGAACAAAAATAATGACTGTGCAAACGGGATTAAAAAACAACCCAGTGCGTCTGTACTTGAGACCAGTTATGAAGGAGTGGATGTAGCTGACATATCCACACACCATGCTGACACTGCTGACATTTCTAACTCGGAAATGTTAGAAATGCTAACATCGCTATGTTTTCGTGGGCGTAGCGGTAGAGTTCACATTTAATTTAAAAAAAAACAAACTTCCTGTTGAGGTCACACCTACTTCAGGTTTAAATTTGAATACAGATACAGATATTTAAAGCGCTAAACAGTTACAGATACAGACTGAGATAGTGGTATTGTGTTATACCCATAGCCTACTATCAAGTCAGATCAGTGAACAAGTATAATTTCTTTATCTCTCTCTCTCTCTCTCTCTCTCTCTCTCTCTGAGCAGCAGTCTGAACAGCGTGAACAGCAGCGATTCTCGTTCGAGCAGCTCTCATTCTCACTCTCCCACATCACATTTCCGTTACCGAGGCTCCGCCCTCCCCCAGCAAGGCTCCGTCCGCCTTCCCAGTGTCTCCTCCCACGACTCGGGCTTCACCTCTCAGGACACCTGTCAGTCAAAGAGCCCCTCCCCTATGCCTCCAGATGGGAGTGTACAGGTACACGTTAACTAACTATGACTCGCATACACTCACGCTCAGTGACACTGAAACACGCTAACTGCTAAACACCCAGATTCCCAGTGCAGCCTTCACACACGTTACAGACCTTTTTTTTTTTCCCCTCATCTCATACAAGAAGAGACTGAACACCACTTCAGGAAGTGGCTGTGACATTCACTCACATTTTTCTGAATATGTGTATTATTGCAGCTCTTCCTCATGCATATTGCATCAGGCGTCGAGAGCCTGTCACTGCGTGCAGTAATGAATATGCATTATTACGAAACCCTGCCTGCTCACGCTGCCATGGGAACCGTCTCTTGTTGCTAGGGAGCGTTCGCTATTAAATTAGGAAGGCCTGCAGCTGGAGACACTTACATCTTTTTCATCGACATCCAACCAACCTTTTTAAAAACCGGCTCGAGATTACATTTTGAGAGATTACATAATCAGACGTGGGAGATTCATAATTTTAGGGATGTGAGTATTTGAGTATCCGGATATCAGTATTTGTTTATTTAATCATATTCAAATAAGGCATGTGTAATGCGGAACGAGATTGAAAGTGTATATTACTGTCAATTACATCCATCTATCTCTGTTCAACTTAACTTATCTATCTCTCTCTCTCTCTCTGATGTTGTGACCATCTCTTTTTCATGGTCACAACATGGCCAAAAGTATGTGGACACCTGACCATCACACCAATATGTGGTTCTTCCCCAAACTGTTGCCACTATTTTGTTGCACACAATTATATAGAATGTCTTTGTACGCTGTAGCTTTACAGTTTCCCTTCACTGGAACTAAGAGGCCCAAACCTGTTCCAGCATGACGATGCCCCTGTGCACAAAGCGAGCTCCATGAAGACATGGTGTGTGAAGGTTGTAGTGGAAGAACTCGAGTGTCCTGCACAGAGCCCTGACCTCAACCCCACTGAACACCTTTAGGATGAACTAGAACGCCGACTGCACCCCAGACCTCCTCACCAACATCAGTGCCTGATCTCACTAATGCTCTTGTAGCTGAATGAACACAAATCCCCACAAAATAGTGGAGGTTAACAGCAAATGGGGACTAAATATGGAATGGGATGTTCAGCAAGCACATATGAGTGTAATGGTCAGGTGTCCACATATTTTTGGCCATATAGTATATATCCCTGCAGGGGTGTTACCCCACAAAATACATTACAATGCTTAAAGATTTTTTCCTCCTAAACACCGCCAAGATCCTACGTAACATCATAACTGTAATTTGTATCCCATAATTCCAGTAACCAAAATGCTATAATATCAGCAACGTAATACAAAGCCATGAAAGCATTTTCCTGTTTCATTTCATTTTTAACAAGTTAATAAAGAGAAACACATTTATTTACGTTAGCCAAATCAACAGTACCTTTAATACAGAACTCCTGTAAGCTAGAGCAGTGTGTACCGATTCTGATTTAACGCAGTACCGTAAATCAGCAGTTTTAAGTCATTTAGATTGTATGACTTTGCCATAGACGTCAATCACACCCACGACCACGGATAAAAGTTTTGTAGCATTAGTAGTTCATTCAGTTTCCTTCTCTGGCATTTGACTCACAGCTGCTATATTCATTTTGCTTATTTTTTTCAATAGCCATGTGTTATGTCTTCTTTAAATGGCAGTCATTAAATGTAACTTGGGTTGTCATGGCGATGAAACGATGCACGTCCATGTATGAGAACCGGCTTTTGACGTGGAAAAGTGTGCAAGGTTCTCAGATTAAGCTCCAGCAATGCGTCAGTGGAACAGCACTAACTGATGAGTCATTCTCACTCGTCAAAACACACACACACACACACACACACACACACACACAGAACACATCCTTCAAACCAGTGAATGTCTCTTCTTGGCTTTTTATCATCTGAGATACAGTCTCTCTCTCTCTCTCTCTCTCTCTCTCTCTCTCTCTCTCTCTCTCTCTTCTCTGCACTGATGTGGAGGTTTAGTGACTGCTTATAAGCTTTTAGAGCTCATGGCTTTGGCTCTTACATCCCGCTGCTCAGTGCGTCCTGCTCATTTCTTTTGCAAAGCGCTAATGTGTTTTCCTTTGTGTGTGTGTGTGTGTGTGTGTGTTTTTATTGTCCTTATGGGTTCTTGTTGTCCTCCCTGTGTCCGCTTATGTACACACACGCTCTGCATGGCTTTGCGTGTGTGTTCAGTGCTCTGACTCGTCCTGCCCTGATGAGTCAGCTCAACCAATCACAGACAGCCGCACTCCCACATTACCTGACTCCAACACCAACACTGAAGACAAGGTGACTGACACACACACACACACACACACACACACACTCACACTCTCTCTCTCTCTCTTTTTCACCCAAAGGAAGGAAATACTCTAAATAAGATCTCTCCATTCAGACTAACACATAGCAGTTGACTGAGACTCAATAGGCTGCAATATTGTCCTTTCGTATTTGTATTTGCCTCCATTTCATTTCATCATTATCATTTTAGCTTTGTGTTGTACATTTCATATGATTTCTCGTTCATCCTGTCTGGTTTTATTTACTTCACTCGTTCAGTTGGTAAACGGCAGCACGTCACAGTTTAATTCGGTGGACCCTTCCCTCTTCATCGTTCCATCATCGCCACCTTCCTCATCACACAGTCCTGGCCCTGCATGGGCGTGGTCTCAGCCTGGCCCCGCCCCAGGGGTGGATTTCGAGCCGTGTTTTCCTCTGGGTCCCGGCACCTTTCCCCCCTCACACAGAGTGCCCAGCTGGAAGGTCAGTCCCACCCGTCTCTCACCTGTTCTCTCTCCATCCATCACACCATCACTGCTTGTCCTTGCGTTTGCTTACAGGTTTTTGTTCGATCTTTATTTTTTTCTGCTCTTCTCCAGACATGATTGTGTGAATGAATCACATTGATAAAGAAAGAAGGCTTGAGATTTCTCTTTGTTTCTCTGCATGTTTAGGACTGGGCCCGGCCGGGTCCGTATGACCAGCCGATGGTGAACACTCTGCGGAGGGTGAAGGAGAGAGTGAGGGAGAACAGTGAGTGCAGCAGCTCCAGAGATGAAGCTCACAAAGCCAGCCCCAATTCCAGCACTCACAGTAAACCCAGGGTGAGCAACACAGCACGACACTCCATATTAACACACTCCTCAGGCTGAGGCAGGTGTCAGAAAATGCAGACAAGGACTGATCCGAAAATAGGAATGTGTGTGCATACATATGATGTAAACCTTGCTTATTTAAAAGATAGACTTTATTATCACAGGTACAGTACGGTTCATTTTTTTTTCTTCACATATTCTCGCATGTTAGCATCTGATCAGTGGCCCAGGGTCTTAACCACAAAAAAAGGGGAGGTTCAAAACCACACCTTACCACTCTGTTGCTCCGGAGTCCAGCGCCTTAAGCCACGAAAACAAAAACAGCAGTTCCCAGGTGTTGTGTGTTGATCTCACTTCAGTGCTTTATAACCTGTTGCGTTTGCTTTTAAACATTAGTATCATTTTAACTAAAAACAATTAAAGCCGTCAATCATCTTCATTCTCACTTAACATTTCGACGGCATGTTATTCTTGGTGCTTTGCCCCAGCAGTGGTGTTACCTGAGAGCTCTGTAGTGTGTGTTGTCGAAATTTCTACACATTACTGCGTGTTTCTGAGGCCAGAGTTCACAAACAATTAGTACAGCTTTTGGCCTTCTTTGTTTGTCATGTGTTTAGGGTCTGTAGACTGTAAATTCCCATCCTT
This sequence comes from Pangasius djambal, assembly GCA_022985145.1. Classification (NCBI taxonomy): domain Eukaryota; kingdom Metazoa; phylum Chordata; class Actinopteri; order Siluriformes; family Pangasiidae; genus Pangasius; species Pangasius djambal. The sequence goes on along the minus strand of CM040983.1, from coordinate 5,120,066 downwards.
GATGCACAATGACTAATCCCAAGGTAGATTTCACAGTAAATCACTGTCCATTATATTTACAACTGTAAAACTGTATTTAATGCAAAATGGAGTCTACATCAGTGCAGTACTGTTGTATTACATTAGCACTAATTTAGCTATTATTATAAATGCACTCTATCACACTGTAATAATCTTTGCAAGAGTGCAGTGACTGTAAAAATAATACTTTAAAAATAAATAAATTATTTTTGTGGAACATCTTACAATGAAGCTGAACGTCTACACTTCGATCACATCTTGATTGTTTTATTTCAAATCCATTGTGGTGGTGTATAAAGGCAAAATCACAAAAACTCCATATCAGCCATAACATTAAAATCACTGACAGGTGAAGGGAATAACATTGATTATCTCATTACAGTGGCACCTGTTAAGGGGTGGGATATATTAGGCAGCAAGTGAACAGTCAGTTCTCGAAGTTGATGTGTTGGAAGCAGGAAAAATGGGCAAACGTAAGGATCTGAGTGACTTTGACCAAAAGGGCCAAATTGTGATGGCTAGACGACTGGGTCAGAGCATCTCCTAACTGGCAGGTCTTGTGGGGTGTTTCCTGGGATGCAGTGGTTAGTACCTACCAAATATGTTCCAAGGAAGGAAAACCGGTGAACCAGCGACAGGGTCATGGGCGTCCAAGGCTCAGTGATGCGTGTGGGGAGCGAAGGTTAGCCCATCTGGCCTGATTCTACAGAAGAGCTACTGTAGCACAAATTACTGAAAAAGTTAATGCTGGCTATGATAGAAAGGTGTCAGAACACATCGCAGCTTTCATGGGGCTGCGTAGCTGCAGACCGGTCAGAGTGCCCATGCTGACCTCTGTGATTTAAACCCATAATCCTAAATATATAAACAATAGCCATGATTCCCAAGTATCTTACAAATCACCCAGCTTAGCTGTGAGGCTTTCTGAACACTGATATGTAAAATACCCAAAAATCAGTCCATGGAACAAGTCCAAAGTAGAGCAGTTCTGCATTCTTGTTTTTAAAGGACGCACTAATTACGACAAACGTACAGCGAGTCACATCGGCCCAGTGATCAGCCACAACATACACGATTCTGAGATATATTTCTTATGCAACTGATCACTTCTGGGGTTTCCTATATATCTCCTGATATTCTCAAACCGCCCGTGTGTGTGTGTGTGTGTGTGTGTTACAGGACGAAGCTCATGAGGAGCTGGCCGTGTGTCTGTCTCGTGGTCTGTCGTTGGATATACCACGCAGCAGCCGGGAATCTGTTCAGGGTTCCAGCGGCTACAGCACACAGACCAACACACCCTGCTGCAGCGAGGACACCTACAGTGAGTGTGTGTGTGTGTGTGTGTGTTGCAGTGTGTCATGGTTTTTACATTAACACCATGATGTAAGAATAGCCTTAAGAACACTGAAATATCCCTTTCATTACAGTATTGCTATGGATTTTGCTTTATTTCGTCATTTTTCCAGTCCCCCAAATAAGCTCCGCCCCAGGAAAAGAGTTTGTGCTCTGTCTAAGTTGCTCATATCAGCAAGTTGTCTCCCATATAAGCAAAACTTTTACTGTACCTTTTTACAGTGAATGTTATTATAATCCACTTGACTAAAATGCATGTGAACACACCTTTTATTTGTGCACTAGCTCAGATTGCAGACGTGTTAGCAGTTGACCTCATTATTCTGGATTTAATGCATTTTAAAATAGTTTTCCTTTTGGAATACTTGTCTATTTTATTTAATTTTATTTGTATTTGTCTATTATGCCAAAACCTTTTGAGCTGCTAAACAGTCCTTCATTGTTCAAAACAATGAAGACAATAAAAAGCTATTCTATTCAGTTGGTGTTGTGCTTACGCCATCTAGTGGCAAGAATAATGAAATGTAAATGAAAAAAGAGAAATGGCTCTTTTTTTGGATCCCAGACTCCAGTCTATCCATGCCTTATGTAAACAAAACATGTTGGTCTTTCTTTCTCTCTTTCTACAGTATTTGATTATGAGTGCCTGACAGGGGGAGGAGATCAAGATGGAGAGTCACAGGATTGCGACGGGCCAGCCCCAGTTCTGCAGAACACAGACATCAGCCAGTCATATCGCAGAACTTTGCCAGCCAAGCGCCATTCTCCCTGTGGGCCGGTTAGCATCACACCGGGCGTGGCCACGATCCGGCGCGCCCCCACCTCGAAGCCAAGCCTGTGGCGCGGGCCGAGCGTCCACGGTCCGATCCCTATCAAAACCCCCGTCATTCCTGTTAAGACACCCACCGTGCCCCTATCACTCTGCAGCGAGGACACAGCAAACGCCAGCGATCCCTCGCCATCACCCACACAGCTAACACCCAACTCCGTCAGCCAATCAGATGCTCCGGCAGAGCAGGACGAGGTGGGGCCTGACGGGCAGGAGGGCAGCATGCTGTCATCCATTCGGCGAGGGGTGAGCCTCAAAAAAGCGACGACCAACGATAGATCTGCTCCGGTTCTCGAATAAAGAGCGCCGCTGCCTCCCCCTTCGCCTCCACCTCCGCCTCCACCTCCTCCTCCTCCTCCTCCTCCTCCTCTGCCTCCTCTGCCTCGACCAATCAGAACTCAGACGTAGCTGAAATGGTGGAGATTTTTAGCAACAGTACTAATGTTGTCACGTGTAGGATGGGTAAAGTAGTACAAATGTTTTACAGTGATTCAATATATACATAAACATTTAAGATAAGATGCTAATGTTATATGATATTACACAACAATGACATTTAGTGGCTTTGTACATACAGATACAGAATATCTGGTTTGAAGTGATTCTCTTTCACTGTTGATTATATTCTAGATCTTTCTCTGCTACCAGCCCATCCTCCTATAGGTGCCAAATCTTTGTGCCTCGTATTGTATTTCCTTTTATCTTATTCGAATCAGGAATTGCAGAACCGCAATCAGAGCTGCGCTGGACGTTTACTCATGGAGAGCCTGTACATTTTGTACATTATATCGGGTTTATGGGGTTTGAAGGCCTCGGATACTGCAGCAGTTCCTGAAGAAGTCTCTTTTTTGTTGTTTTTGGGGAAAAAGTGAAACAGTTCTCTCAGACAGGACCTGGAACGGCTTACAGCTATTGGCTGACGCATGGTATCTTCTGTCAAAAATTCAACTCTGGTGCATAATCTTCACGTATCGCCGTGCTTTGGTGCCTGCCATCAGCACATTGTTCTCACTGAAACCAACAGTAAGAGATGTGCATTTAAGAGACACCCAGTGTTCTTGCGCATGCAGCCTACACAGCCTACACTATCGAGAATGTGCTCACTGACTTTTCTAGTATCTCTATCTTTTTAAAATTCTAATGAAATTGTGTCTACTCTCAAAAGTCGAGCAAACAGCTGCCTGATACCTTTTAATGCCAGAATGATGTCATCACTGAAATCCCGGGCCTGCACTAAGCTGAATCTGGACTAAGCTTTCACACACACACACACTCAGTAACGTAACTTAGACAGATTTCAAATTCCACGGAGGTTATAACTAAGGAATAATACACGAAGTGGCATGTTGTTATATTTTCTAATAACAGCACATCTCAAAGTGTTTTATTCCTCTTATACCACAGCCATTTGCCAGCGATAACAGAGTTTTTTTATTAGTTAAATAATTGTATCTTTAATGTTGTAGAACGTCACAAAACAAATTAGTTCTTGTCATCACTTCCTTTATAGCAGCTATAACGTCGTTCTCTCACCAGCCTTTTTTTCCCCCCTCTCTTTTGTAGATTATTAGTCAAAAAAAAAAACACACAGCTTGTCATGTTTCTGAGAAACCACAAAGTCCTCTGTCCTGAAAAAGTGACAGCTTTACCTCTGACTGTTACAGCTCTGACACTGGAGACTCCTTCCATAAATGTTAAACAAACATCTCCCCACAGAAAAGCTCACCATATCAACGATTAAATCCGTTTATGTGGAACGTCCACTGTATAAGTCCCTTTGTAAGCTGTTACTATAGAAACCATAACATATTAGAATCATCGCATTGATAAGATGAGATAAGATGTACCTTTATTGATCCCGTATCAGGGTTTAGGTGACACAGCATCACACAAGTAGGAGGAGTAACATCAAAGAAAAGAAAAGAATTCCCATAAATAGTTATACAATAGAAATAATAGAAACTATAGAAATATATAATATAATATAAACCTGGAACTACTGTCAGAGCGGCTGTTATAGAAAATGACCAATCAGATTTGAGAATTCTCCAGCGTTGTGGGATACTGTTAAAGGTGCAGTTAGGGGGGGGAAAAGATTTCTTTACCGCAGATGTGGACAGTAAGTCGAAACGTGTTTGCTGTCTGATGTCTGTTTCTTTGGTTTTGTACTAAAGCTACGAGGTTAATGTAGCTAGCAAATAATAGAAGTCTGTGTCACTGGAAATACTGAACCACATCCACATCCAGTTCCTCAGAGATGTCCCACAGACATGATGCAGTTTAGTTTCCCACACAGCGGGATTTACGGTCATCTGTAAACAAGAACAAAACCACAGGAGGTCATTTAAACATGAGATTATGTAGCTCGACATTGTGGTTTGGAACAAGTATATGAGGATTTGGTGTGTATTAATGGAAAAGACTGGAGGTGACTTAGTAACAAACAGGTCTAAGTGGTTGTGTTGCACTGAGCTTTCAGGAACAATCCCCAACCACGAGTGAATCACAGCGCTGTCTCTCAGTGTATCAGATTCAGCACAACGGCTGCTACACAGCAACACGAAGTCTTTCCCATCTTCGCCCTCTCTCGTTAATAGCAGGGTGCAGTGTCTGATGCAAAACACTCATTAGAGACGGTGTGTAAACGCACATCTTAAAGCGAAGGAAAAATGCAGTGAACAAATCCAATGTTGTGTCATGTGCCGTCAGCTCACTCCAATCACTGGAAGATCCGTCGGTTTAGAAGTAGCAAAGAGTGGTTTTTGTACACGACCCATCAAGTTTTTTTTTTTTTTTAAGCAAAATGTTATTGCAGTGGTCCGGTCTCTATGTATCGACTTTTCAGTTCTTTACATGTATTGTATCTTTAATAGCATTGCAAGTACAAGTAAAAGAGAAGTATTTTGGCTGAAAAAAAAAAAAAAAATTCATGCCAGATCAGACAACACATTTTTGCTTTAGTTTTCCACTGGAGCAACGGAATCTTATAGCCACCAGTTTAGCAGGATGCAAACTGTATCCAATTTTGATTTGTATGTAATCAGTGTTATTAAATAACAGAATAAGTCTGTATTCAAATGATACAAATCAGGTGAGAACTCTCAGACCTTAAGCCACGCCCCTTACCTGAGGCTGCTGAGGACGTGATTGACTTGTTTCTGTGCAAGTTTGCGTGACACTAACCTGCAGGCTGTAAGCTTCTTTTACTTTTTAGCTACATTAGCCGTGTACTTTCAAAGCCTAAGAAGCAAACGTCAGACACAGAACGCGTCTTGTCTGATCGATTACATTTGAAAATTGTGTACACTTCATCTCTGGCTGAAATATTTCTCCGTTTCTCTGAATGTAAAGTATAAACCTCTAATCTCTGGGTCCGAGTAGTCGTTTCCTCTCTGCCACGTGTGTAATAAACGCTCAGTGTGCTCTCTGCTGTATAACAGAAAGGGTCTAGAATGTTCTACTTAGCTGATGCCTTACGCATATGATGCTGACCGTGTGTGTGTGTGTGTGCGTGTGTGTATATAAATTACTATCTGCAGAGATATTGTTCCTGAACAGTAATGTAGCTGCTCTGTCAGTAAACCGTGACATACGTGGCTCACGTTTATGAATGTAAGGATTAGCGTGTGAGGATGGGGTTTAGAAGTGGTTCGGATAAAGACTGCAGCGCTTCACTTCTGGAGTTTGTTTCATGTGTCCAACTGCTGTTTTAGCTAATAAAATATTATCGCTAACGTGTCGAACATTCATCTGGCATTATGTGCTTATTTAACACTTCATTTTCATGAAGTCCAGTCACCTGATGATTGAACTTGAAGCCGTATGACTGTAGTTTCAATTCTGAAGCAAAAACAAAACAAACATTTGATTGACAGATTTATTTATTTATTTGAAGCTTTAGCACGCTGGGTGCTTTACATGTCTGTACAGTCTACAAGTACACACCACAAACACACTGACACACACACAGACACTCCTGATTCCCTTAAACACACACAGACTCAAACTTGATTAAATCCTGCTGCTGCTGCGAAGAGTGAATGTGTCTACCAGTTAGCATTGAGCGCATGGAGAGCGTGCTAATTCGTACGTTAGCATGTTGGGTCAAGATGTTCCTTTGAACACTGTCTGGGTCAGAGTGCAGTTTTTCTGCTGTAGGTCACCAAGTGCACTCAGGTGGGAGGACCATGGAGGCAGAGGAGTGCGTGTGTGCGCGCGTGTGTGTTTTGTAATGCGGGGCGTCTCACACGGGCCTCTCACATGGGCCTCTCTCTGGGCCGGGTCACATACTGCCACCACAGTGGGGGGAGATCACCCTCCTTGCGGGCCGGAGGAAGAGCCTCGGCCCTGGGGCCGTCAGCTGGAGTCTCCTCCTGCAGCTGCTTCACCTGCAGCCCAAACACACACACACACACACACACACACAGAGATGTTACAGCTCACACACCAGCAGCATAGACTTCCCCAATCACTTCAGCCTTCACTAATAATTAATGATTTATAGACTACAATGAGTGGAAATGTTGTTATTAAAAGCAATAAGAGTAAAACAATACAAGACGAGATCAAAAACAAAAAACAGACGTTTGCCGAACATTTTGAAATCAGTGCATTTCATTTTTGATTATATTTAATTGTAAAGAGAGCTATAGTAAACCCTGTGTAAAGTGTAAATCAGTGTGTAAAGTGTATAGACAGATAACATTACTAGCTTGAAGTCAGTAAAAAAATGTTTGTTAGAAGGTTTACAGACGTGACGAGCCGTCAGTCAGCCAGGTAGATTTAGAGATTTGTAGATAAAATTTAATTGAATTTAACTGAACACTAAAGCAGTTGTTCTCAAACCTTTAACTGTTAAATAAATTCAGATTTTACTACTGTACAGTACAGATGAACATCATTTAAATGTGTACAATGACATTCTGTTCATTAACTGGAGCTGTGGAGCGTTTTATTCCCGAACTATCTACTACTTACACGTCTGCGCTTCGGATTAAACCCTTTCATTTCAAGCGTTTAGTTGAACAGGATAGTTCTTAATAACTGTAAGAACTCAATAATAAATATAATTTCCAACACTGTAACAAAAAATAAAGAAAAAAAAATCACAGACCCCACTTTAATAACTTCACTAAAGCAACACATTTAATGCGAAACGAAACAGAAACATGATCATACGCTGTGTTCTCTCTTATTCTGATCCATTCTGGTTTTAAACTCTTTGCATGTGCAGGGGGCGGGGCTTATTTTATACACACACCTCCTCAGTGAAAAGGGAAAAAAAGTCCAGACTTGCTCTTTAAAAATGTTCATCCAAAGAGAGATAAACATGCAGCAGCTTTAATACATTAAACTAGAAGAACTGAATATGTGCATTTAAATATCAGTGTCCAACTCTAAACTAAAGCTTTAGTTGATTTTGTCGTGTGTGTGTGTGTGTGTGTGTGTGTATATACACACCTCCTTCTCCCAGCTCTGAGCTCGCAGCTTCTTCCACTGCTCTCTCTTGGAGAAGTAATCAGGGTACTCGGCCTTCTCAGAGGGGTGCCAGTGATCCAGGACCCATTCAGGAACCTGAAAGAGAAAACGAAAAAAAAATAAATAAATAAAAAACACATCAACTATGAGAACTGAAGCAGAACATACAGGAACAAAAGCTACAAATCAGAGATTAATAATGTTTCTTCTAAGTCTTCCTGTATACACTCTGTCCTGCAGGATCTAACGCACACACCGTCTTACACACGTAGTAGCTTTTGTGTAGAGAATGAAGGCCCTAAGAAACGTTTCGTACCTGTTAGTCCGGCTGTGGAATCTGTATCAGAGTGAAACTGACACTTTTGGTTCATTTGGTTTCACACTGCATATGAGTACTAATTAATAAATAAATAAATAAATAACCCAGAGGAAAGCGCTATCTACCCCCTTCCGCATACATGAGCTCACAGACACCTACGATTGGCTAGTGCCGCTGTGATTGACAGGGGAGACAGCGAACGCCCCGCCCACCCAGAGAGCATTACAGAGTGATAATTCAACGACTTCTTTCCAAAAAAAGCTCAGCTGACCCGCCTCTCTCTCTCTCGTTTCCAGCCCACACTGAGAAGCCGAATCTACCTTGTAGCACTCGTATCTCTCGTACGAGGTTCCACCGGGGGAGTCGGGGAACAGGTAGGGCTGAGGATGCTGATTCGCCCAGAACTCCTCCTCTGCAGCTTTCAGCATCTTGGAAGCCTTCACCATGTCCTTCTCATTCTTATGCTCATCAAAGCGAGCCCTCAGCATGCAGGCGTAGAAGCGGTACTTATCTCTGAAACAACAAGAAACACCACCGGTCTGAATACGCTGAGCTGCTCGAGATGACTGGGAGTGAAAACACGTCATAACGCAGGTCTAGAACCTTTACTGAATGTTACAGATGTTCAGAGATTTTTCTTCTTCTTCTGAAAATATCATAGAACAAGACTTTTAATATACAGTTTGTTTTGCTGGAAGTGAAAATATTAAGTTAACCATATAGTTAATGGCACAACAAGCACCTAATAAGATACCTATTACTATGTTTAAAATAAATAAATAAATGTTTAAAAAAAAAAAAAAAAAAAAACACACTAAGGGTGTACTGTTCTGGAAAATTAATCAACGGCAGGCTTGTGTGATGAAGCGGAGTTACTGTTACCACCCTGAAGTTGATTATTTTCCAATAACAGCACATCCCAAAGTGTTTTATTCCTCTTATTCCACAGTAATGTTTGGGAAGGGTTTTATTATTATTATTATTAATAATAATAATAATAATAATATTATTTATTAAAGAACACCACATTGCACTTTTTATCCATTTACAGTTACTTTTTATTGCTGTGGTATGTCCAAAAAACAAGTTAGTTCCTGTTCTCACTAACATTATAGCAGCTACAAAGGGTTGTTCTCTCACTTCCTCTTTAAGTTAAAAAGAGAGATTTTTATGAAGACTTTCGTGTGGTGGAAAACTTACAGCTTCACCTCCGACTGGTGCAAAGCGCTGACACTGGAGACTCCTTCCATAAATGATGTTAAATAAACATCATCTCATTGAAAACGTCACCATATCAATCCGAAAAATAACCATAAAATCTGTTCGAGTGACGCTTCTATCATACAAGTCCCTGTGCATGTTGTTACTGTAGAAGTGCTAACGTATTACAGCGAGTGCATCTGCAGCTTCACTACTGTCAGAGCTGCTGTTATCGAAAATTAATCAACACTTTCTGACCAATCAGAATCAACAACTAAACCAATAAAACCAAACTACTCTGGTATAAAGGGAATAAAACACTTCACGACTTCTTGCAATTAGAAAATAATCAGCTTACGGCGTGGTAACAGTAACTCGGCTTCATCATACCACACTGTTGCTGATTATTTTCATATAAAAGCACGACCCCAAGTGTCTTATTCCTCACTTATCAAAGTGACAAGCAGCTGATTGGAGCAGTCATGTTCTCTTTCTGTATTGTCAACACTCTTTTTATAAATAAATATATATTAGGATTAATACGGTCTCATGTTACGGCATGTGTTGTGCTTTTGAACTTTTACCTCAGAAAAAAAAAAACCTACCGAACAACTTCATATCGTGCATACCGTATCGCCGATGTGATATTTCTGTCTATACCGCTGACCTGACACTGAGGCATTTCAGGTGCTAAAGCTCTTATTCGGCGTCTAACAAAATAATTAAACGAATTACTAAGTTCTGGTTTATATACACGTCTTTATGTTAATCATATCTTGCTATTATTATTGTTAATTGTTTCAAATAATCGTTGTTTTTGCAGTTAGCATTAGCCACCTGCTAACGCTTACCAGCTGAATGACCTGAACGTCCCAGCGGTTAAGCAGTGACCACATTTCAAACTAAAAACTTATTATTTTTTAATTTAAAAAATAAAAAATAAAATAAAATAAAGTCTCTGAACAGTACCTGAAGACGCACCACGACTCGATGTGCCTCAGAGATTTTTTATAAAGCCGTAAGACTTTCTGCTGGTGGGTCAGAAACGCCGCCATTTTCTAGCGCTCCTCTCCCCCACCGTCCACAACGCAATGCGCATGCGCAGTAATGCGCCCCCCACACTGCACATGCGCAGTAATAGGCCCCCACCAAAATGCGCATGCGCAGTAAGACCGAGTCCTGACAGCAGGCCGAATAATAAATGTCTCTGTTCTTTCTTTAGTAATGCGCTATGTAGGACAGAGAACTGTGCTGTTCACACCCTATGTAGTGCACTATATTTAAAATAATAAACTGTTTAAGATTTAACCATCACTCTTGCGCTCAAGAAGGATTGCAAAGGCTTAGTAACAGTAATAAATGCACACCTAAATATGTGATCGTTTAATCAAATCTATTATAGCAGCACAAAATATTAATAGGCTAGACTTTGGCGTTTTAAAATCCTAAATATATTCTATAATACATTTTAATTTTATAGAATCTTGTTGAAAATCTTCCATATTTGTAAGTATATGCACCCATATTTTAGTTATTACGGTAGATACAGGTTTGGTAATGGTAAAACTCGCACTCAGAGTTTGTCACTTCACTGCTAAATTTGCCATGGCCAACTTTAAATTCATAGGTAAGCATCAAGAATTAATCTGATCCTTTATCATGCACTGAGCTAGATTACATTTTCAGCTTTATTAGAGGATAAACTGAAGAGTGAGTAGCTGTGTTCATTCTCATTCATTCAACACATGAAAATGTACTGCACATGTCCAGTACAGTTACATTGTTATTATTATTATTATTATTATTATTATTATTATTATTATTTATTGGCAGGCATTGTTTACTAGGCTGTATCTTTGGTTTTCAGCTTCAGTCCTCGTGCAAAATATTATGCCATATTGAAACTAAATAACAATGTGGCATAAGAATAAGAAATATAAACTCTAGCATTTAAATAGTGGTGGTTAAAAATGCAGCCAAAGTAGTCTAGGTCATGTTTACAGTGAGGTGAAGTACTGTGCAACTTAATGCAATGCACAAATTAATGTTAATGGTAATGTGAACCTTGGTAATAGACAGGTCAGGTATGTCCTGTAAAGTGCACACTGCAGCCTTTTATACATTCAGCTACGTATAACGGTGTAAAAGCTTTATTTCATTATGTCACATTATGCACTATATAGGAAGTATGGAGTGGATTTAGGCCTAATCTAGTGCACTGCATTATTAGATTTCATGAACACACTATATAAACTGAGTTACTGCTGTTGCTATTGTTGCTGTTGTTGGTGGTGGTGGTGGTAGTAATAGAAATAGTAGAATTAGGAGTAGTAGTTGTAGTATTTTAGTAGTTGTAGGCGCTGTAGGAGTAGTTGGTGGTGGTGTACTAGTTTTAGTAGGAGTAGTAGGTGTAGAAGTAGGAGTAGAAGGTGTTGTAGCAGTAGTAATAGTTGTTGTAGTAGTTTTAGTAGGTGTAGTAGGAGTAGAAAGTGTAGTAGTAGTAGTAGTAGTAGTAGTTTCAGTAGGTGTAGAAGTAGGCGTAGAAAGTGTTGTAGGAGTAGTAGTAGTAGTAGTAGTAGTAGTAGTTTCAGTAGGTGTAGAAGTAGGCGTAGAAAGTGTTGTAGGAGTAGTAGTTTTAGTAGGAGTAGAAGGTGTTGTAAGAGTAATAGTATTAGAATTACTTCATGGCACATTTTAAGTGGAATCTTTACAATTTCTTGCACAATTGCACACCATCTTAAGTGTATTGTTTACAGAGTTTGTTTACACTTATAAGCTCCCTCTTCCCCTTAATAGATTTTGATTAGAGGTTTTTCTTTTTGCACTGTGCTTCTTTATTGTATTTATGTTTATCTGTAAACACTTGTTGTTACTACTAACACTGCAATTTCCCTCAGGATCAATTGAGTGTCTGCTTGTGTGTCTGTGTGTCTGCCTGTCTGTCTGAGTGTCTGCCTGTCTGTCTGAGTGTCTGCCTGCCTGTCTGTGTGTCTGCCTGCCTGTCTGTGTGTCTGCCTGCCTGTCTGTGTGTCTGCCTGCCTGTGTGTCTGCCTGCCTGTGTGTCTGTGTGTCTGCCTGTCTTCCTGTCTGTGTGTCTGCCTGCCTGTCTGTGTGTCTGCCTGCCTGTCTGTGTGTCTGTCTACCTGTCTGTTTGTCTGTCTGCCTGCCTGTCTGAGTGTCTGCCTGCCTGTCTGCCTGCGTGTCTTATTTTTTAAATAAAAGTACACACAATCTTTTAAGAGTTAAAGAGCTTCAGGTTCAAACTGTGCATTTACAACCTACACATTAATGCCATCTGGTCTCTTTACATCTACAGATATCGGTATTAACCTTACTGACCCCATGTTCAGGGGAATATACAGAGGAAACCAAAAACATGAAGGTAATAAGCAACACGTCGACTATCTGCACTCCACAGTCATTATCAGTAACTTCGTAAAGTCTAATGTATCTGTTATTTCTTTCGTCCTAGATGATTTTGTGCAAATTCTCGAAAGAGCTCTGAGTGTTGGGGTTCAGAAGGTATGATTCCTGACATCTTTACTACTACTGACCCTCTGTGTGTCATATGTTAAAACAATCAGTGGTGTGCTGTTATAGGAAATTTATCAACGACAGGGTGGTGTGATGAAGCACAGTTACTGTTACCTCACCAATATTTTCTAATAACAGAACATCCTGAAATGTTTTATTCCTCTTATACCACAGCACTTTTCAACGACTGCAATTTCGAGCATTAATACAAACCTATGATTTCAATTACAGCTGGAACTACAGTCAGGGCTGCTGTTGTGAAATTAATCAACACCTTCTGACCAATCAGATTCAGGCATTCAATAGCCCTGTGTTATAAATGTTCCTGAAGCTTCCACACTGAGGTCCTGTCATGTTTGTTTCAGTTTATGATCACCGGTGGAAATCTGGAGGACAGTAGAGAAGCTCTGAAACTAGCACACAGCCGAGGTGAGGAACAACGACACGCTGTAAATCAGTCACATTCAGAATCATTTTATCCGCCATATACATTTACATGCATTAGGAATTGTTCTTGGTGTTTGGTCACAACACCATACATTCAACACACACATCTCAGACAACACAAAACAGTTACCATCCTAGTATACAAATATTACTCCTTGAGCAGAAATGGTACACTCAGTTGTAATTTATATTACAGTGGTGGTAGAATTAGCAGCTGGATGCAGTGCTGCACAATTGTGGAACAAATGTGATATATAATAAATAATAGCAATGATATATATATATATATATATATATTAGTGATGGCAATGTTAGTAAATTATATAAATAATAAATAGTACTCTTTATTAATAATATTTAAAATAGTAATATTTAATAACTTGTAAAATAATTAAAACATAATAAAAAATAAATACATTTTTAAAATAAATAAGTAAATACCATTAACTAAATAAATACTTACTTACTTACTTACTTACTTACTAACTAATAAACTAACTAACTAACTAACTAGACTTATAGACTCTTAGACTTAGAGATTGGAAATAAAATATAAATAAACCAGAATCAGGATTGGATAGAGAGTGAACTTCGCTTTAAGCTGATAAACCTCCTAAAAATATAATTCCTCTATGTTTATATTTTCACGTCTTCTTCTTTTGGGTACTTTCACAATTGCTTTCTTTATATTTTATATATATCTTTTATTCTATGATTCTATTTTTATTTAAACATTTCCCTTAGGTAAAGGTCTATTTGCTTGAGTATTTGTTAATAATCTGTGCACTTGTCTGGTCTGTATAGTATGTTACATATCATGCATGCACACACACACACACACACACACACACACACACACACACACACACACTTAGCGAAATAAACGGATTCTGATGTTTATGGTTATTTGTCCATTAATCTTTACCATTATCTATTACGATTCATGTACACTTTATCTCTGATTAATGTTTGTCATGTGTATTTTGTTCTGTTTATTTTTATTTATTTTGCTCATAATTTGTTGCAACTCTGTGACCTTGAGTTTGAGAAAGGTGTTAGCAATAAAAGTATTATTGCTATTGTTAATATTATTACTATTATCTCTCTCTCTCCCTCTCTCTCTCTCTCTCTCTCTCTCTCTCCTTCCCTGTGTAGAGGAGTTCTTCAGTACTGTAGGTTGCCACCCGACTCGCTGTGCTGAGTTTGATCAGCAGGGGGCAGAGCAGTATTTCTCCGCACTCAGAGAGCTGGCCATTAGTAACAGAGAGAAGGTGGTGGCTGTTGGGGAGTGTGGACTGGGTAACACACACACACACACACACACACACACACACACATACTATTCTGCTTTATAACTGTCAGGAGATGACAGTTGATGAAACAGGCATGAGATTATGTGTGTGTATATATATATATATATATGCAATTCTTATTGTAGAAATGGCAAATATCCCTTTTTTTATATAAACAAGAATATTATTTAAAGTATTGCTATTACTTACTAGACTTGGTATCACAAAAATCACCCATATCTAGTAGGACACAAAACTGAACTATGGTGACACTAACGGGACAAAAACTAAACAACTAAACAAGAATAATTAGAATACATTGGTGTCTGGTTTTCAAATGTCTGCTACATTAATGCAACTCATACAACTAACCAACTTTTTTTTTTTTTTACAATTTTTTTGTTACAATTTTTAGATTTTGATCGGCTGGAATTCTGTCCAAAAGAGACCCAGCTCAAGTGAGTGATGTCGCTCCATGTCACATGTTTCTTTTACCTGTAATTCCGTGCAGAATGTGAGTGAGTGACGTTTCCTCACACGCAGGTACTTCGAGAAGCAGTTTGATTTGGCAGAAGAAACCAAACTGCCCATGTTCCTGCACTGCAGAAACTCTCACCAGGAATTCCTGGGTAGGTTTGTATATTTGTGCCTTCCCATGTGGAAAAGTTAGATAGAATTATAAACCAATGTCAGATTTTCTCTGTTGTCTTTAGATATTATGAAAAGAAATCGTGACAGATGCGTTGGAGGGGTGGTGAGTGTAATGTTTACGTTCTTCCTTTCTATAAAAAAAAATGCATACAGTTTTCCATTTATGCCAAATGGAGTCTATCAGCAAAGTTGTGGAGTTGTTCAAGTCAGGTGGAGCTTATTGTCATTTCAACCATATACAGCCAGTTAGTACACAGTGAAACGAAACAACGTCTCTCCAGGACCAAGGTGCTACATAAGACAAACACAGAGCAACACAGAACTACAAGGGACTACTAAATGTACATAAAGTGCACAAGTGCAAACATGAGCAGACAGCACAAGACAGAACAATGACTACTGGGACAGACAACGGGGACAGTAAGTCCCAGTGCAGCGCCGACCAGTACACAGTGTTCAGTGTCTCATAGAGTTGTTTATATGGTTTCTGACTGTGTATGACACACTGTTATTTTTAAAAATGGAAAAATGGAAAAAAAGGATGTCACAGCGCTAAAAACAGTCACACAAATTATGCAAAAGGGCAAATGACAACTTTTTTTTTTTTTATGAAAGTTACAGCTTTTCTGTTTACAGTGTTTGGTATTTGGAGGAAGCCTGTCATGAAGCCACTAGGGAAAAAAAACAATTAGAAATCATGAGCGTGTCTGCCAATTTGTCTTTAAGTGTGTGTGTGTGTGTGTGTGTGTGTGTAATAGTTAACCTCATGTCATTCTTATTCATGCCATCAGTAAGAACTTTATAAGTCTAGATTTTAGCCTCGTATCTAATATCATAACTAGCCGTCACTGAATATAGTGTGATCTGTATGCTGTATTTTTTTTTAATATGGACTCGAAATGTTCAAGCACAAAGTGTGTTCCTGAGCCAAACACTGTCTCTTGCGTCATGTCATTCGTGTCATCTGAGTAATTGATTTTTGAGCCCGAACTAATTCACTGAAATGGCTGTTTGTTTGTAGGTTCACTCCTTCGATGGGACCAAAGAGGACGCCGCTGCTCTGATAGACCTGGACCTTTATATCGGCATTAACGGCTGGTGAGCGGATGAGTTTTGCTTCATGTGTAAAGTCTGAGTGTAAACGCAGTGATAAAGCACAGTAATCTCTCTCGTTCTTACTGCCTGATTCCAGCTCTTTGAAGACGGAGGCGAATCTCGAGGCCATGAAATCCATTCCCACAGAGAGACTCATGATCGAGACAGGTAGGAATAAACAACACTGAGCAAACTGACTGTGTGTGTTTGTAAAGTTATATTGTTATATTGTTATATGTTATATTTAAGTTTTATTGCTTAGCACAAATCTGTCAGCATTTCCAGCAGGGTAAAAACTGCACTGTGAGAAATAGGGCTGCACGATATTGAAGAAAAACGTGATAACTTGTTAAATAATGCAATACGCGGTACGGTAATGCTATATCTGCGTAAAATCTTTTAAAATTCTTCTTATGTATTTATGTATTTAAAAACTGAAAATGACATAACCAACATACATGTTTCGTGTTCTTTTGAGGAAAAGAAAGCGTTCTCTGCTATCTGCTTCACCCTAAAACTTTGAAAAGTATTAAAATCATTCCGTTATCGCACGCCCTTATTTACATCTGCAATATTTCATTAATTTCGATATATTGTGCAGCCATGATGAGAAATATACATAAGTTTAAACATAATTCAGAACGAGTTGAGAAACATGGAAAATGTTTTAAAAGCTCCAGGGTGTAATCGCTCCGGATCAACCGTTTTAGCCACTTTTTTTATTGAATAAACTTCATTTATGTCATTAAAGGCCAATCTGTAGTAATTATGAGCAGAAAGTGGCTAGAACCCGACTCTGCATTGGGTCTAGCCAGGCTCTACGTAAATCCCCGTGCTGCGCTCGGTTCTCTTTCGTGCCTTAGTACCACGCTGACGGAGCCGAGACACAGAGGTAGAGCGAGAAAAGCTGTAGACCATCGACTGATTAAAGACACCCAGCTGTGTTTGCAGCCTACGCTGGATATCACACCGCGGAGCTGCCCACTCTACCTGGTGCCCTACGTCCATCGTTTGACTCACTGTTTGAACACTGGTCAGCTGTTGTAGTTCTAGAACCCCTGAATGGCTATCATAAATCTAGTACACAATGACCAACTGGTAGTTCTCGAGCACGAGCAGGTTATAAAGATTCTAGAACACTAATTGGCTGTGGTGGTTGTAGAACACTGATCTATTGTGATAATTCTAGAACGCTGATTGAGTGTAAAACAGTGGTTTGGTGTAATAATTCTAGAACCCTGACTGACTGTAATTAGAACACTGGTTTGTTATAATAATTCTAGAACACTGATTGACTGTAGTTAGAACCCTGGTCTGCTATAGTAATTCTAGAACTCTGATTGAGTGTAGTTAGAACCCTGGTCTGCTATAGTAATTCTAGAACACTGACTGACTGTAGTTAGAACCCTGGACTACTATAGTAATTCTAGAACACTGACTGACTGTAGTTAGAACCCTGGACTACTATAGTAATTCTAGAACCCTGACTGACTGTAGTTAGAACCCTGGTCTGCTATAGTT
>CM040983.1:5039461-5090622 GCA_022985145.1 Pangasius djambal | reverse complement strand
TTTGTGTTCATTCAGCTACAAGAGCATTAGTGAGAGCAGGCGCTGATGTTGGTGAGGAGGTCTGGGGTGCAGTCGGTGTTCCAGTTCATCCCAAAGGTGTTCAGTGGGGTTGAGGTCAGGGCTCTGTGCAGGACACTCGAGTTCTTCCACTCCAACCTTCACACACCATGTCTTCATGGAGCTCGCTTTGTGCACAGGGACATCATCATGCTGGAACAGGTTTGGGCCTCTTAGTTCCAGTGAAGGGAAACTGTAAAGCTACAGCATACAAAGACAATCTATACAATTGTGTGCTTCCAACTTTGTGGCAACAGTTTGCTGAAGAACCACATATGGGTGTGATGGTCAGGTGTGTACAAACATTTGGCTATATTGTGTGTGCGTGTGTATGTGTGGATTCAGAACAGAGCTTGAACTACACCTACATAAATTAAATCATGCCTAGGTTTTCTATTAAACAACTATTAATAGTTGCACAAATAAAGTAGCTAAATCTTGTGGAAACATTATGACTGATTTAGTATCCAGTATCTGCAATAAGCTGAGCGGCTCATGTCTCATTACACTGAACCTCGTTTATCGAACTGGAAACTGCAAATTATTCGTAAATTGTTTGCAGGAGTATTTACAAAAGAAATTTGGTATTCATGGATGTTTGTTTGGGAAAAACGTTTGTATCATGAGAGAGTTTTGGTTTTGTGAGCATCACTAAATATAAATCAGCTGTGTTGTGTAAGCGCTTGTTTATTCTATGCGTGATTGCCGTTGCGTTAAAAGGAAACTCCCAAGGCAGGAATTTCAGCAGGGCGGCGGGGTCAGTTTGGAAGAAGAGAACGTTGATGTAATGCAGTTCGTCTCACAGGCAGCAGAGGACTCTAAAAAAAAATTACAAACCTTTAAGAAGTAGATAAAGTTTTATTTACAAAAATTATTATTGGCTATATTAGCCTCAAAGCTCCAGTGCAAAACTAAAGAAACAAATATAAGACACCAAATGTCTGGTAAATCAATTAATTTATTATGATTTTTTAAAACATATGAGCCACTGAATTTTGATTATGTTGTTGCCATTATTTTGAGGGTTCTGTGACTGCACTTATAAAGATCTGGAGTGAGAATGCTGATCTTGGATCAGTTTTTGCCTTCCTAACCATTATGTAATGTATTTAACATAACTGTATTTGAAAAATGCATTTTTTTTCCTTTCCAAACCTTAAAGGCTGATGTGGTGTAAAACTCCAGCCTTTTCATATCGTATTAAATCTGATTACATGGACAGTAGCTTTAGTAGAATTTCACTGCAGAATTAGACTTACCAAGCAGTAACTCTCCTTCCCACCAAGTCTCTGCAATTATTTGCGAATAAAATGTTGCAAATATCTAATTAAGTTTTTGCAGCATGTCCCCCATCGCTGAAGGTTTTTTTTTTTTTTGCCGCAGTAGAGCTCTGTGTCCAGGTGATATGGACACGAAATAGCCAAATATACACTGAATGGGGGAATGAAAATCCACTTGTCAATATGAAATTATTATACATGTAGACCACCAAATCACATAACTCAGATTAAATCAATAGTATTGAGCAGTGTCTGATCTGAGATCAGCTCAGTGGGTGCTATAGTCTCATTTTCTTAAAAGAAAAAAAAAAAATGAAGGAAGGATTTCCAGGATTGGATATGAATTGTTTGGTTGGTGGCGTTCCAATGGAATTGTTCAAGTTGCTAAGAGGTGTTAATAAATTCTGTTTAATAATGGGTTGATTTCATATATCCAGAAAAGGTCCTTCTGAAATGACGACTTTTCTTGGAATATCCGGTTGTATCAAAATTACACATCCATATCCACAACTACTAAACTCTGACCATAACTGCATACACTGTTCTTTTTTTGGTGGGAGTTTTCTCTCCCTAATGTAGTCTTGGCCAATTCCCACCCTCAATACGTCTCCTCTATCATACACGTGAAGCCTCCTAGCACAGTGCTATCTGCCCTCTTCCACATACATGCGCTCACAGACCCCCACGATTGGTTAATGTCACTGTGATTGAGTTTGAGTATTGCTATGAATAATGAATTTTCATTAATAAAATATATACAATATATATGCTACGTGTAAGCATGGCAGCCTGTAGTTTAGTCTTCTGTACAAGTCTCATGTTCCAGAAACAATAAATTAGATACTTCACAATGCGATCAAAGAAGGGTTTAGGCGCTGAGAGTTTTATTTCATTATGGTATGGATTTGATGGCTGAGATGGGTAGGAGAGGTGAAACAACCGTCAGTCAAATATACATTTAATCACATACTGATGTAATTGACCTTATTTTTTTTTTTATCAGCATTAATGATTTTTGACACACATAGCTGACAAAATACACTGTAATGGTGGACTTTGATTGCTTTATCAAAAAAATTATCCAAAATTTTATGTATTTTGTCAAATGACACACGAGATAAGACAGCTGTTCAAAAGTTTATTTACTGTTAGAACTGAATCTCTACTGAAATCATAGATATGGCATTTTGCCTTTGTGGGTCACCATAGTGTAAATGTCATTTCAGTCTTCACAGCATGTAAGAGACCATGCTGAATTTGAAACATCCTCTGAAAGGTTAAACTGCAGGTGACGCAGGGAGACCTTTTTATATGCACTTTATGTCTTTTGCCTATAGGCTGATATAAAAGTTTTAAAAAAAAAAAAAAGCTGAATTATTTTCATAATTTTTGGAGCAAAGAAGACCAAGACCATTTACAGCAACCATGATGATGATGATGATGATAATTGTGTCTCTGAAGATAAAAATGCTAATTATATTATCAATGATAAAAAAAAAAATGTTAGTATAATATCATAGATTCAGTCATTATTGATCATATAATTTTTTAAAATTGTCTAAGTGTGGAAGGAATTACAGTCAGGTCCATAAGTAATTGCACAATTTTTGTAATTTTGCCTCTGTAAACCACCACAATGGGTTTGAAATGGAACGATCAGGTTGTGATTGAAATGTAGAGTTTCAGCTTTAATTCGAGGGGTTTAACAAAAATATCGCATTAATCATTTAGGAATTACAACCATTTTTTACAGAGTCCCTCCATTTTCACAGGCTTATTGGATAATTGGATAATTGACTGATGAGCAGTTTCATGGCCAGGTGTTTCCTCCTTATTTCATGACAAATTAAGGAGATAAAAGTTGTGGATTTGATTCCAAGCATTGAATTTGCATTTGGTAGCTGTTCAAGGGAACTCTCAATGTGCGGTCCAAAGAGGTGTTGAAGTGCAAGAGGCCATCATTAGGCTGAGAAAACTCAGAGAGAGAGCAGAAACGTTAGGAGTGGCCAAATCAACGATTGGGTACATACTTAAAAAGAAAGAATGCGCTGGTGAGCTCAGCAACACCAAAAGGCCTGGAAGACCACGGAAGATAACTAAAGTGGATGATCGCAGTATCCTTTCCTTGTTGAAGGAAAAACCCCTTCACAATAACTAGCCAAGTCAAGAACTCTCTGGAGGAGGTAGGTGCACAGACTCTTTCTTTTTTCTAAGAATGTACTATCAGACAAATTTACTCAATCTTTCTCGCAAACCCGACCATTTTCCCTGCCCCTGCTGAAGAAAAGGATCCCTACAACATGAAAGAGCTATGGTTATGGGAAACTATCTTACGGCACGTGAGCTAGGCCTTTAGGGGCACCAGCAGCACTAGTTACGTGTATACCGGGAGCCAGGGCGCCGGACATAGCAGGTGATCTTAGGGTCTTAAGCAAGCACAGGTTCTCAAAGATAAGAGCTAACGATATACGCTTTCATCAGTCAGAGGTTACTAAGAGTAGCATTGTAGAGGTGTGTAAATTAGCGAAGGCGATGTCCGATGCTGTAATATGCTCTGGCCCCATCCCAATGTGGCGTGGCGATGTATCTTACAGCAGGTTATGGTCACTGAACTACTGGATGTCCAGGTGGTGCTCCGAAAACAATGTGGGTTTTATAGATAATTGGACTATCTTTGAGGGCAAGGCTGGCCTGTTAGGGTGGGGTGGTGCTGCTCTCCTTGCTTGCAGCATAGCTCATAGTCTCAGAACAGGTCTATTAATCGGTGACAATCCAGGGCCAAGGCCAGGGAGCAGACAAGCTGGCTAAACCGACCGTCTGCTAGCTGCACTGAGTCGTCACTTAGGTTCCACCGTATTGAGACTGTGTCTGTTCCCAGAGCTAAACAAAAATGTAGAAATACTCACAGTTTGTTTTAGTAACCTAATTAACATAAAATTAAATCAAACTGAATGCGTAGCCAGCACCGTTTGATCTGAAGCTAGGACTGTTGATCTCTTACATCTAAAGCGCTTATTGTTAATGAACCCATTACTGATCAGGAGTTTGATGTACTGTGTTTAACAGAAACGTGGATTAAACCAAACTAGTTTGCAGCATTAAATGAAGCTAGTCCTCCCGGGTACAGTTACATACATCAGCCCCGTCTAACTGGCAGAGGAGGAGGCGTCGCAGTCATCTATAATGATAATCTAGGTGTCACACACAAATAAGTCTACCCAGGTGATTCCACTAATTATTATTTACAGACCCCCAGGGCCATATTCTGAATTCCTTTGCGAATTTGCGGCTTTCATCTCTAACCTGGTTGTTTCCTTAGACAAAGCATTAATTGTTGGAGACTTTAATATTCATTTTGATAATCCAGGAGACCCTCTGAGAACAGCAGTTGTGTCCATTCTTGATTCGGTAGGGGTTAATCAGAATGTAATAGGACCCACCCATAGTGGTGGTCACACTCTTGATCTAATACTAACATTCAGATTAAATATAGACAATATAATATTTAATATATAAATATAGTCTCATTTCCAGAGTCTGAAGCTATCTCAGATCATTACCTCATCTCATTTAAAATGTGTCTTAATCTTAATATATGCACCTTGCCATGTCACCGTGTCAAATGTACGTTCACGTCAGCAACTGCACAGAGTTTTATCAGTAATCTCCCAGATTTATCAACCATGATTGGATCACCGTCTGATTCCAAAGAACTTGACCAGGCTACTGAATGCTTAGAATCAACGTTCTGCAACTCACTAGATAAGGTAGCTCCACTTAAAAGAAAAATAATTAGGGAGAAAACGCTAGCACCCTGGTATAGCGATCACACACGAACTTTAAAACAGAACACTCGAAAACTAGAACGTAAATGGCGTCAAACTAAATTAGTAGTATTTCAAATAGCATGGAAGGAGAGCCTTTTGAGCTATAGAAAAGCTCTTAGTGCTGCTAGATCAGTGTATCTCTCCACCCTAATTGAAGATAACAAAAATAATCAGCTTGGGATTGCGGTTGCTGTGGTGGCTTTGGGGCTGCTGTTGCCACAAGCACCTTCATATTCAGGACTCCATCAGTGGATAGATTTTAACCAACCGGACTTCTTGCAAAAACTGTGGTGAATTTATTGGTTGCACATTTGCACTATTTGTCCATATAGTACACAATAATAGAAGGGATTTATTTATAAATAAATCCCTCTGGATTGCTCATTTAAGGATAAATTCACATATTTACAATATATTTTTTTTTTTATCCATTTATTGCTGCTTTGTGACGATGTCCATTGTTAAAAGCACTATACAAATTGAACTGAATGATGCTACTACCACCATGCTTCACTGTGGGGGTGTTCTCAATGTGATGATCAGTGATGGTTTTCCAGGAAAATGTTATGCTGTGGATCACAGCCAAAAAGATAGATTTTGGTCTCATCAGACCAGTGTGTGTCCGACATGGCTTTTGGAAAATACCAAACTGGATTTAATATGGTTTGACACTCTTCCACAAAGCTGGGCTTTGTGGAATGTCCATGTTATGGTTGTCCTCCTCCCAAGCTTCTCCCATATGCGCTGTGGATCTTTCCAGTTCCTTCAGAGTTACCCTTGGCATTACACACAGAGAATTTATCAAGATTGATTTTTGCCAACAGTTGGCTTATGCAGAGGAACAGAAACATTGCAATGAGTAGTCATGTAACCAGCCATTAATAATATTGGTTTCCTTTTAACTTTGGCAAGACACACTGCACTCTTGGTACCCTAATATGATTAAAGTGTTATATTAAATAGAAGTTATCTTCGCTCAGGATTTCAGTTGTTGCAGTATGAGCAAGTCTGCTATAGTAATACAAGAATGTAATAAATATAGCGTACATGTAGTTTCATACAAATTTGGCCAAAGAATTGAGAGTGAGAATTATGATCTAAATTCTAAGCTAAAAAAAATCACAATTTCTGTTGAATCTTGCAGTCCTAAGTGCAACATTGAATTCCTCATCAGTAAAATAAATAAAATGAGTAAAATCAGCTGTTGCCTTACCTTGATATCCTGACACCATGCAAGCAGCAGTTTAAACAGAGTTCATCTCTTGATACTGCCTTCAGTGAACTTGAAGTCTAGTAACAGCATAAGGAAGAGGTAAGACTTTTTCGTTTAATCGGATATCTGTGACTAGCTTATTGTGCTGCATTATGGTTTGTTAATAACATGAAACAAAGTCAATATTTGGTGTGACGATCCTTCGCTTTTTATATAGTTATATAGTTTTATAAGGAAATGAGCTGTAAGTGTTACTGAGCATCTTGCAGAAGCAGCCGCAGTTCTTCTGGAGACTTTGACCGTCGACTCGCTTCTAATTTCTGCAGCGAAACCCAGCAGCCTTCATTCTGTTTTTTTTTTGTCTGGAAAAAGTGTCTCTTATGTAGTAATCTGCTTTCTTTACTGATATACAAACATTTTTCTGTAACATTTCATTTTGTGCTGAAAAATGTTTGGAATCTAAAGTGTTTTTGTACTGAATCAATAATGTAGACGTCATAAAATAAAAATCTATAACAAAGTTTGTACTGAAAAAAAGAAATAGGGTGCCTAAGACTTTTACACAGTACTGTATATACATGCTAGTAATTCATCATAATTTAAAGATAAGTATTATGTATAAATCACTTCTGTCAGTGCCATCATGTATGACAAATGCAGAGGTTTCAGGTAATGAAGGGGATCTTGTGATGCTTATGATGGTCTTATGTTCTCTTACTAATTCTCTTTCTAATTTTAGGTTAACATGGACCAGACCTATTGATATGAGAAAGTGGAATACCAATTTCCCCATGACTGAATGGAATAGAAAGGACTCATCCTGCAATAAATATAATATTGTCTCTCTGATTTGTTTGTCTTCTCAGAGTTGTGGTGAAGAATTCAGCCAAGGCTGTTATCGTGCCACTGACGGATTGCATCTGCTCCCTCGACAGGGTCTACGAAGCCCTCACTGCTACAGATGTACATCCCATTACTGGACACTGCTTCAACTACGACCACATCAGGCAGCAGATTGTCCAGGCCTGGCAGAGATTGCAGCACTCTAGGGAACACTTGAACGGCGGATGAATGCTACAAAACACACTTAGGACAACTTGAGCACAAAGCAGGCTTCTATTGAAATGTTACTCAAAGAATCTCAAAGAGCTTTGGAGCAGGCCATGACAAACCTGACGTCAACAAGAGAGACACTTGAGAGTCAGGAAAGGAGGGTACAGAATGCTAAGACGCTCACAGGTGTAGGACTGGGACTGTTATACCACTTGTTGGATGGGTTGTTGGTAAGAAGTTTTAATCAAGTATTCAAGGATTAAAATAGATTACAAAAAAAAGTTAGTGTGTACCGTGTTGTCCAAAAATATTGCCCCCTCTTGATTTCCTTTATTCTTGCATATTTGATGGTTTCTGATCCCCATACTAGAAGAAAATGAAACACAAAACATATCTTTTAAACGATTACTTCATTTATTGGAAAAAAAAAAAAAAAAGGGTTATAACCCATAATTGCTCCTTAAACATAATAACTGGTTGTGCCAACTTTAGCAGCAATAACTACAACCAAATGCTTCTGATGACTGGAGATAAGTCTTTCACATTGCTTTGGGGGAATTTTGGCTCACGCTTCTTTGCAGAATTGTTTAGCCACATTGAAACATTTTCTGCTGCCCATTTAAGGTCTTGCTACAGCAACTCCGTGTGGTTCAAGTCAGGGCATTGACTAGGCCACTCCAAAACCTTAATTTTGTTTCTTTTGAGCCATTCCTATGTGGACTTGCTTTTGTGCTTCACATCATTGTCTTGCTGCATAACCCAACTACACTTGAGCTTCAGATCACAGACTGAAGAACTAACATTCTCCTTCAGGATTTTCTGGTAGAGAGCAGAATTCATGGTTCCTTCAATTGGCAGGTCTCCCAGGCCCTGAAGTAGCAAAACATCCCCACACCATCACACTACCTCCAACATGTTAGACTGTTGGTATGATGATGTTATTGTGGAATGCTGTTAGGTTTATGCCAGATGTAACAGGACTGTTTAAAAAAAGTTCCCACTTATCGATAAGATGAGGGAGAACAACCGAGACCTGAGAGCCATCCGTGCTTCACAAAAATAATGATGAAGATGAGAGCTTCCTGCTGAAATACATAGAACATTTTGTTTTACCTACTTGGCAAAATATCACTAATAACTATTAAACACTATTACACAAACATCAGGAGTGAATAAAAACATATGCTGATTTACATTATTGGATTTATAAGGTGGTATGAAGTAGCCTGATTTGTGCCGAACTATAGACAATGGTCTAATCAAGCACAGTGTTTCTTCAGAATACTGACCATATTAGAACAAAGAAAGTTTTCAAGTACACCTGAGGACTCGAGAACACGTACATAGGTGTATTTGGAAAAGAATATTAAAACATGAACATACAAGGGTTTTTGGGCTGATTAGCTTTGGTGCAGGGAAAGTGTTTCCCAAGTCTAGACCAGGATCAGGAGAGTTGTCTTGTAAACTAAACTCCATGGTTTGAGGTTGTCACTCAGACGTAACACAAAATTAAGTAAAAATTGGAGAATTGACAGCCAATATTCTAGATCCTACATTTTTTTTTTTTTTTAGACATTCATTTGTTCATCTTCAGTAAATGCTTTATGCTGGTCAGGGTGGTGGTGAATCCAGAGTCTATCCTAGAAAAACTTGATGTGAATTAGGAATACGCCCTGGATGGGACACCAGTCCATCAAAGGAGACCATACTCACACACAATCTTGCACCTGGAGGTACCTGTACACTTGCACAGTCATGTGGTTTTCTAATCAGCCAATCATGTGGCAGCAGCGAAATGCAAAAAATCATGCAGATACAGGTCAAGAGCTTCAGTTAATGTTCACATCAAACATCAGCCTGAAGGTTGTTTCAGCCTGCAGACCCTCCACACACAGGACGGTTTTGGTTCTGTGTAACCTTAGAGATTGCTGTGTGTGAAATTCCCTGGAGATCAGCAGTACCAACATCCACGCCACGATCAAAGTCACAGAGATCCCACTTTTTCTTCATTCTTATGTTTGATGTGAACATTAACTGAAGCGCTTGACCTGTATCTGCATGATGTTATGCATTGTGCTGCTGCCACATGATTGTCTGATTAGATAACTGCACAAATAAGCACGTGTACAGGTGTTCCTATTAAAGTGGACAGTGAGTGTATAGATCACAAATGACACCCTAATCATGAAATCGACTAATGATCGCCCTCTAGAGGCGAAACCTTGTCTCTGCAGCCTTTAAAGCCAATTCAAACGAGAAATGGCGATTAAGAAGCGAGTTTTAGTCTGAAAGAGTGCAGATATTTGCAGGAGTGGAACTGAATATTACACTTAATTTGAGAATAATTAGTCACACAAAACATACAACAGACAAATGTTACAAATCTGACAAGCTTCTCTTGTGAGCTAATGGCTTTTACTTGAGGCAAAGTTCCTTTCTATGTACTGATACATGGGAAATGTAGTGCGTTCACGAGCAGCTTTATAGCGCGTTCTCCGGAAGAGTACTACATTTCCCATAATGCATTATGACCCGACGTCTGCTGCAACGTCTCGTGGACGCAAAACGGCGCATTATGATTGGATATTTCTTCATCAGTTGACTCTTCGCCAACCAATCAGAAAGTCAAATAACCGGTTCTGGTTCTCGAGCGCGCCGCAGAGTTAAAAATAAACAGCGGTGTTGCCAGGTCCGTTTTTTTTACTCCCGCTGAAATTATATTCTAACAGTTAAATCACTGCCAATATTAAACTTACAGACTCAATACATATGAACTGTGGTTGTGGTTAAAATGATCAGTTGAAAATATCACTTAAATATCAATTTAATATTAAATAAATCAGTGCTTAAGTGACCCGATCTCATTCTCATAGCTATATCTATGACAATTTCTTAAATGCCAGCTTATTAAATATATATTTATATTTCAGCACTGTTATTGTTCAGAAGCTGCTGATTAATATTATCTCTGAGTAGTTTTACTATCTTACAGTAGTTTTACTGTAATTCAAATCACAGGTTTATATTAACGTGCTTTGGCGTCTCTATAGTAACTAATTCACAGATTTTAAAACACATTTTTTTATTTAACAAAGTATTTTTATTTAAAGACATATAATGAGTCTCCGCTGTCAGCGCTCTGTAACCGTCAGGCTTGAGGACTTTGTGTTTTGTGATTTTTCTGTCACAAGCTGCAATTTTTTTTTAATCTTATTAACTTCAAGAGAATGTGAGGGAACAACTGTATATAGCTAGTATCACATACGTTATCACATTAACTGACTTATTTCATGGATGTTAAAAGTAACTATAAACAGGTAATAAGTATAAATAAGTACAATATGTCTTTTTATATACATATATATATATATATAAATGAAAACATATAGTCATTGGCAAATGCTCCACATAAACATATTTTAAAAAATGTATGTAGTTTTCTGAAATAAGACATTTGTTTAACATTTATGGAAGGAGTCTCCAGTGTCAGCACTTTGCAACAGTCAGAAGTAAAACTGTAACTTTTAGACATTAGAAAGTAGGAGTGTAACGATACACTTCGGTCACGATTCGATTCGATGCTCAGAATATTTTGAACAAAATTTTGATGAAGAAAAATTATGACTGAAAAGACTCGTTTTCATATATTTCTATGCAATAAACAATGCAAACCATTGGGCATTTCTGACTTTATACAACTAAATGAATAACAAATTTCTGTGAAAAGAGGTTTAGTTTTGTAAACAATGTACTACAGGTTCACCATTTTTTAACAAATACATTTGTGTATCGTTGCACCTCTATTAGAAAGTCAGGCGTTTCACGTTTTTTGTTTCTTGGTAAAACGACAAGCTGCATATTTTCGTCTTATTAAATTGAAGAGAAAGTGAGAAAAAGATTGTTTATAGCTGTAAGTGACACATTTAATGTAACTATAAATATATAAAAGATATGATGTGTTGTTCTTTAATAAATAAATTGTAATTGTTGGCATATTACTGTCATGTATGAGGACTAAAAGGTTTTAGGGACACGCTGTTGTAGGAAAACAATCAACTTCAGGGAGGTAACAGTAACTCTGATCAATCACACAGCACTGTTGTGGATTATTTGTCTATAACAGCATGACATGAAGTGTTTTATCGGTGGTGTATTTCTGTAAATAGTGCAACACAGCTGAGAAAAGTGAATCAGTGTATGATTTGGCAGGAGTTAAAAAAAAAATCACGATTTGTTTTAAGAGGGTTTTTTGAACTGCAGATCTGGCAACCTTGAGTCATGGTTTCCATTTGACTCATCTCGGGCGAGGAAACTTGGTCAAGTTGTGTAAAGGGAGTTACTGTCCATGTGCTTGTCAGTATTAGACTATTACAACTCTGTTTTTTAAATTACTATATTATTTATCTTCTCTCCTGATGGCCTTGCATGGAATTCTGGGAAATCTGAGAGCTTCAGAACAACAACAACAACAGCAACAGCAGCAGAGAGGATGAATTAAAGACCTTTATCTTCTTGGGTGAGATATGCAAATTCCACTTTAATCTTGTTTGCATAGTCATGTGACTATTTTTAATTTCTGTTTCCTGTAGCGTCTAATTCATGCTTTATTTCTGCTGAAAGTGAGACCTCCATGGCAGCAGCTCTTAATCCCAGTCCTGGAGACTCCACACCATCTTCTTCTACACATTAGTGTCTAATGTCCTTTTAGAAACTTCTTCATAACTATTTCCTGATTTAATCCAGCTGCAGAGCATGAGCTGTCCAAATCTATACTCTATTCACTTTATTGTGCACTAGTTATAGAGTTAAAGAGCTTCATAATCATGTCTAAAAGCCTAATATAGAATATCCAGCACACTCAGGATCTCCCACAATGCACTGCAGTAGGTGAGTGTCTAAACACTGGGGATCTTTTATGGACTTGTAAGGAGTATGCTGTCTGAGATACAGGCCAGGACTGGAGTTGTGTCACTGGATCTGCCTGAGTCGACGAAAATATCAGGGCGCAGAGGGTCAAAGGTCGTAGAGTAATACAATCAGGAAGCATCCCAGGTTCATGAACGTAGTGTGAACTTGCTAGTGATACTGAGTACTGCAGCACTACAGTATTTAAGACTGTTTACACCACAGCGCTGTTGAATTCTCAAATCTGATTGGTCAGAAGGGGTTGATTAATTTTCTCTGACAGTAGTGCAGCACCACATCACAGGTTTCTATTAACACACTCGTTCGGATACGTTATCGTTTCTGTAGTAACAACGTACACGGGGACTTGTATGGCGGACGCTCCAAATTATCTAATAATCATAAGCAGATTTAAAAAAAAAAAAAAACATCTAAAAGAAAAAACTTGTAATGAAGAACCTTTAAGTGTCCTCCATGGAGGTCCGTGGTGTTTATTCGTATTTAATAACTAATCTCTCTCTTTTTTTTGTTTTTTTTTCCTTTCAGGTTCTCCGCATGTTCTCTTCCACAATGCTGAGGTTCTGTTTGCAGAGAACCCTGAGCCCGTGTGTGCGAGGGGCGCAGAAACGCTGGCTCGGCACACACAAACACAAAGAGAAGCTCGAACCGCTAAACACTCCGAAAGGAGCCAAGGACTTTATCTACAGCCTGCATGCTACAGAGCGCAGCTGCTTACTGCGAGAGCTGCAGAACTTCGAGTCCATCGCCATCGCTCAGGGTAAGAGCACGCACCGCCGCCTGGCGCTCCGGCTCGCTGTGACGGTCCTTAACGGGCGGAGAACTTTAAGAGAAATCACACACGCAGTGTATTTTAGATACTGTCGTAACGCACAGTACGTGATTCTGAATATAACAGATTCCTACATGTGTGTATGTTGCAGGACATTTGTTTAAACCTGTAACGTTTTTCTCTTTCATTTCCAAATCTGTCTCTCTTCAGATGTGAGTTTTGTAAATGAAATGAATGATTTCGGTTCTCAGTTGCAGGAAACCACAACAGCCCGCACACCTGCCACGAGTAGTCTTGTGTGGAGTATGGCTTTTTTTTTTTTTTTTTGTAGCCATAATAATATTCTGCTTACGCTCTTCACACACATTGCACTATCCGTCTTATCATTACTGATACTGATGCGGGGGAAGTGCAGGTGTGGCTGAGAGACAGGGAACTTTACCCTTCAGCGACCCACATCACGCTGTGACCTGATCAGTGGCGTTCACGCGAAGAGATCTTGTTCTTCTGTCTTGTCCTGAGCTTTGCGAGGTCTCTCCATAATACACAGATTCTCATATCCTGTCTTTTATACTCTCTTCAGAAGAATTGAATCCTCTTCTGAAAGGAGACGTGCTTTTGACCGCCAGATTTGACTCTCCACAATCTTTCCTAATTCTCAGTCTGTGCATCTCGTATTGCTCAGTCTTTCCTTTCATCCCTTTCTCCCTTGATCAGAGAGCGCCCCGTTTAGGAGAGGCTTCCTCAGAGACAGGGTTCCAGCCGAAGTAACTGAGGGTAGGTAAATGTTCTCCAGGGCCGGGTCCAAGTCGTGTTAAAAAAAAAAATTTAAGTCTCTGTTCACTTCCCCTCTGTTCTGATATTACTGAAGTCTGGTATTTGTTTTATTAGAAGAAAGGTCTGGATTTAGAAATATCAGCTGTGCAGCTCAGTGAGGGGAAGTGAGTCAGGGTTTAATGTTTCTAAATCGGCGTGGGGCTCTGAGCTCTGGAGGTGTGTGTGTGTGTGTGTGTGTGTGTGTGTGTGTGTGTGCATGTGCACTTCTGGTTTCCCTTTAACACACTGCCTCTTGTTATGCTCTGGCTTAAGCATGTGCCATTTACAGAGGATTAATAGAATAGAAATGATTTTTTTTTAAAAAGCCTTGTTTTCTCCTCATTGTGTTTTATTGTCTCAGTTCAGGACATCTCAGTGTCTCAATAGCTAGTATTAGAACTGTGTAGGGGTAACACTAAAGCAAATACTGGTGGTCGAGCAAGTGGCAAACGAGTTTAACCCCCAGGAAACCATCCCACACATACCCAAGAACAGCACCATGCTGGCATTACGTTTTTGGTTTGGATTTTTCCCCATTTTTTCCCCCCCAATTCGGTCACCTCCCAATTCCCACCCAGCAGCCAGCTCGCTCCTATTATAAGACAGCTACCAACCGGGGAGCGTGAAGACTGACACGTGCTTCCTCCGAGACACGTGAAGCCAGCCACTTCATCTTTTCAAACCGCTGCTCATGCTGCGATGCAGGGCAGAGTAACACACTCTGAGGAAAGCGCTATCCGCCCTCTTCCGCATACTACACGAGCTCACAGTTGCCCACGACTGCCTGGCGTCGCTGTGATCGTCTGAGGAGAGAGTAACCACATGCCCCACCCATGGCTGAGGCACCGACGGTAGTACGAACGCTTTTCTGTTGTGCCGCTCAGGAGGCGATATTTAGATATATTTTGCTGAAATAACACATGAAAGGTGATTAAACCTTTTGGGCCTTATACTGTATATGGACAAAGGTTTTCTGTATTTGATGTGTAACAGCATAAACATCATTGGCCTGGTGGTAGCGTTACTATAGTTACCACAAGTGACAACTTAAAATACTGATAATGGTTATAATACCTCAGAATTATCAGCTGTCAGCTGGATTTTCTCCATGGTAGAGCAATAATCAGCCAGTCTGTGTAACATGAATTCAGAAGGAATTAAAGCACTTGGGAACATTTCTTAAAAAGTTTTTTTTTTTGAAGCTGTAAGCGACAAGTGATAATAATAATGAAGCAATGAAGAAGTCCAGCATAAATACTTATTAAATAATGCACTTCCTTCACAGACAAGCCCTTTTGTGTTTTTTTTTTCCCATCACTTTATGCTTCCATGCATGGTTTATCCTTATTTTTTTTCCTCCAAATATAATCTACAAAAGACAATTATAATCTCGAAATGAGTAAAATATATAAATATAAATATTCTTGATGATCTTACATGTGTTTTCCCCTAATGAGAAATATTACATAAAGAGATATTTTTTTTTTTTACTTGTTAGGATACCAGTGTGACGTTAATAGCTCCCTGTCTCTCCAGCTCTTCTCAACACTCCCACGTGCCATCAGGACACTCAGTTTCCCTCAGTATAGTGTGTAAGGATGATCACCGAGATGAAGAGAAGATAGGATGGAGAATTTAATACGAATGCTACTGTTGCATTGCTGTAGATCATAAAGAGACAATGGCCTGAAAGAAGAGTGAAGAATTTGTTTGAGCATATCTTGGAGATTTGTGCTGGAACTGTGTTTGTGGGATTGTTTCGAAGTTACAAGTCTTTTAACTCTATTAATAAATAGCGTGTGTGTGTGTGTGTGTGTGTGTGTGTGTGTGTGTGTGTGCGTGCGTGTGAAAGTCTGTGAAAAAGTGTGTGTAAGAGTGTGTTATGCCCATATTATTAGAGATGTCTTGGCTCTGTTTCCCGGATGCATGATATGGATAAAATCTCATATTGCACTTCTGAGCTGCTTAATGCAGTTGCGATGTTTTGATCCTCCGCTGATGAACGGCGCGACGCCGATAAACAATAACTTCATTCAGACTAAAATCACGTTCCTTTTTTCTTCGTGTCTATGCTGTGATTCACCCAGACTTTCCGAGGAAGTCATGTGGAGCGCGTGATTTGAGGCTGAATGATCATACAGATGCGTAAAAGTTTGAAAGTTGCTCGATTTTGCTTTGATTCGTTCTCGATTTTGAATAAATGATTTGACCGGTTTGTACTAGTTGTTTTAAGGTGTGAGTCAGAATCAGGATCTAAACTTGTTCCCTCCGGTTAGACATTAAGCTCTGGCTTTTTATTACTCTGTATCATTTATATCGAATCATATTCACTTTAAGTACAACCTGATTATACACTGAGAAAGTGCTGGACAGTGCTTGGATTTTACTCTAGAAAACTGTAAGAACATTTAAGCACTCGATAAAGGGATCTGTTTTTATATTGTAGCCTGAAGAAATCTTAGAAACACAACAATTAATATGACAATAACGCTTTACTAACAATAGATGACTAATTTCCTGTGACAGTTTTGCTTTTGCCAGTTATTTGACTTTTACTTTGAACCACACACACATTATTTTATGAGTGTTCACACACACACACACACACACACACACACACACACACACACACGTATGCCAGAAATAGTTTGGTCCTGTTTAGTAAAATTAGATGAATTTGTAAGCATCAGTTCTTGAGTAACTAAGATTTATTTATTTATTTTTTTTTGAGGGATAAAGTAAGTAGATTTCTCTATGCAAGGAAAATAACACTTACTGCTTATAAACATTCTCTATTTGTCATGTAAAAAAAAAAAAAAAAAACGCATATATATCTGTCCCGAAGACTTCCTTTGGTGCAAACGTTATAGCTCTACCTGTTTATCTCTGACACTGGAGACTCCTTCCATAGGAGTTCTTCCATAAAAGCACTTTAAAAATATATATATATATTTATTATTAGGCTTTGATTATGTAGTGGTCCATGATATGACTTCCTGTGAATGAGCTGTTACTATAGAAACAATAACTTGTTCGAACAAGCACATAACGAGAATGTAGTAGAATGAGCCGGAGCTACAGTCAGAGCTGTCGTTATGGAAAATTACTCAACACTTTCTGACCAATCAGAACCGAGAATTCAAGAGCACTTAGGTAGGAGATAACACGATTATTTTCTGCTGATATCAGCGTTAATAGGATTTCCTGAGATAATGTATTGAATGTGTCCGATGAGAT
Source organism: Pangasius djambal (assembly GCA_022985145.1). Lineage (NCBI taxonomy): Eukaryota > Metazoa > Chordata > Actinopteri > Siluriformes > Pangasiidae > Pangasius > Pangasius djambal. The sequence goes on along the minus strand of CM040983.1, from coordinate 5,073,444 downwards.
TTATTGATATGAATTTGATGATGCTAGGACTTTTCTAAACATGAGTGATGAATGCTGTACAGATTAATGTATCTGCTAATGGTTTTTAGACTACTTGTATCAGGAAAACAAGCTTCTGTTATTATGAGGTCTGAGGAAAGTTATTGTTTAATCAGGAATAAAAGTGTTAAATTGATCGTAGGGCTTCCTAAGTACATGAAGAACTCTAGCCTGTAAATGAATAGAGTATAGAGTAAAATGTAAAGTAAAGCGTTGACACTGATCGAGCTTGCACTTGAACTGCCTGTTGGTTTTATTATAAAAGACTCTTGTCTTTCTCTGAAGTTCTGTATGTGATCTCTTACTGAGACAGTTTACTGATCTTAAACTGTCATGTAACTGAAACATTGCTCATAATTATTTTTTTTCCCCCTTCAGAGAAACTGGAGTCGTCGCCACCCAGCGCCAGTCAACTGAGATACGGTGAGATGTGATGCACATTTACAGGCTCCTCACATACACCAGAGGCTTATGATGGAAGAAACATACGGACATAAACAAATCCCGTAAAGCAAAATGGCTAAAATAACAACAAAAGTAAAGGTTTCTACATATAACCATTAGCAATCTAAACACTGCTTTTTTTACTGAATACATGACTTTCTTTTAATGACGTACGAACATTTATCTGTAACTATGTGGGAATTTGTCACGGGGAAAAAGGAAATGCCTTTTCTCAGACTGTAGTTGACATCTACCTTGCTTTTTTGAATCGAATTGAATGAAATTGCTGTGCGCTTCAGCAGGTTTTATCCTTAAATGCTATAAAGTCCTTGGTGCTTTTGGCCCCTCTTGAAACGCTTGCATTACAGTTTTTGCACAAAGCCTTTTTAACTACTGTTTGCCTCAAACGAGAAGAAACCCAAATCACAGACGGCACACTGAAACACATGATTAAATCGGCTCTTAAAACTTATTATTATTCTTTCTTTATTTTTTAAGGTGTTATTCAATATGATGTTATATGATGCTGTGTACAGCACTTTGGATCAACTGCTGTTGTCTTTAAACATGCTTTATAAATAAAATTTGACTTGACTTGACTTGACATGTGCTGCTCCAGAGACTTTTACACTGGCATGGACAAACCTCAGCTCTGTGACAGCGCTGCAGGCGTCATTCATAGCCGGGAATAGAGCTCTGAACTCTGCAGCCTCTTTCTCGGGCTCCTTTTGACCTAGAGCTGTGTGGCTGGAGTTGTTGGGAAGCTGAGAAAAAGGTCTATAAGGTCCCACCTTTACACCAGGGTGGCAGAACCAGGCTGCACCCCACAGCTTGGCCGACCCAGGCCAGGCTTCCTGGAGTCACTTCCTGTGGTATGGAGGTACCGTCGCTGTGGTTGGTTTTCAGAGCGGTGCTGTCAGGATTCCTAGAGACAGCAACACCTAGTGTTGTGCATGCGAGTCAGAAATTGCGTCATCAGTATTGTGTATATAGTCATATAGACAGGATTCAAAAAATCTTTTAGAGACGTCCGTTGGCTGTATGCACTGATTTGCCTGTTTTTCGTTTCAGTGCTCCTTCACAACGCCATCCCGTTCGTCGGCTTCGGCTTCCTGGACAACGCCATCATGATCGCTGCAGTAAGTGGTATGAGCTTCTCCAGTGGTTCAGTGCTTCTGGTGTTTCACAAGCCTCAGTAAAAGGAGCTGATTTTGGAGTTCACTTGATTGCACAGTCGTGTGTATTAGCGTATGAGAAGGAACTGATCCTGGATCAGGCTGGATTAGCACTGACTCCTTTACTGCTGCACAGATGTGATGGACTAGTTGAGTGTATGTTGCAGAGGTTTTCATTACTGATCGCAACTATTTGTGTGTGTTCACAGGGAACCCAGATTGAGCTGTCCATCGGAGTGACCTTTGGAATATCAACTATGGCAGGTAAGTTTATATTACACAGGTGTATAGTCAATAATCATTAGCCATGTAGCTCCAGTGCTTTTACGCTGTACGAGATCCCGAGTAGCGCAACAGGAAACATTTCGCTCTATTGTTTGGAGATCGCGAGTTCGAGTCCTGATGAAGCCAAAAGAGCAGAGTTGGCCGTGCTGTCTGACTGGGAGGGGCATATACTCTCTGCCCTGTCAATCACAGCAACACCAGCCAATCATGACACGTGAGCTCATGCATGCGGAAGGGGGCGGATAGCGCTTTCCTCCGAGTGTGTTTTGCTGCCCCCTGAAGAGTTTGGCGGCTTCACGTGTCTCGAAGGAAGCACTTGTTATCCTTCTCCCTCCCAGGTTGGGGCAAATCCAAAAAAAATAAATAAATAATGATCGAAATTTATAAGAGACTGTCTGTTCTCCATGTCAGGTTATATGATGAAGATCCTCTAACAACAGACCAGAAAATTACTACGTTCTGCTTACATCGTTAATCAGCATGATCCAGGCTTGTGCAGGCAACATTTAGAATGGACAGACGTTTTGTCTGACCATTAGTATCTTTTGTTTCTGATTGATGACTTTCAGGCGAGTGTTGTAGCACGTCACAAACCCTGAAATTTTTAATTTAAAAAAAGAAATTCGGACACTGCTGGAACTCAGTCGTAGTCTGTCTCGCGACCAAAGAATTGGTTTACAATGTGTTGATATCTGTGTGTGAAAATCCCACAGTCTAAATGTCAGACTTGGCTGATCAACTATATTTACGATAAAGAAAAAAATGTGTACACTTCAGTTTTTTGGCCAAACTTATTCCTTTAAAAGAACCTGCGTGAATCTGGTGAAACTGGACATGGGTTGATAATCAGCCAGCGTCAGACAACATGGGGGTGTATAGTTTCACAGAAGCGTGAAGATCAGCGCGGTGGTGAACCGCCGTGTAAGCACAAACACCTAACACTTAGTCACACTGAAGAGGCAAAACAGGTGGAGTTTTCTTTGGGAATTCCAGCCAAAACTGTTTCCACCCACATTTTCACTGTGTGTAGTATAAACACTGGCTTCAGAAAAATGAAAAACGGCCTCAGTGTGTTTCATCACATTTTCTCAGCAGCGCAGATATTCGGGCCGTGTCCCAGACAGAGAGAGCAGAAGAGTTATTAGAATGCGTTTTAACCAGTTATTGCTGCTGGAACTGAGGTGTACATTTGCATGGGTGTTTCTTGCTACAGCAGAAGTGAAGTGATTATACAAATTATTTTGGGAAATTAGCAGTTTGTCTGAAATAATGCTAAAACCTAACACAGCAGGACATGTTATTTGGCTTTATATTATGTGTATTTTACATACATGTAGCTAACTTTACTCTTTATTTCATTACATATTACACATTAGTAAACAATTCAGTGTTCAGTGTTTAAACTGGTGTACACTGACAGGGCATTATGGGTAATACAGTGCTGTGATAACGACAGCCGTACACTCTGAGCCCCTGAGACATTTCTTAAAGAAGCCGTATGAATGAATGAATTTTAAACCTGCACCTAAAATCACTGACTTCCTGTTTCCCCCAACTAACCCCACCCCTTCTGTTGAATATACTATGTAACTTGTGGGTTGCCTTTTATGAAAAAAGGGGCAGAGCTGAGAAGCTGGAGGCGGAGCTTATTTCCAGGCCAGAAAAATGTAAATAGCTGAGGGAAAAAAAAACAAAACAGATCTGATCACAGTTGATAATCATAAGTTTTTTTTAAAGATAAAGTTAAAAATCGCAGTACAGATGTAGCAAACGTAAAAAGAAAATGTTGTTTAGCAAAGAACAACATGGAATCGTTGATATTGTGAAGCTTTCTGTGAGGAAATGTTTATTTAACATTTAGGGAAGGAGTCTACACTGTCAGCGCTTTCTAACAGCGCTTTCTAACGACTTTAAGTCGTTCTCAGAGGGAATGGCGGTTTAACGATAACGATGACAGGAACCTGATTCTCGGACTGTGCTCATGCTGTGTGTTTATTATTCTGTCATTAATAAGCAGTTGGAATTGTTGACTAATTGCTGTGGGATAAGAGGAATAAAACACTCAGACATGCTGCTATAGAAAATAATCCGCTTCAGGGTGGTTACAGTAAGGCTGCTTCGGGTTGGGCCGCATCACACCATTCCTTTGTTGATTATTTTTCTATAACAGCATGCACCCAGGTGTTTTCTTCATGACCTATCGGTCAGTTATAGTCTGAGTTAACTTTAATCATCCTGTGATGTTGAAATACGGACAGCACTTCATCATGACTGTTTTGAAACTGTTTCTCGTAATTGTCTGTATTGCCGATACTGCTGACTGAGTGTGTGTGCGTGTGTGTGTGTGTTGTGACTAACAGTGGTTTGTGGTTTGTGGTTGCAGCGGCGGCGTTGGGAAACTTGGTTTCTGACCTGGCTGGACTTGGGTAAGTAACAAGCAGCTTTTAGAAATGTCAACTACACAAACACGCACACACACACACACACACACACACACACACAATTGAAATACTCAGTAATATGAGTAACATGTAACATGCGTCTGTGTGTGTGTGTGTGTGTGTTGTATAGGCTAGCAGGTTATGTGGAGGCTCTAGCTGCGCGGTTGGGGATGCAGATTCCTGATCTTACACCCAAACAGGCTGACATGTGGCAGACCAGACTCAGCTCACACATAGTAAGAAGTGTTTTTTTTGTGTGTGTGTGTGTGTGTGTGTGTGTGTGTGTGTATGTTTTTATATCTTGGTGGGGTCCAAATGTCTTGACCATGTTGGGACATTTGACAGGTCCTCATGAGGAAAACTGCTTTTTTCCTTCCTTCCTTCCTTCCTTCCTTCCTTCCCTTTTTCTTCCTTTCTTCCTTCCTTCCTTTCTTTTTTCTTTCTTTCCAAATCACAGCTTTTATTTAGAAACCTAAAAGGTCATTTTGGTTACTGAGTTTATGGTTAGATTTAGGTGTAACATAGCATTAAGGTTCTCACAAGGATAGTAAGACAAACGTGTGTGTGTGTGTGTGTGTGTGTGTGTGTGTGTGTGTGTGTGTGTGTGTGTGAGAGAGAGAGCGAGCGAGAGAGAGAGAGCTCATAATGCTGAGGATTATAACTCTGGATGTGCCCGTGTGCAGGGAAAGGCGATCGGCGTCACCATTGGCTGCCTGCTCGGCATGTTCCCGCTCCTCTTCCTCGGTGATGAAGATGAAGAGGAGACGCAGAGTGCGGCAGTAACTCCACTCGCAGACTCGAAATAATTTTATACACACCGTCACACAACACTGCACAGCAACACTATTACAGTTTTTTTTTATTTTTTTTTTAAAGTCTACTAATTTTCTTAAAAATTAACTTACAAAAACGTGTCTGAAGATTTAGTTTAGTTTTGTGCTGGAGCTATGAGGCGAACATAGCCAACAGATGAGGTCTACATACTTGCTATGTTTAAGCAACAAAATCATTCTTTAATTAGACCATAACAAATTTACATCCAAAGTGAATCTGCATAAAGTTCCAGAAAGTTCCGACTTCAATCCGGTGAATCCAGTTGTCCAAGATGGCTGACTAACTGACACTACACTGTTCAGCTACACGGTGAAGTTTTTTTCATGTATAACCATGACAGTAGGTCACACTGCATCCTAAACCATATCAGCATGTGTGTGTGTGACATCAGCCTGGATATGGTTTGAGGAAGATATTTATAGCAAAACACTTCTTGGCTACATGACATTAGCCTCGTAGCTGTAGTGCACAACAAAAGGAACAAACTTCATACACAGATCATGTCTTGGTTGATTGACTCCATTTGGAGAAATCATATTTATTATTATATTTTTTGATGCTGAATTATTCCTCAAAAGCTCAAATGGAAGTCTTTGGTTGTAATGATGTACTTTAATGTTTTAATGTACAGATTTGCACCAGAGAGGAGGGTAAAATGTCTCAGAATGGACGGCTTGATGACTATTATGATATTATAAATAAGGTGCCAACATCTACGATTTAGCCGGAGCATTTACGACATTTATGACCCCTTGCTTCTGCAAAACGAAAGACTAGGCTACAACTGCGAGAGACTCCAAAACTATGCTTTTCTGCTTTCTCAGATAAAAAAAACAGTCAGGACAAACATGACAGAAAAGACAGTTCACTGAAGGGGAAAGGACACGCCACGTGAAAGACGCGCATTTGCTTCTGGTAGCCATTACTTTCATTTCGCTCCAACTTTCGCTGTGTCGAATACCTCATAACTCGGACTTGCATCTCTGACCTCACTCATCACAGTCAGCTGGCTAGATTGTTGCTAAAATAAGACGAACATGGAATTGTCCATGTTTTTTTTCCTCACTTTGTAAATGACATAATTCCGAGTTCCCACTTCTGAGTTAAGTCGATTGCTGCCTTTATCTAGGTGAACTTTGACCTGTAAATTCACAAGCCTCGGTCTTGTGAACCAATAGAAACCAAGAAAGCAGGGCTGTGGTCTCATAGACTTTTTAAAAAAAACAAAAAAAACAACCCAGACTTTTACCTCGCAATTTTCTTAGTTACTTGGTGCACATTTGAGAGAAAAAGAAAAAAATAGCCATGTCGTCCAACAACATGTGCTAGGGATTTTTGTGATTAAAATTCTGTTTTTTTTGTTGTTGTTTTTTCTCTCTGCCTGCTAGGATTTTCTTGTTAGCAATTTTGCCATCTCTTTAATCCTAGTCTTGTTTAAAATCTCTATATTTATATACAGAAACTGACCCATTTCATATAGTTTATATATATATATATATATATATATATATAAAACTGCTCACTAACAAGTGCCTTCTCCTGAACATGAAGTTCAGTCTTACTTCTATTATGTACCTAAGTTGCTTTGAATAACTCATTTCACAGCAACAGCGAACAAAGAGGAAGCAATAAACATAGCGCATATTAGTATTTAGTTACTCCTCGAATATCTACGGTAGTCTGAATGGGAGGAGGCTTGCTATTAGAACTTATATTAGATGTGAAAGCTTTGCTTTTAATGAAGGACGGGACATTTCATTCTGAAACACGACGTGCTTACGGACACTCTGTGATCATATAAACACTAAAAGCCAGTTTTGTTGTCACAGAGGTTTAGTCACATTAATCTAAAGGTCTGAAGGAGCAGTTTGTTAGCAGGTTGTGCTCTCTGCTGACTATGGGGTGAACTGCAATGGCAATGAAAACATTAACAAGCCTTAAGAAGCCTTTTGACCCCACCATCTATGTTGAAACTATATCCTGTGTATGTTACTTTCTAGCTGGGGGTGGGGCTAATTTCTGGGCCAGAAAAATCTCAACTGAAGCTTGAAATTAAGAAATTAGCCAAATCTGATAAATGGAAACATTACAATTTACAGTTTTTCTAATGTATAGTTGGAATTTTAGGTTTGTTATAGATTTAGAAACACTTTTTAAAAATCACAAACCTCACCTTTAAACAATGTTCTCATAAGTCTGGAAACTTGTCCCCCATTTTACCACGAATGACGTCTTCTCATGACTTTATGTATTTTTTTTGTGTGTGTGTGTGTTTGATATCAGCATTAATGTTTGTGTCTTTTTATCAAGTGCTGCATGCAAGTAGGAGCTACGTTTTCCTGCACAGATTATGCTAATCATAAAAAGCTAGATTCTACTGGAAGTAAGAGAGTATTCAGATTTATCCAAGTTTGGAAACAAGGCCACATCTACAGACGCACATTTCTTAACTGTTTAAACGGGGAAATATGTTAACCGTTTCATTTATGTGGAAGAATTTGCTTTGTGCCTTACTGACACGTGACCGTCTTGAAGGATGTAAACGTGAGCGTCTCAGCAGTCATCCTGTTGTAGATGAACTGATGTTGTTTTATATCACACAGCTGATTCTGCACTAAATGGTCACATGGAATACAGAATGCACTTTGATCGAGCATACTAACATGGTAACAGTCTGAGGTTGAATAAATATATTAATTATGAGAAAACAGTTTCAAGTCCTGATTTGGCTTTAAACACACTTACAGATAACGGTCAGCTCCAGAATCACTGTAACTATAGACAAGATTACGAAAAATGTCTTCACGGCAAAGCAGCTTAATCTAACAATGAAAATCTGAGCGAAATCTAACCTTTAATTGAAGTAGAATTACTCCAAGACAATTGTAAAAATCCTTATTTTAAAAAGTGTCACAATTATTGGCACCTCTAGAAATTCATAGAACGGAACAAAATTTAATTCAGCATGTTCTCATTTACATTTTACATAAAGTTCAGTCATCATATTTTTCCCTGTTTTCTCCCCAGTGTGTTCTTGCCAAATCCCACCCACTAGCTAAACTCTCCCTCATCACATGATAGCTAACACCCGAGTAGGGTGAGGGCTCACACATCGTTCCTCTGGGACATGTGACGCCAGCCAACTTCATCTTTTCAAACTGCTCCACATGCGGCATCACAGAGCAGCATAACACTCGCAGAGGAAAGCGCCATCTGCCCTCGTCCACATGTATGAACTCACAGATTGGCTAGTGTGGCTGTGATTGACAGGAGAGACACAGTAACGTAATCCCTCCCACCCTGAGAGCACTGGCCATGGCTGGCTGTGGCATTGTTGGGATTCGAACTTGCGATCTCTCACACTGACAGGAGCAGTCGCCATATTTCCTGCCAATGCATTTCAGCCCTACACCCCCTCAGCCAACACTTTTTTTGCTTTATAGTTTGTTGTAATTATGTGTAATGTGAATTCACTCTGATTGAGATTCAGTAAACGGACTAATGGGTATGAAAGCGTTCTTAGAAAGCTAGAAGTTCAGTCTCTATAATCTAACGTAGTGTGTTTATTATCTGTGGTGTTGGAGCTCAGTGATCTCACACACACACACACACACACATACACACATACACATACAGCTAATTTTCATTACAGTAGTAATTTGCATTATTACAGACTTCATTATCTTGCTTTTAAGACAATGTCAAAACTAAAGAGTAAAATAGTGTTTCAGACTTTTACTGAGGAAAAGATGGAACAGAAAACAAATATTAAAGGTTAGCATATATCTATTTATTAATTTGTCCAATTATTTAAACTTCTGGAATAATAGTAAACTCATATTCACAAAATGAAAGAAATTTCTGATCAATCAATAATCATATCATCAAGAAAATGAAAGCAATGATAATTACAATAATAGTCATATTTGAATAGAATAATTGTCTTCTTAACAATATTAACATTCACAACATTTCTCCATATGCTGAGGTGTCCCACATTGTTAAACACTGAGCCTTTCCTTTGCCGGTACGTGTTTCTGTGGTTCTATAGAAATATATACATTCCTACGCTCCTAAAGCCCGTAAGAAGGACAGGGTGTGTATGGCTTGTCCATGTCTATGGCTAAGTTTAAGGGTAGGAGTAGACCCGCTCTGGGCATTTCGTTCTGAAGATTAGATACAAAATCTCATGACTCTAAAAAACAAATATAGCGCTACACGATGGGAGAAAATGTTTCACCAGCACAATCTTTCTCAGGAGGACTTTTATACACAAAAGGTGACTAGAGTATTGTAAGGTTCTGCTTCATATTTCATTTATTACTGGTTCTGATCCATGGCGGCAAACAAGCAGAGCCATCTTTCTAACCAAAGTTTCAGAACCAGAACAGTTAGGCACGGGGCACGATTAGATTTTTTTTTTTTTTTTTTTTTAAATAAATAATATCTGAAGTGCAGACATAATAAGTTATCAATACTTTCAACCACCACAGAAAAATAATATTAATAATAAGAAGAATCATAATAAATAAAAAGCAAGTGACTAAAAACCTACCAGCAAAACCAACTAATGGTGTATATGTGTGTAATCATCTATCGAACATCAAGGAAGAATCAGAAAAAAACAATAGGACTTGGTAAAATGAATAAAACTGCAGAAATCAACAGGTCTTGAATCCTCAGCTCTTATGTACATCAAAGCCAACTGAAGCTCACAAGCGAAAGAAATCAGCTACTGATCTCAGAAAAACTCCAATCAAACGGCGAGGAAAACCGAACAGAAGCGTCGGATTGATAGATGCGGTGCGCCTAATGGAAAGAAGATAACAGTAGGACCGAATGAGGTATGATGCTACTACTTCCTTCTATGATCAGTGTGAGTGTGTGTATAAGTGTGTGTATGTGCGTGTCTCCATGCTTTAGGAGAGTAGTATAATACATTACCACACTATAGTACATTGGTAATGGGTATATTTGTGCTTAAATAAAGTCTAATAGAATAAAGATGGGCTATAGGTCTAGAGTTATAAATACTAAAGCTAGACTTTATAAATACTAGATCATATAGATTTTTTGTCTCTACTGCAGTTTCCTCTCAAGGCGGGTCCCTGCCGTTAGCTGATGAAACCATGGTCATCCTTGGTGTTCTCCATCTGATCCCGTTCCTATTCCCTATTTCTCTAGTTCACACGCACATGCATGCACACGCTCACAAAGGAAAAGACAAATCCATTTGCATCGATGCCCAGAAGCACCTGTACGCAGAATACGTTCCATCGTTCATGTGCAGATGGATGCTGCACACGGTCTTGCTCACTGAAGCAGGTTGTTTCTGCTCTTAGACGCGCGCGCGCACACACGCGGTGGCGCTGTATCTTTGCTCACGTCATTTCCGTCCCATCGACTGGATGAGATGATGAAGGGATGCTGATCCTTAAAAGTCCTTAAAGCAGCAAAGTCCAAACAGAGACAATATTAATCAAACATCATACTCTTTCAAACTCCACAGCTTGAAAAATTGGAGTGTCCTGTGCGCTCCTGTCGATGACGTTTTTTTTTTTCATTTCCCCTGTTTTGTATAGAGCTCTTTAGGCACAGAGAAGAGGCGCCGCCCACTGCGCGGCACAGGAAGGGCTTTCTGAGCAGTATGGCGACATCTGATTGGCTCAGAAAAGACCACACCATAAAAAGTTTGAAAAGGCTCATTATAGGAAAAAAAAAAAAAAATTACAAGAACAAAAATTAAGAGTCATTATTAGAGCTTGGAGGCTTGTGGGTTATGGAGTTGGTAATACACACCATAACCGCACACACACGCAAAGACCAACACAACCCCTCTACAGCCATCATGCTGAATACAACAAACACGCCTGCTGAGAGAGGGAAAGACATAGAGAGAAAGTCTGAGGTGTACTATGGGCAAAAAAAAGAGGATACATGAATCAAGTCCCTCTGTTTGTAACTTTAATTTGTACCAAAGATCCTAAAGTAATAATGGCCGAATAAATAATAGAATAAACAGCACCGAGTAGCTAATTTGTCAATCCACTACATAAAAAAAAAAAAGAGGTGATTGTCGTTATTTTGGCTCAGGGAGGAAAAGAGAGGGAGAGAAAAAAGTAGAGAGACATAAAGAATGTGCTCTTGTGTATGTGATTTTGTGTGCTTTTTGGGGTTTGATGTGTCAGAGCGATGTTTTTTTTTTTTTTTCTCAGGCTCTTCCTCTTTCTCTCTCCTCTCTCAACCAATCAGAAACAAGAGAGGTTCCTGGACTGGTGTGGGTCCAGTCACATATCCTTTCGCGCTGCTGTGGTCCAATCATGTTCCGGTGTGCCCACCATAGATCGGCTGAGGGAGAGAAAGACAAAGTGAGCGCAGGAGGGCAGCAGGTGGCTTAGTGTCCAATGACAGTCCACTTAGCCTTTTGTTTGACAGGTTAATTGTCCAGGAATATTGGGTGGCATTTATAAAATCCCTGTCATTGCATTCACACCTTAGTCTATAATAATGAATATATCGTCCACATATGAAAACACATTCAGATAAGCTACACACATTTACAAGAGCAAGAGGCATGGGAATGGTATGAGTGATGGATGGCAGTCACATAAAGACACGCACAAACGCTTCAGATTGATAGTTAAAAAGAAAAACGAAATGACTCATATCTCAGCTGTTGAAGTACACCACTAATCCTCATGGAAGAATATCCACCTCCTGAAAATCTCTCTCCTAGAGCCACTAACAGCAAATCTACAAGTCATCGATATAGAAATTAGTTCTTTGATTCATGGAAATGTAAACATATCTTCACACTTTTGTTTTCACAGCCCTTGTGACATTAAAAATAGTGTCTCATTAATATACGCTTTAGGCATTTATACCCAATTATGAGTCATTCTGCTTAAGATTTTAGAAACTTTCAAATAAACTAACAATAGTCTAAATGTTTATATATTTAAAAAGAAAAAACATGTCTATATACCAAATGCTTAAGCCAATAGCACATTAATCGCAGCTTAAGAGAACATTAGAGCTCTGACAGAACCTAATCCTCACACACTATTACACAGCCCCCTATCTAAAGAGGGACTTTCCTTGCTAGCATTCCTAGGAAACTCAAAGAAAGCTCAGCTAAAATTGCTAAAATTCAGTTGATTTTCATTTCATTAGCAATTTTGGCTGACGTTCCCTTTAATGGACAGATAAAAGCGAAAAAATGGACAGATGGCTGTTAAGCTGACTACAGATTCTTCAGCCACAGACTCATGCTGGGATGTGAGGACTGATAATATTTTTGCTAGCAACAATGCGCATGTATTTGCACAGCACAAAGCTCTCCCAGTGTTCAAAGGGCACATGACTAGCCCAGCCTCCCTCCCTGAGTGGCCCAGCAGGCTGCGGCCCCAGCTGCTGTAGTGATGGCTGCGCCGGGGAAGCCGGTATTGCCACGTAGATCACCGTTCTGGCTGATGTGCAGGTGTGGGGGCAGGGGAGGGAGAGCTCCATTCCAAGGGGAGCTGGTTGTGGAGGAGAGAGCCGAGATGGGGTTCAGCGGAAGAACCCCCTCCCCTCCTGGAACCATGCTTTGCTCAACCGAACCCAGAGAGGAATACGGATCATCCTAACAGAGAGGGGAACAGGAGGGCAAGAAGGGAAAGGAGATGAGAGGAGAGGAGAGGGGAAGAAGAGTGGAAGATGGACCAGATGGAGATGTGTATGACATTAAAGAGGAACTGATTAAGAATGTTAAATAAACCAGAAGGGTTGCAGAGAGAAAGGAAAATAAAAAGCAAGGAGCAGTTGGGTAGAATTGAAAAAAGAAGAAGTTAACACGCAAAGGAACAAAACATTCTGAGAAAACACATTATAGAAAAATACAAAAAGAGCAAGAACATTTAGGAGGTAAAGAGAGAGAGAGCAGAGAAGAGAGGTGGTGTTTAAAGCAGAGGGGGCCTAGTGAATGCTTTGGCCTTTTACAGAACCCAAGCTCCCTCCTACCTGAAACTCTGCAGATTCCACAGCCGGGCTCCAACCTACTGTACCTATTCAGCCTGCTCACAAACAATCAGCTTCAGCAGCAGAGTTACCCTGGAGAACCTGATCCAACCACTCCAACTCTTGCCATTTCAGACAGGAAACTAATGGAATTCCCTTGAACAAAGCTACACCTACATAAGCTCTGCCTCTTTTTCAAACTACACTATACACCATATAGGGTTATAGATGTATACTTTGTTCACTGAATAAAAAGGGTGGAAATACAAATCCGTGAATCAGCAATACATCTGAGGTAGGTAAAACATGAGGTCAGGATTGTAGTGGTTCCAAAGGCTGTTAGGGAACACTGGAAACAAGGCGGGAATATGCCCTGTATGGGAAACCAACCATCACAGGGTATAGCACATACATCGTGTAGACTAACTGACCTACCAAAGTGTTTTTGGGAGCTGAGAGGAAACTGAAGTACCTAGAGGAAACTCGCACAGGAAGACTTCAAACAGACACATGAATGAACTCCGAACCTTGGAGGAGTGACACACCAGTACTATCTCTTGTGGTTCAGAGATGGCTAATCTAGTTTGACATTGATGGCCTCCACTATTCCTCTTCTAAATCAGTTGTCTTCTCTATCCAGAATGTGTATGTCCTGGTTCTTTGAGTGTAGGAGAACCAATGAGTCTTAACTTGAGGAATCTGCCCTCCTATGTGCATATTAAATGGTAGTTTTGCTCCACCAATATACAAATCTTTGCTTTGCTTGTCTTTTGGTTTCTTACTGTGTTGCTGGGTCTGAACCAGAATGCCACATTTATTAAATATCCTCCAGAGTTTCCCTGCCACACAGGGGACATAGGGGATACCTATGTTGTTCCATTTGCTCTGTGTTCCTGGTGGACAAGCTCTGAGAAGGAAGGAAACCAAAGGTTTGTGGTTATGCAGCCTTGTTCAGATGGAGTAGGCTCTGCACCTCATGAAGTTATATGGTGTCTGGGACAAGACGTGGTAATCAAAGGTATGGACAAGAAGGTGAAGTACATGAATGTGAGATCTTTATGAAGATTGTCTTGAATTAATGATTCAGCCACCAGGTGGAATGTTATACTCCGTCCTTCTTAAAGGAAGTAACTTGAATAGAATCTTTGCTGTTTGATCGTCCTATTTCTCTGACTGCTTCCTTTCATAGATGCAAGATGGCTGGACATCTCTTTAGCTGCAGCTCATAACCAAAAACTTTGTTTGGACAGGATCCAAGGAACAATAGAAACTTGATCAGCAATTTACTTTGAGAGAAGGCTTGTGAGTGGTCCTTCGCTTGGTTAAAGAAATAGTTTGGCTTTCTGGCTGAAGGTTCATGCAGTTTCTGGCTGACTTGCAGAAACCCAGAGATTCTAGCCTTTAGAACTTGGTTCTGGTCTCCTGAGCATGTACTGCTCATCTGGGGAATGTGGATGTGGAGCAGAATGTCCTCAGACATAATTGCAGACACTTGTAAGAGTTTGGCTAGAATGTCCTCCACTGAGTGAGGAGAATGACAGGTGCTTTCTGGAGAGAAGCTTAATCTGGGAGCTCTGAGATTCTGCCTGTGTTAGCGACTGGCATCTATGCACCATCCAGATGGACAAAATTGAATGGCTGCCATGTTGTGTTGCTCCTTTCACTGACAAATGATCTCACCAGGTGGAGGAAGCATGTACAGAGCTAACATGGGGAAACAAACATAGGATCTAGCCTACAGTATTCATCAATTAAACCTCTGTACCACATCTCAAACTGTAGAATACTCCAAGCAGTCTGAGATAGTAATATAGTCCGTCAGGTTTCTGAAATAATTTGGAGGCAGCATGGCAAGTGATGTCTGCCGAATCCCATGAGGGATTAAAAGGGGATGAATGGGCCTCATTTATCTTGTCTTTCTTGTCTTTTATAGATCTGTGCGTAAATGTTTGCGTAAGCCAATCCGAACAAAGTGTTTCCGCTAGACTTCGCAAAGGCTGATTTTCTTTGTATTTGCATGGGTATACTGATCACCTGTAAAGTGCAAAGCATTTTCCCAACACAGCTCATTAGCATGTAGTGACATCCACAAAAGGCCATAAAAGTTCAATTGCACAGACAGCTGGGAGCACGAAATTAACAATGAGAGTAAAAGCTGAAAAACAGAAGTGGAAGTTATTTTGACTCACTTCTATGCCAGTAAAAGTATTTCATAATAATAATAATAATAATAATAATAATAATAATAATAAAAACAAGCACTAAATCTTGTCAGCTGTCGCAGTTTTTTAAGGTTTACGGCTATGTGCAGACGGACCGGATTGTCCTCTGTTTATACAGTGGCTTTTTTTTTGTCATAACTGAATGATTAGTTTTATTTGACTTAATTTGTAGGTTTGTGTTGGCTTGCTTTCTTTATTTTTCATATTCTTTAATTATTTGATTTTATATTATACTGTGAATACTACTACGAGGGTGTGTTTTTGATAGAGACTAAGAAGCACTTCTATAAGATTTAGGAATTAATCCGTTTGTATCCAGCTTGATAAATGAGGCCCAATGTGTGATACACTATAGATATGCTGAATGATTGATATATAGATATGCTGAATGATATATAGATATGCTGAACACACTTAGGCCCTATCCACATGCATACAGATATCTCGCATTTTGTCCTTCCTTCCACATGAAAACAAGGTCACTTGTTTTCACTGTTTTTGTGTGGATGGGAAAATGTGTTCTTTAAAACACACGTCACAGTATGAACCTGAGCATATGCTAGGAGCTTCTGCAACCATTTTATATTCAAGTGTAACCTTGAGCAGTAGTTTGACCTCATAGTCTGTCCATGCATATGAATCTTTGTGTTTGTCATTTTTTCGATTTTGAACTTTTGGCCATCTTGATGTTTTCAAAAATATATGTATATGTATACATGTGGGTGTGGCCTTAAAGTATGTGGTTGCAATGCTTCTCCCCAAGCTTTTCTTGGAAAAAGCGTAACTATACTCCTATTCCAAGAAAGCTACATCCTTATATTCAGCTACAGAGCTATGTGTAAGTACTGCAAGACTGAACTATACACAAGTAGTCTGTCTCAAAGTCATTTGTCAATTAAAAGGAATCACCTTGAACATCAAAGACATCCTGAAAACAATAAAGGCAAACACAATTCATAAAAATGGCTGCATTCAAGCTTTCTCACACATACAACGGTGCTTCATGTGATTGATGGTGTTGTAAATGTAAAAACACAATGAGGGTCCCTGTATTGTAATACACAATGCACTCAAATTAATACAGTCACAAAAATATGACAATGTATGATGATTTGTGATAAATGGTACAGGAAGAAGGTTAGATTGCAATGGGATGATAGTTAAACTGTGACTGGGAACAATCCAAACAGCAGCTACATACGTTTGCATGCACATCAATAATCTAATCTCGGATTATAAGTATATTGTAGACAATACATAACCAAAACATGGAAATGCCAAGTGATTGGCTGACTGGATAATTGCATGAATGAGCAGGTGTACAGGTGTTAAAGTCGCCGGTGAGTCTATTTAACCAGTGGAAATAATCTTTTCAGTATACAAAGGCCAGGTTATTAATCAAATATATTCAGGTTTCTGTGTGCATGGAAACGTA
The DNA here is from genome assembly GCA_022985145.1 of Pangasius djambal. Lineage (NCBI taxonomy): Eukaryota > Metazoa > Chordata > Actinopteri > Siluriformes > Pangasiidae > Pangasius > Pangasius djambal. The sequence goes on along the minus strand of CM040983.1, from coordinate 5,056,571 downwards.
GCTAAGTGTGTTTTAGCCGGTACTGTACTGCAGTCGGCTGCACGTGTGTATGTGTATATGAAAGAGACAGACCTCTCCTGTAAATATTCGGGATTTGAGGTCAGAAACGCCACTGCCTCTCAACTCATCCTCCACCGCCATCAGCCTGGAACACAACACACATCAACACAATCACAAAACTCCACAATCACACAACGATACGATCATACAACACATATACACAACACAAGTCACAAAGAACATGCAGCATCACAATCACACAGCACAACACAACACGATAATCATACAAAAGCGCAATCGCAATCATGCTGCTAATATACACTAAGATAAAATAATATACACCTTGTAGCTACAATCATTCACTATTTTATCAGTGCACCTACATTTGGTATGTGTACAGTTACAGCAGTGCTGTAGTCAGGAATTGACACTGATGAAGGTCTAGAGGATGATGAACACACACTAGCCCTTATTTGCTAGAATTGTGTAAAGTTAAATCTGATTGTAAATTCATCTGACGGTTACCTTATTCATTAATTTCATCTTCGATCTGTACGATCAAACTCACGTCTGGTCAGTGTGCATGTAAATTTGAGCATAACATTTTGACAACCTGAAAAATTGCTTGATTTGCATTTAAATAAAAAAAAAATCATCATTCATCATTATAACAAGTATAGTGAGCAGAGTAGTGAAACTAATAATAATCAAAGTATAAAATAACAATGATAATCATAACAGCCCATGCTGGAAGTTAGTAGAAAATAACACTGATAATGATAATTGCGCATGCTGGAATCTTATAGCCTCCTAAAATGTAGGTAATTACATCTGAAAAGTGTTAACCTGTCATCTGTAAATCAGGTAACTTAGCTGCCTAGATCTTTGAGTTCATTAGTGCTTCAGCTGAATAACGTGCTTTTAAGGACACGAGGAATTGTAAGATGGTGCAATGGGATGAGGAGCCTTCATGTGAACCACACAGCCAGGTTAATCAATGATGCTTGGAAATCAACGCAGGTTATTCCATAATTTGATATCAACACTAAAACATGCCACATGCGATTTTATTTATTTGAAATTTTTCCTAGCACCCCCTCACACAGAACCTTGGGGACCTTGCATGCAGCTCTGTGGCTCTAGCACCTTGGAGTTGCCCCATGCTGGGGGTTCAAAATGTGTTATATATATATATATATATATATATATATATATATATATATATATATATATATATATGTATATATATATAAAATTAGTTTTAATCTGAGTTTGCATTTATGCATTTATGCATATGCATTTGATATGCGTTTAACTGTATGATATCTATTTGAGCTTTAAGATGAATTAAGCATTTGAGTTTTAATCCCAGTTATTTGAGTTTTAATCTGTGCTATTTATTTGAGTTTTAAACGATTTGAGTTATCTATTTGATTTTTAATCTGAGTTATCTATTCGGGTTTTAATCTTTTTGATTTATCTATCTGAATTTTAATATACAAGTTATCTATTTGAGTTTGAATCTATGCGAGTTATCTATTTGAGTTTGAATCTATGCGAGTTATCTATTTGAGGTTTACTCTATTTGAGTTTTGATCTTTGAGTTATCCAATTAAGCTTTAATTTATGTGAGTTATCCAATTGAGTTTTAATCAATTTGTGTTAATTTTGAGTTCTCCAATTGAGTTTTAATTTATGTGAGTTATCTATTTGAGATTTAATCAAGTTTTGAGTTAGGCATTTGAGTTTTAAAATTAATAAAAAAGCTACAAACAGAGATGAAAGAGCTACCTGCGTTTCTGTTAGCACACTTTCATAAATGTCTACATATCCCCAGCTTCTATCCTGTGATAGAGTTTATTCTATCCTGTTTATATTATTTTTAAGTTTTCAACAAGAACATATTTTCTTGCAGCAGTCTCAGATATAAATACCTTTAACTTAATTTCACTAAAATTTCACTTCCTAGGATGTTGGATGATTGTGGCCTTCTAAGTGCTGTCCACAATATCACAACAGCTGCAGGAATTAGACCATAATTCATGTAAATTATAAATGCGTGATGGTCATATACATATGAACTATTGGGCAGGAGCTTGTTTCCATGCAGCTGATGTTTATCCATCAGTTGTGCTCAAATCACAGCTGGATTTGATGCCATATGACAGTTTCATTTAATACGCAACAACACATTCACATATTAAATATCAACACAACCACACTGTAGTAAGCAGGACAATCACAAACAACAGTGCACAATAACATCACAAAATAATTCCACATTCATACAACAACATGCATAACAATAACACATAAAACACCATCGCTCAAATGACGTGAGAATCAGAGTGCTGAACCCTTCGGAGAGATTTGGACATTATGTGGTGGCCTGCATGCTTTCTTTTGGGCTTTACTGAGACTGCTCCTTCACACACACATACACACACACTGTGCCTCAACGGGATTGTGACCTGCTGATGATGCCTTTGATCTGCGAGTCTTTCTCCAGCTGCTGCTGCCTCAGTCTCCTCTCGCTGTCGTCCAGACGGCTCTGGTACTGCAGCAGGATCTTGTTGGTCTGCTGCTCTTGGGAGTGCAGCCTGCGTTCATACTCCTCCAGCTTACGGTGGGACATCATCAGCCGCTCCTTCAGGGAGTGGATCTCCTCCTCGTACTCACGCACCTTCTCACACACACATACAAAGACACACAAACAATACATTCATGTCTTTGCACCAAGGATTTGAATCTGTCCTTTTTAGGTACTGACTAGACCATTCGACCAACATTCATTTCTATTTTTTCAGGATATGGAAGTATATTTTCCAAATGCTCTCCCTTCTTGCACCTTCAGTTGTTTGCTCCTTTTTGTGTACAGAAAATGAATGTTGTAAAACAATTCATGAAGTGAAACTGGTGGTCAAGATCGTGCTCACCAGTGGACGATTCACGACAGCCAAGGACTAAGTTCTGGCAATGTCAGAATTGTTTTAATTCAAATTTTCTCTTGGAAAAATTTTGTTTATGCAACCCTGTTTTTTTTTCACAAACCCAGATCATGCTAACTGATTATATAAGCAGAATGTAGTCGAACACATTACTGCATAGTCGGTTATAGAATTCAGCCAAGATTTTATTGGGATCATATCATACAGTGTGACAAGTAATAGTCTTAAAAGACGGCATTAAGAAGTAGTAGCTAATGTAATGTAATCATGTTTGGCAAGCTAGTTAAATACAGTAATACAACCGATGACCAAGAGCCCAAGGGACACAAAGAGTTTATGATGGACCCAGCCATCCTTAGCAAATATAGACCAATTTCCCATCTTCCATTTTTATCCAAGGTCTTGGTGAAAGTTGTTGCCTCACAAATTCTGTCTCATCTTTCCCTTTTAGTCTGGCTTTCACTCTCAACACAGCACAGAAACAGCACTCCTTAGGGTAGAAAAATGCCCTTCTCCATTCAGCTGACTCTGTTCTCATTGACCTTCTCCGCCATCTTGACCTCACTGCTGCTTCTGATACCGTCAGTCACACCATTTCAAATCTTCAGTCTCCATCTATGATATAGCTCTGGCATGGTTCGCATCCTACCTGACAAACAGACAGCAATTCATCTCTATCGGCTAATTTGCATCTCATACTCGTTTCCCCAAGTTTCCATATCATTTATATGCTTCCACTTGGTTCCATTATTCAAAAGCAATGACTTACATTTTCCCTTTTATGCACATGACACTCAGACCTACCTCAGCTGTAAACCCTCCATTTCACTTCCTCCCTCCTCCCTGCAAAACTGCCCTCATATTATCAAACACTGGATGGCAGATAACTTCCTTAGACTTAATACTTCTAAAACAGAGATGCTTTGATTGGATCAGAGGGAGCCTTGTCTAAAGTCAATGTTCTCTGCCTGACTACTGATCGCACTATCATTAATCCGTCTGAAACCTTCCTATTCTCTTTAAGTCTTCACTCACCTTTCACTCACACATTGCCTCAGTCATCAAAATTGTCTTTTTTTCACCTTCGCAACATTACTTGCCTTTGCTCCTCCTTCAGCAATCATGCTGCTGAAACCCGTGTCCATGCATTCATCACTTCATAGTTCAATTAGTATAATTCTCTGTTTTTTTGGTCTTCCATCCCATTCCAAGAACAAACGTCAGTACAGTCAAAACTCTTGAAGGTCCATGTCTTCATTGTAGTCACCCCCAAACTCTGGAATACCCTGCCTCAACACCTCAGTGATTTCTCTACTCTGGAACTGTACAAATCAGAACTCAAGACCCACCCCTTTAAACAGCACCACCACACTCCCAGCGCACTGTAATCCGTCATTTTCCTTTGCACTGCTGTCTTTCGCTGTTTCTCTGTGTCTTCTGTGAAGTCCTTAATCTGCCTAATAACAAACGCTTTGCTGTTAACCAGCTCCTTGGGCAATGTGTAGTGCATCAGAGTTGGGATTTGGAATGAGTAGCATGTACGGCAGTTACGGCTTTAAGGTGCGTCACACCACTGTGAAGCGTGTGAGCTTTAAGCATACGTGCCAAAAACACGTTGTGCCAAAGTCAATAAGAAGTAGGGCTTTTTTCCTTTTTTGGTTGTTTATTATGAATAAAAAAAAAAGCCCAGATATGAAATATAGTTGTCCCAGGCTCCAGGGCTACTGATTAATCCACTTCTGGTACATCTGCATTTGTGTGTCTGACAAATGGCTAAATATAAATCTAAATGTAGAAAGGCAAAAATCAAACAAAATATGGATGGGACTCCAATCCGTAACGGATATGTTCTGATGATTTGTAAATGGAAATTGTCACTGACCCGGTCCAGCCGAGACTCGTCCATGCTCTTAGAGTGCTCCTTCAGCTTCAGGTCCTCTCTGTCCACACGCAGACTCTCGATGTCAGCTGACAGGTGCGGCATGTTGGACACCCAGGCGACTGTCCGCTCGGATGCAGGGGTCGGAGGGTTCAGTGTGGAGGGAGACTTAGAGCCCTAAAGACATGAACAGAGAAACAGCTATGTGAAATAAAATAGTTTTCTACTGCATTAAGAAAGATTTCATAAAAAAAAAAACTATAAGGAATAAATACAGGTGCATAAGTCTTTATATATTATAATTAAATAACTAGCATGTAGCAAGTGACTGTCTAAACATGTGCATTGTTAATAACAACCAGCTTATGTTCCAGTCTTTTTCTCAGTAGGCTGCCTATGACCTTGTAGTGCTGAACCAAGTGTAATATACTTTGACCGAGTTTACACCAGGACAATTTATACGTCTTGTTTGTATCCTGATTTTAGCTGCGTTTGTAGATAAATGTGTCTGCAGTCAGACAAACTGAAATGAGATTACATAATCTGATTATATGCTAATATGCAAATATGTCCATGACATTCAAACGCCAACTTCCAGTGTAATTCCACATTTTAACTGTTTTATGAATAAGACGGTTACTGCATCCACACTTGTGATTTTTTTTCCCTGCCATTTTTAATCTTGCTAATATTTTAAAAGCTCCAGCATTGGCATTCATGGAGAAAATGCATCACTTATTAAAAGGGGTTTTGATTGTTAAATGTGGCTTAATGAGTCTCAGAACTCTTGAAACCTCCTGTTTTCAATAATCAGAGTTAAATTAATGCATATGCATCTTTGCAACTCAACATGCCTGCTTCCTGTGTGATTATTCCATAAAATTCAAACAGCTTTGTAGTATATCAGTGTATCTTCCATATACACAATGTTATATTGTGTATAGTCATGTGTGTTTTTGTGTGTATACCTGCTTGTTAGTTGTTGGTTTTAGTAGGTGCTGTTGGTTGGATTGTGGAGCAGTTTTAGCAGGAGTATCGCTCTGTGCATTCTCTGTGTTCTCATTAGCACCCCCCTGTGGCGGCTGGCTATCACTGGCTGTGCTGGACTGGTGAGGGAGACCAGGGGCAGGGCTGTCCTTAACTGACAGCTGTTGCCGTGGCAATGGCCTTGCTCCAAAACTCGACTCAGGGGACTGAAGGAGGTTTCCGCTCTGGGGTCGTACCTTGGGTGGGGTGGAGTTAGCAGCTGAGCTGACTGACAGCTGGTGGGAAGGCTGAGGCTTTATGCGCTGTGTAGGGGGAGGAGCCATAGAAGCCTGACGGACAGGGTGCATGGTGGCCGGGGGCGTTGCAACTGAAGCGGGTGTTCCGGTGCCGGTAGCAGTCTGAGGGGCCATGCCCATTAATACCTGCTGATGGAGATTCTCCTAGAGACAGAGAGAGAGAAATAATGTATGTATATTATACAGAAAAAATTATTTATCATAAGCCATAAGATCAGGCAAAAAATGTATATTCAGCTGTCAGGCATTTATAAAATTAAAGTCAAGACATGAGGCGAGAAACCAGCAGTGCATCTGCTCTAAAATATTTATTACTTTTCAAGGGTTTTTCAATTCTAAGTATTAAATTACATTTGTATTAGATCATACACAACTAATTTATGTGTTATGTGGTATGAGTGACTTTCACTCACATTTACTTATAAACGTTTGCTCTTTTCTGACTTACATAAACAGCAACAATTTTGTGCATCAAAACTGGTATTAAAAGTATTTAGCTCAAGGCACCAGATATTTGCTTTGGACTTTCACAAACCCATTAAATTGTAATGCTTGGAACCCCAAATCCTGCTCAGAGCCATTCAGGCCCTACCTTTCACATTTTATTGTATTATAATGCATTCCAAATAACATTATACTGTTCCTTTTTTATTATTATTTCTAATATTTATTTACATGGAAACTTTTATTGTGCCACAAAGCAAAACTGCAAATGAAGCTTTAGTTGTAATCATTTGCAGTTGCTGCGAAAATAAAGACTGTTAAAAGTAATGGGAAAAAAATGTAATAAAATAAAAAGGTTTTAGTCCACAATTCTATATATATAGAACATTTCATTTACATTGTAGAAAATCCAGCTGTCCTTTGTAACACAATCAATCAAAGAAATCAACCAATCAACCAACCAATCAATCAACCAATCAATGTTTGCCATAAAATGAAGTGAATTATAACATTGCTACTCTATTGTATATGTAGACAAACTGAACACTCATCACACATTTGCAGTAATTCTGTTTACAGCATACCTGGACCTGCAGTGATAGCTGCCGGCGTGCGTAGTCAGCCTGGTTGTGGCGGGTGTAGTCGTCACTGTAGCTGTGCGAGTGGACAATGCTGGGCTGCACCAGGCTGTTCTGCGAGCGCAGGGCTGAGAGATCCTCACTGCGAGAGAACCCGCCATGACCGAAGGCTGGCACACCGAAGCCTGCGTGCCCGTTCTCAGGCTCCGGGGCGAGCAGGAGCGGTGGGGCGTGTGAGGCATGGGGTGGGCCGTGGTACTGAGGTCCATCCGAAGCCAAGTGGAACAGCGGGTTCTGGAAGGAGAGTGGCACGTGCATGGCAGCTGCCGCATGCTGCTGCTGCTGGGAGAGCGAGTCCGAGGCCAAGCCACCCGAATGGCTGAACCTCATGCCCCCGAGCCGCAGAGGAGCGCCACCGAAACTGCCCAGTCCAGCGATGGAGCCCTGTGACGAGTTCAGCATGTCGTTTACAGAGTGCAGGTTGGAAATGCTGTTGATGCGAGAGTCCTGCAGGTCCATCATAGACACACTCTTATTCACACTCAGCACCTAGTGAACAGGTCAGAAATAAACAGTCTATTCAGACATACAGTACTTTCTCCTGGTTATTAGTATGAAGGTCATAGGACCCAAGGACCAAAGATCGTGTTTGGTTTTATTTCTTGGTAAGGTTTGCCAATCAACCGTTGTGGGAAAGAACAGTCCAATTAAGTCAGATCAAGTCAAGAGAAATCAAGTCAGGAAATCAAGTCAAGCCAAGCCCAATCAAGTCAAGTCCCTCCAGTCAAATGAAATCAAGTCAGGTCAGGTCAAATCCAGTCCAACAGAGTCAAGTCCACTCATGTCATATCCGCTCTAGTCAACAATCAGTTGTGCACATTGCTCATTTATGGATTTAGTTTCACAGATAAACATCAGTATTCATGTAGTTTTTGTCCAATGTAATCATCTTTCAGTTACCCTTTCAGTTAATTGTAAAACAACTATACTACTCTACTGTATATACACTACCACAGTTGGTTTCATTTCCTTTACATTTATAGCATTATTTAATATATATATTTAGAATAAAGATATAAATAAGGATTTAAGAATGTACATACATATGTGTGTAGGTTGTCTTTTATGTTTTTTTTTTTGGTGTGTGTGTTTCCACATACCTTAGGGTCTGGCTCAGTGATGTCAGAGCTGCTGGTGCAGTAGGCGGGGCTTGAGCGGGCTAAGGGTGGGCGTGCCACATAGAACACATCTTTGTTGCCACGGTGATCTCTGTCGAAGCCAGCCATGCCCGGGTGAGAGAGAGCTCCGCCTCCGGAGGTAGGAGATGGTAGACGAGAGATATCTATAGAACTACAGACACAAACAGAAATGTATTTGGACGTTTTATTGACCTAAAAGTATTTATCTTAAGGAGTTACACATTTGTAATGACTTCCAGAAACTCATTAAAGTTCTCAGTGTCTGTTAACCACCAACCACCTCTTAGGCTGTCCAATCACAAGTGGAGAGTCAAGTAAGACTCTGGTTCACACACTCATTCACATTCTGGTATTTTCATCTGTCTCAAATGTGTCTTTAGTGACCACTTGAGTATCCATTATCCCAATACATTATTGAGCATACAGTGTACTTTCTAGTACAGCGCTAATTTTATACCCTAGGTAGTGAGCCATTGTAGTGCATATGAAACCATCTGAAATTCAGCCTATGCTTACAAGAGGCATAAAACGAATCGAAGGTGGTAGATCACTGTTGATAAATGAAATATATTACAATTGCATTCCTTCTTTAACCTAAGGAGTTATTTGGATGAAGACTATTTTAGTTATGTTCTAACAGCAGCTCAGACAGTAGTGCAGCTGCAAATCACACATTTATATTAATGTGCTTGTTCTAACACGTTATTATTTCTATAGTAACAGTGCATTCACAGAGACTTGTACGGCGGATGCTCCACATCATCCAAGACTAATAACAAACATTCTTTTAAGTGTTGCTATTTAACAAAGAAAAATATAATATATGTTGACATGGTGAAGTTTTATTCTGTTTATTTAGCATTTACAGAAGGGCTATCCAGTGTCAGCGCTTTGCAACAGTCAGGAAGTTTTCCGCCATGGGAAAGTCTTCAGCACAAGGGAGATTGTGCTTTCTGGTTTCTCGATAACATTACAGTCTGCTTTTCTTTATCTCACTGACTTCAAGAAAGAGAAAAAAGAGCCGGGTGAAGGAATGACTGTTTATAGCTGCTATAAAGTATAAGTAGGTATAAGAAGAATAAATTGCGATGTATAAATAGGTATAAGGAATATGTTGGGCTGCATCACACCACCCTGTTGTTGATGTTCCTATAACAGCACACCACCAAGTGTTTAATTCCTTACATACTTTTACTTGAGAGATGTTTTTGGTGACTCCATCCTGATTGTCATGTGTACATAATGTTTCCATGACCACTTCTGCAGGGGGTTTGTGCGATCAGATCCCACCGTGTCTTCATGACAGTTAAATGCTGTCCACTGGTGACTGGATCGTCCAAGATGGATGTTAATGCTAGGTCTGAACGAGATTTCTGGAAACTACACCCAGACTATCAGGCTATTATATCCGGCATAATATGTACATAGACCACTTCAAATTTGTGCAGCACATAATTCCCCATAATTCCTGTAATTCTCAAGTTTCTGTCTCTGTCTGTTAATGAAGTCTGAGGTGTGCTCTTGTACCTGTTCTGCTCCCTCATCATCAGGCTCTGGAAGTCATTAGTGGCTGGGCGGCTGTAGGGCGGTCGTGCGAGGTGTCGTTCAGGTGGCTGGTGACTCGCCTGCCGGTGCAGCTGTGGGTTCCTCAGAGCGACGCTGATGTCGTTCAGCAAGCGTGGCAAGGGCCCTAGCTTCAAGATAGCATCCTGGCACAGAAATGAGATTTATAATCATTGTCTTCATACATATATAAACATTATAGTGATGTCTTAAAAAGAATTAATTCAATAAGTGCCCTATATTTTCCCTAGTCATAACAGAATAGTAATAATTTTGCTAAAGAATAATAAACTGGGTAAAATGTGTTTTATAATTTATAGATCCTTTCCATAAAATGAATTTGAATGCACTGGTTAAAGTAGAAAAATGTTACATTAATATTTTGTTGTTTCCATATGAAAGGCAGGCCATGCAGTTCTGTGAAGGGATCGGGCACGTGTATGATTTTGGGAGCTTCCTATTTAAATATTCATAGAATCTGAAATTATTGATGAGAGTAAAATTGCCTTTTGTTGTGGAACTGATTAAAGTTTTTTAAATTCAATACAGAAAAAATCATCTTCAAAACGGGTTTTGGGTAAACATTTAATAATTTATCTGTGGCCATTGCTAATTTGTGTTGGTTCAAGCCAAGAGGTGGAGCATAACAGTTTAATTACTTTGTTACTGTACATTTATTTTCTACTTAATTATACTATGCATGAGTTTTTCTTTCAACTAATACTTTGTTTCTTTCCTTTCTACTCACCTAATATACATCACCGTAATCTATCTGTTGTGATAACTAGGTACTAACATTCTGCCAGTCTGTATGGAGTTATCTTCATGCTAGCTAACATGAGAGATTGGGAATAAAGTTAGCATTAGTTAATGTTTTCCCACACTGTTGGTGAAAGAGGCACTAATTTACCATCACGAACTAAAATCAGTGTGATCTGAGGGAGGCATTTTTTTTCTTTTGTGAATTTTGTGAAATATACACAAAAGAAAAAAAAAAATGCCTGCCTCAAATCACACCGATTTTAGTTCCTGATGGTAAATTAGTGAAGAATATGAAGCTGTACTTCAACATTTACCAGAGTATTCAATCAGTATCTTTTATTTAAGGAAGAATTTACCAACAGTGTTGACACATCTGCAGTATTTACCTTTCTAATTGCAAAGTGCTGTGTGATAACAGTCACACTTTTGATATCATAAAATTGAACAAAACAGTTTTTTTTTTTTTTATGTGATTTGAGTACTTATCCACTGTGCCGAAGAACAAATCCTTTCCGCTGCACTGAGAGCTGCTACTGGAACAGAAGTGATGCCATAAGTGGACATTTATGGTGCTTTTGAGTCAATGGAGAATTTCACTACATTTTTTAGATGCAAAGCACCTCATAAACTGGACTTGTGACTCGTGTGGGAGGCAGACGATGCTTTATGGAAAGGAAGTAGCACGAACCCACAACTTCAGGATCTGACAAATGCAGGTATGTTTGCACTCTCAAATGGTTTCTATATCACATAAAAACTCTGAAACCCACCCTACACAAATGCAGGCTACATTTTTATTCTGCTGTTGTTGCACCAGTTTTATTATAGAGAATCTGTTCACTTAGAGTGATGATGATAAAAGCATCCTCTAAGCTTTTAGCTTTTAGCATTCCTGATGATAAATGCATTCTCTAAGCCTTTTTTTTTAATATTAGTGGAAATCACAACCTGCCATTATCAAAGATATAATATTTATTATCAATACCTAATAGTTATTGGCCTCTTTAATGGGCTTAATAAAACATTAGTAACTGGGGGGGGGGCCTTTACTTGTGATACATAGTGCCTGAACGTTTTTTATGTTTTGGTATTCTATGATGCAAATAAAGGTTCTGTTTTAACATCCAAGTGTTAATATAGGTTGAAACTTCTAAATATACTAAGCATTTTTGTCATCTGAGTGATGATACCATAGTTTCCTTCATGATGCAGATACAGCTATGTCAATCATCTATGAGAAATATGGTAACAAACGTGTGGCGGCCTGCGAAAACATTTTACTTGGTAAAATGTTTTCACTATATATTGTTGTGAAAGCTACTTTTCTGAACTAAAATCTGTTTGACTTTTGCATGTATGTGAACCCCATTTTAGCATTTTAAATTCTTATTACCCCCAAAAGGGAAAAAGAGAAAAAAAATTTTGTTTTTTGTTTTGTATTTAAAGATTACATTCCAATTGCAACGCAGGAGCATCGCAGAAAAATTGACAGCCAGTATCTAATTATAAACAGAATTGTTGTCCTTTTCGCTACAGCACATACTGTAGGTATTCCACAACTTGATCAAAGCGGTGACATTCACTGTTTGAGGAAATCAAACTTTAGGCAGGTAATAACCAACCTGGTAAATTCACTATTGATTCTGAAAATTTGTCATAAAAGGCAAAGGCATACAATTGGACTAAAAATCATGTAGTGTACGTCTGGCTTTAGGCCTACGTTTGTTACCTTGCTCAGTTGGGCCATGACTTCCCAGAGCAGGCTGTGCAGGATAGAGAGCTCTCGGCCGAGGTCGATGTAACCCTCAAACGCCCCCGCGTTACTACCACAGTCCACATTACTGATCTCATAGAGGAACTGCTGCATGGATCCCCACTCCATCTCCAGGAACTCATTCATAAACATCATATGATCCTCTTTACCACTAAACCTACAGAATACACAGAGCAGAGAGGAGTGTGGGAGAGAGAGGCAGAGAGAGAGAGGGCAGAGGACAGAGAAAAAGAGAAAGAGGTGGAGCAACAGAGAGAGAAAGAGAGAATGGGAAAAGGGAAAGCAAAGGAGATAGAGAAAGAACAGATTGACAGAGGGAGAAGTGGGAAAGAGAATGATAGAAGACAAATATGACAGAACAAAGAAAGAAAGAGGAAAACAGGAAGATGAAGGGGAAAGAGAGTTGAGTGGCCAATGGGTGACAGAGAAAAGGGGGGATTAAAGAGAAAGAGAGACAGATGATGAGTGCGATGCCGACACAGACGGAACAGCGATAGAGCAGAAGTTAAACTCTTCACCACACACACACACACACACACACACACACACACACACACACACACACACACACATGCACACATGCACACACATCAGTGCTGGAGAGCAAAGCTAAATGAGAATGTTTCTGAAAGTGTGATGGAAAGCATGGCACATTTAAAAGCCTGAATTATACACAGTTATTGTGAAAGAGCCTGAGACAGGACGGGTGTAAAAGGGACGAGAGTGGATTCTGGATAATGAAAATATGGGTAAGAACCTAATGCAGTGTGTCTAGTGAGTAGGACAGATTAGTAAATAAATCAGTAGATGATAGTGAATTGGATTTTAATGAGTAGGTTAGGTCAGGTTAAATGAGGAGCATATATTGGTTCTAAATGGTGGTTGTGCCTATCTAGAAGTAGTTAGTAATAGTAGACACATGGTATGGGCCTGGATGGTACGCATGATTTGGGTTGGGACACTGGAGTTTAGTGATTATGATTTGGGTCTGGAAGGTTAGTGGGTTGGGTAGTTTGGGTTGGGTAGGGATGCCTTGAATCTTAAGTATGGGTATGGCCTGGATGATTAGGTTGGCCTGGGCTGTAGGGAAGCCACAGATTAGTGTTTATGATAAGGGCCAGAATGGTAAATATGGGTAAGGCCTCGATGGTTAGGTTGGGTTGGAAAGGGATACCAGAGATTAGTTATTAGGGTAAGGGCATGGATGCTGAGTATAGGTTGTGCAGGGATTCTGGAGAGTAAGGGTCTGGGTCTGGATAGTGAACATGGTTTGGGCTTGGATAGTACGCATAGGATGGGCATGGACAGTTAGTTTGGGTTGGGTATGGATGCCAGAGATCTTAAGGATGGGTATTGCCAGGATGGTTAGGTTGGGCTGGGTACAGATGCCAAAGATTAGTGATTATGGTATGGGCTTGGATCTTTAGTTCGGGTAAGGAAGCAATGCCTTGGATCTTAAGCATGCGTATGGCCTGGATGGTTAGGCTGGGCAAGGTAGGGATGCCATTGATTAGTGATTATGGTATGGGCCTGGATGGCTAGGTTGGGTTGGGTAGGGATGTCTTGAATCTTAAATATGGGTATGGCCTAGATGATTAGGTTGGGCTAGGCTGTAGGGATGCCATAGATTAGTGTTTATGGTATGGGTCTGGATGGTAGACATGGGTAGGGCCTCAATGGTTAGGTTGGGATGGAAAGGGATGCCAGAGATGAATTATTATTGTATGGGCCTGGATGGTGTATGGGTTGTGTAGGGATGTTGGACATTATTGTTTTGAGCTAAATGAAGAGTATGTCTTATTCATGAATTCTGAGTATTGGTGGATGAGAATGGGTTTAGTAGGGATACAGGTGTTTAGTGATAATGCCATTGTCCTGAATGGTGAGTATGGCTTAGGTAAGGATGCTGGAGATTAATTATGGGTTGGGTGTAGATGGTGAAAATGGCTTTGGTAGGAATGCTGGACCTTAGTAAGTATAGTTTTGACACAGACAGGGAGTATCTCTTAGTCCTGGGTGGTGAAGATAGATGGTGCAAATGGGCTGGATGAGGCTGCTGTAATTTAGACATCAGGGGCTTTAATCTGAACTGGGAGTATATCTTACATGAGTGTTACATGATTAGTATGTGTTAGGTTGGAATGCAGGAGCATTCTGGTTTGTGGTTTGGGTAGGGCAGTAATGCTGTACGTTAGCCATTATATTTTGGGCTTGAATAGTGAGTATGAGTTGAGTAGGGATTTAGTGATTAAGGGTTTACTGACTTAGGGTTTAATAATTATGGCTTGGTCCTGTATGGCGTGTATGGGTTGGGTAGGAATGCCAGAACATAGACATTATAGTTTATGCCTGGATGGTTAGTGTGGGTTGGATGTGAATATGATTTAGATCTTGTTAACGATTATGGGTTGAGTAAGGACACTGGAATTTAGTGATGATTGCTTGATGCTGGATGGTAAGTATGAGTCAAGTTGGGAATGCTGGTGTTTAGTCATTATGATTTGGTCTTGAATGGTAAGTATGGTTTGGGCCTCAATGGTGAATATGGATTAATTAAGGATACTGAATTTTAGTGATTATGGCTTGGGCCTGGACAGCGAATATGGTTTGGGCCTGGATGGTGAGTATGGATCCGGCCTGGATGGCAGTGGACTCTAGTGACTGACTTGGAGAAGCTGGCCAGGCTCTGCACCACCTTGGCGATGAGCGTGAGGGTTCGGGATGTGCGCTCAGATGGGTACTCCTGCGTCAGGTTAAACAGTGATGGAGACATGATGGCTGGGCACAGGAAGCGCAGGAACAGTGAGGAACTGATGAGCCGATCTGCAATATCCTCACGACCTCTTTCAGCACAACGAACACGCCACGATGCAAATACTTCCTTAAGTTCCCGTGGAAAAACACTGTAGAATGAAAGAGAAAGAGTAAGAATAGTAAATGAGGAATATGAAACATACAGTATAAATGTACAATGAATTAGGATAGAACCTTGCACTGGATTTTTGCTTTTTTAAATCCTCTCCAGAACTTAAAGCACATGAAGAAATCCTCAGGGATCAATCTGAAAACAAAATCTCTCAAGGTCGTGTTGTCAATAGCATAATCCACCCAGTAGCACCAGTTAACTTGTTTAAGCCCTTTTCACACTGTAGTCCTCGCCACGATTTGTTCCACTAGCCTTATATTTGTACAGCTTACTGATAATCAAAGTCTATAGTTTTGCAGTTTAGCAGGCACCGAATGACAGGAATAGAAATGATAGGGGAGAGAACTCATACCTTTACTTCACTTCTATATTTACTTTTACACTTCTCTCGCCCTCAGATTTATACCTAAAATTCTCAAAATGTGATTGAGAAATCGTGCTTTCCCTTTAACTTTAATCCCTGTGCTTTGCTTGTTATGCTTAAGGCCAGTGTCAATATATAGGCCTTAACAATTCTTTGAAATTACTACCACTATTAGTTTGTGAAATAAAAAGAAAAGTATGTAAGAACATACAAAAGAAAAACCTTGTGGTGTCTCACAAGGCTTTGTTCTAGGGCCATCATATATATATATATGCAGATAGATAGATGCAGGTCACTTCCGAATTGTTTTCGAATTGTTTTGCCGGGAGTTTCTTGCCTGCGTCGGCGTCTTAACTATACTGTTTCTTTTTTTTTAAATCAATAATTTTGCGCTATCGTTTTCATCTGTTGTATTTTCACTTTCTCTTCTACTGTATTTTCATTTTTTTTCTCTCGAAGAGCGCTTTTGTAATTTGTCAAGACAGTAAGCGGAGGCGATCCACACTGGATCCATGCTGTCTAAAATAACATCAACAAATCTTCGACTAAAGTACGTTCAGCAACATGGCAATCATTCAGCTTGTTCAATGTGTTGAGTGCAGGATGTTTAGTCATTCTTCCTCCGTCATTAGTAATAGCTTTATTTGTGATAAATGCATGTTAGTTAGCTCTCTGACGGAGAAGATTGCAGCATTAGAGGTGCGCATCCAGACTCTAGAGAGGGTTAGTGAGAGTGAGAGCAGCGTAGTTTCTGTATGGGAAAGTCTGGATGCCTTAGGCGGAGTTAGCAATCCCCCAACTCCGGCATTAGAGTCCTCACAGCAAGGTTAATAGGTGAGGACTCGGCGGCATAACCGCAAAGCCAAAGGTAATGCTAAGGCTCGCCCATGGGAGCACCCCTCTTCTCCGCTTCACGTGTCTAACAAGTTTGCTCTCCTCAGTGAAGCACCCACTGAGAAACCTGAAAGAGCTCTGGTTATAGGAGACTCTATCTTGTGGCACGTGAAATTAGCTAGGCCTTTAGAGGCACCAGCAGCTTTAGTTAGGTGTATACCGGGAGCCAGGGCACCGGACATAGCAGGTAATCTTAGGGTCTTAAACAAGCACAGGTTTTCAAAGGTACTTTTTCATGTAGGAGTTAATGATATACGCCTTCGTCAGTCTGAGGTTACTAAGAGTAGAGGTGTGTAAATTAGCAAAGGCGATGTCCGATGCTGTAATATGCTCTGGCCCCATCCCAATGCGGCATGGTGATGTAGCTTACAGCAGGTTATGGTCGCTGAACTGCTGGATGTCCAGGTGGTGCTCTGAAAACAATGTGGGCTTTACAGATAATTGATGGCAAGGCTGGCCTGTTAGGGCGGGACGGTGTCCATCCCACTCAGGAAGA